>CM029642.1:25641025-25898525 GCA_017311315.1 Dendrocalamus latiflorus
TCTCAAATACGAATACGGATACGAATATTCTCGAATACGGATACGGATTTTCTCAAATACGAATATCGGATAAAACGGATTCCTAGCGGTTTTACCGATTTTTCACCGGTTTTTGACCGGTTACCAGTTTTAAACGGCCTAAATTTAAATTTTGAATCACAAAATTCGTACGGATTTTTTGTAGGTTCTAGAAACGGATCAAATACGAATCGAATAGTCTCGATATGAATACGGATACAAATATTCTCGAATACAAATACGAATATAAATATTCTCAAATACTGATACAAATATTCTCGAATACGAATACGAATATTTTCGAATACGGATTTTGTTTATCATATTTACGTTTTTTCAAATATAAACATTAGATAAAACGAATTATTCGTTATCGTTTTCCACCCCTAAGGGCACGTACAACGCGTGTTCCACTGCCGTCTGTATAGCATTTTTTTTTGCAAAATACCCCCTTGCGAACAGCAGTTAATGAAGGGAGAGAGCGAAGTCGTCCTCTCGCGAGGCGACGACGACCGGCGCGTGCTCCCAGGCCAAATCGCCCGCCGGAGTAGCGTTGTACGGGAAGCGTCGTCTCCAGGCGAATCGCACGGATCCAGCTGCGGCGCGCGCGCAATTTAGGTTTGGGCGCCAAAATTCCATCCCCGCCACCATATATGCCTTCCCGTGCTTTTTCTCCGCCCCCCAATCCTCCCCTGCGCCCACCCAAGATGTCGACCCCGGCGGCGACAGCGGAGAGCAAGGCAGCGGCTTTGGCTAGGAAGAAGAAGGGCACGGCTACGGCGACGGCGGCGGTCATCACCGGCGGCGGCCATCACCGCGCGGCAGCGGCACCCTTTCCCATTGGTCGCGGCCACGGCGCGGCGGCGGCAACGGCTCCCTCCATGGCCAGATTCGGCGCAGCGATCGTGGCTTCCTCCAAGGCCGGATTTGGCGCGGCGGCAGCAGCTTCCACCATGGCTGGATTCGGCACAGCAGCGGCATCTTCCTCCATTGCTGCATCTGGAGCGGCTGATTCGTCCCCGATCTATGGCAGAGGTGGCTCGACCAGCGCCTCTCCTGTTTGGTGGGATGCAGCCGACGGTGGTTCTCCGGTTTCTCATGCATTTCGGCGTCCAGCAAGTTGGGATTCAGTATGGTATGAAACATAGGTGATTGATTGGTTGATTGATACAGTGATGCATAGATGAATTTTTAATTTCCCTTCATTGTAACTAGGTCTTCTGTAGCCATGTTGTTAGCTTGTCCAGATTGACATATATGTGGGAATGGATCTATATTTAAAATGCTAATTTGATTATTGCAATGCTCATTTGATTATTGCAAAGATCATGGATCTCTGTTGTTGATGGTGGGACTTATTGACTCATTCTCTTGTTCATGCTTGTATTAATATATGATAGCCATTATAATTTGATAGAGAATGAATTTGTATACACGCTTGCAGGGACAACAACTCACATCCCCCTGGTGGATTTATGAGTTTTTCCAACAACCAGTCACAAGCATCACAGAATTCTCATTTTGTCGGCGCTCCTTCTCATCATGCACCTTTCAAGGCACCAAGGTCTATGGACATAGGCGGCTCTTCGCCGCCGCTCGTGGCACCACCTATGTCATAGGAAGACCAGGATCCGATTAATGTGGACAGCGAGGAGGAGGTCGGTAGGACTGAGAAGCGAATCCTTTGGACACCAAAAGAAGACGAGAGGCTGGTGAGACTCAGTACATCAACTTGAATGAATGAACTTGCAAATCTATTTTTTTTGTCGTAACATTTTCCTTTACAATTGCAGATGAGATCCTGGATAAACAATTCAACAGACTCAACATGTGGTGCTGATAAGAAAAATGAACAGTACTGGGGTGATGTTACTAAGGAATACAACATGACGACCCCAGCAAATAGGAAAAGGAATCCAAAGCAAGCCAAGGATCGGTGGCACAAGATTAATAGGTGGACTGACCTTTTCCATTGTGCTTGGATGAAGGCTAAAAGGATTTACACTAGTGGTTATAATGATCAAGATTGGATTGATATGGCCAGGAAGTTCTATGAAGAAGATAACAAAGCACTGAAGCTAGGACCTTTTGTGTTAATAGATGTTTGGTATGCTTGCCAAGATGAGCCAAAGTGGAAAACATATAATGATGAGCTCAAGAAGGCACACAAAAGGAAAGGGTCGAACCAAGAAGAAGAAACGGAAGCATTGCTCTCAATGGAAGCATTGCATGATCTGGTAGCATAGGTTTCAGTCTTTGCAGTCAGCGCAGGTTTCAGTCTTTGCTGTTTACAGAAGTGTTGCAGTCTGAAGTTTGAAGGGGGGCAGTCTTCAGAGTTATAGCGGCTGGAACGGCAGAGTGCAGATAAGTCTATTTTTTTGTTATGCATAACGTGTAAGGTTGTGATCTGGACTATTAGGATCATGAACCATAGTGGAGTCTGCAAAACATTGTCCATTGATCTATCTTGTCTCGTGTGCGTCCAGTATTGTGTTTAGATTGCAGTTTGGGTGTTCTGATCCAACATGATCTGAGAAGCATGATGGTTTCTTCATATCTACTGATCCATTTATGTTGTGACATTCTGCAATGGATGGTTTATTCTGATTGTTTTTATGCAACTAGTTTGGTGACAAGGATTGGGTAGCAAATTAGACTTAGTATGAACTATGGAAGCTCTCATGTATGAACTGTCATATGTGAAAGCAATATGTTACCGCAATATGTTTCAGTTACTTGAAGTGTGAAAACAATATGTGTCAGTTACTTGAAGTATGTGTCAGTGTGAAAACTGTCATATGTGAAAGCATGTACAACCCACAATATGTGTCAGTTACTTGAAGTGTGAAAACTGTCATATGTGAAAGCTTTCGCAGCATATTGTAAGTGTGAAAGCTGTCATCTTTTCATCTTTTTTCAGTTGCTGCGACATGTATAAATTGCTGGAGTACGTGTGTCACAAACATCATTGGCTTTCTATTCTCCTCTCTACATGTCGCAGCAACCAGTTCCTCCTGATTCTGATCAAGGTGATAACCATGAAGAAGTCCACGACTTTGATCCTATTGAGGTGTTCACCGTGGAAGATTTTCTAGAAGAGGATGAAATATTAGAAGAATATAGAAACAAGATTGGAGAGGAATTGATGGCCAGTGTCGATGGAGAAGCATCAAGTGTTCCTCGACGCCGTCGACAGAGTGGACCAAGAAGGTATGTACCAAGAAATCGAGAAGCTGGTCACGATGACCTTGTCGCCAACTACTTCTCTGCAAATCCTATCTACACCGACAAGATGTTCCGTAGGAGGTTCCGGATGAATAAGCCATTGTTCCTTCGCATCGTCGAAACTCTCGGTCAGTGATCTCCTTATTTTACCCAAAGAGTTGATGCAATTGGTAGACATGGACATTCACCCCTTCAAAAGTGTACAGCTGCTATCCGGATGCTAGGATATGGCACACCGGCTGACCAACTTGATGAGGTATTGAAGATTGCCGCTAGCACGTCTTTGGAATGTCTAAGGAAATTTGCTAAAGGGGTGATCGAATGTTTTGGTGGAGAGTACTTGCGCCCTCCTAGGAGTGATGAACTGGAAAAAATTTTACAGGAAAATGAATCTCGTGGTTTTCCAGGCATGATGGGAAGCATTTACTGTATGCATTGGGCATGGAAGAATTGTCCGAAAGGTTGGGCCGGCATGTTTACACGTGGTGACAAAGGTGTTCCTAGTATGATCCTCGAAGCGGTAGCATCACGAGATCTTCGCATATGGCATGCTTTCTTTGGTACAGCCGGGTCCCATAACGACATCAATGTCCTAAATAGGTCACCACTATTCATTGACATGCTAAAAGGAGAAGCTCCTGGAGTACAATACTATGTAAACGGGACACAATACAACACAGGATACTATCTTGCCGATAGAATATATCCAGAGTGGGCGGCCTTCATGAAGACAATACCAGCTCCTCAAACGGAAAAAGACAAATTATTTGCACAGAAGCAAGAAGGGGCGAGGAAGGATGTTGAGTGCGCATTTGGCGTATTGCAGTCCCATTTTGATATTGTTCGTCGTCCATCACGGTTATGGAAGCAGGAGGATGTTATTAACATAATGCAAGCTTGTGTTATCCTTCATAATATGATAGTTGAAAATGAGAAGGAATTGGTTAAAATACCATTGGACTTGAATGATAATCCAAGTGCAACAATTGTGCTGCCACCAGAAGTGAGTACTAGCAATAATCTTAATCTATGCTTCGCGGAGGTGCTTCGGAGGAATAGCGCTATCCGTGCTCGGCCAACACATAGACAACTCAAGAAGGATCTAGTTGAGCACATATGGCAGCGCTATGGGCACACTGATAATTAGACCTACATTATGTAATCGTTTCATATTATATTTATATATTGATGGTTTAAAAAGAAATATTGCATTTCCGTTTGTCTTATTTATGTGTGATCTCATTTGTATCAAAAAGCAACAAAATAGTATATAAAGATCTTATTCATGCTTGATCATGGTTACATGCATGCATTAAAGAGTTTGCAGACAGTCAAATAGACGACCCACTGTATATGCTATCTGTTTAGTTGTCTGTGTGGGAGTTTCTATAAACTTGCAGACAACACCTTGTCTGTAGGTTGTACGTGCCCTAAGTATGTACTGGTGATGTGTTCAAGCCATGCGCGAATCGGTCAGCCCATTACACGCCGGCCGTTCGAGCCATGTGGGCATTTACTCTCATAATGCATGCATGAAGCAAGCTCACGTTGCCGTGTTCTCTTCGTTCACGCGTTTCTGGTGCATGCAGATAAGGCTGTAAAAGAGCTTGAAGCTTACGAGGTACCTGAGTTCAGCTTATTCTGATTTGATTTGTGCTCGGCTGAACTTTAAATAAGTTAAATTTAAGTTTGATCTTGAGCTCGCGAGCTTCATCAAATCGAGCTTGAATATTTCACGAACCTCGATTCGAGCTTAAATAGTGACTAGCTGAATATCCGTACGTTGCTACGGATTTAAAAAAAATTAGAACATATTTGTATGCATGTCTCGAAAGCTAATACCGCCCCAAGTTCTGTTTATATGGCTTACGATAGTAGTAGCAACAAGCAATTAGTATCTTTGAAAACTTGACATCCAGAAAAACAAAATAGCTATATTATGACAGCCAATTACACAGCTCTCCTAATCATCCATCCCAATGACCTCTTTAACAATGTCGATGTCCTGCTTCGCATGAGATTGGGAGAACTTAGTACTGCAAATTTTCAGGTCAAGATGGCCATTGAAGGGGTCCAACGAACGCCAGCGACCTCTCATGGTCTCATGGCTTCTTTCATGGAGTATCTTGTTATTGTTTTCTGCAAGGAAGTTATTTTCTAGAGATCTTTGTTTATTTACATGTATATCTTTTTCAGAGATCGTTTCTTTACATGTGTATCCAAAAATCGCCTGCGCATTTATACGGCCGCCTGCCGTCTGCGCATTTATATTCACGTGGTAGTTGCGTCTGATCATTTATTTGCCGGACCACCTTCTGCGCATTGATAAGCTCGCCAACCGTCTGCGGATTTATCCATTGACATAATTGATCAATGAACTCTCTTATTAGGGCATGTACAATAATATAAGCTAGTTACTAGTTCTAAGGTCCTATTTGGATCAGTTTCAGATTCTTAAAAACCAGCTATTACTTCTAGTTTTTTAAAAGCTGGTTTCTTAGAGCATCTCCAACAGTATGAGCTAGTTACTAGCTCTAAGACAACTTCTCTAATAGTACTAACTTTTAGCACATAGCTCATAACATAAATAGCCTCACATGACACTCTCACATAATCTTGGAATGTGTGTATGAGACTAACTCTTGATCAAGAGATAGCTTTTCTCTCTCTTCTATTAAAATATGAAATAATATGCTTAGAGCTAGCTCATAAGTCACTATTGGAGATGCTCTAAGTAAAAACTGGTGGGGTGTTTGGATCCCCTAGTTTTTAAAAGCTGGTTTCATTTATGATTGGTGCTAATAGACTATTATACCCTTACATTTATTGCTCTTGAACAGCACATTAAACAGCCATGTGTGGTCTTTAATGAGGGTAAATGGGTATTTGTGCAAAAAAAACTGGCAAAAGCTGGGTATCAACAGCTTCTTGGTTTTTAAGAATCTGGGTAGGTAGATTTTAAAAACTGCCCCAAAAACTGGTCTGTTTGGATCCCACCCAGTTTCCAAAAGCCAGATTCTTAAAATCTGGGTGGATCCAAACAGGGCCTAAGATAACTTCTTCAATGATATTAACTTTTAGTACATAGCTCATAACATGAATAGTCCTACATGACATCCTCACATAATCTTAGAATATGTGCATGAGATTAGCTCTTGATCAAAAGATAGTTTTTCTCTCTCTTCTATTAAAATATGAAATAATATGCTTAGAGCTAGCTTATAAATCACCATTGGAGCTGCCCTTAGTTCGATAGTTGTTTCGATTGTCACTTGATAGGTTAGCTTGTGAAGTGCCATCAAGATCCTACCACGGAAATCATCTCCCGAGGCAAACGGCATTTATCCAAACTTGATCAATATAGGCCCTGTTTGGATCAGTTTCAGATTCTTAAAAACCAGCTATTACTTCTAGTTTTTAAAAGCTGGTTTCTAAGCAAAAACTGGTGGGGTGTTTGGATCCCCTAGTTTTTAAAAGCTGGTTTCATTTATGATTGGTGCTAATAGACTATTATACCCTTACATTTATTGCTCTTGAACAACACATTAAACATCCATGCGTGGTCTTTAATGAGGGTAAATGGGTATTTGTGCAAAAAAACTAGCAAAAGCTGGGTATCAATAGCTTCTTGGTTTTTAAGAATCTGGGTAGGTAGATTTTAAAAACTGCCCCAAAAACTGGTCTGTTTGGATCCCACTCATAGCCTGGGTGGCACTCACCCGACTATAATCTCAGAGAACAAGAAGACATTGGTTGTAGATTATCTGTGAGAAAGTTAGCAGTGGGATGTCTACTAAGGTCAAAAAGATCTCTGCGAAAGTGAAGCGACGCTGACTGATAATAAAATGGTATAGGAACCAGAAAATTTATTAAAAACAAAAAAACTATGAAATTGATCCACTATTTCAGCCAAAATCAGCAGACCGTATAAATGCGCAGAAGGTGGTGCGGCGTATAAATGCGCAGATAGTTGGCGAGCTTATAAATGCGCAGAAGGTATAAATGATCAGACGCAACAACCACGTGCATATAAATGCGCAGCGACCCCATGTGTGTGTGTACACACACACGTACTGGTGATGTGTTCAAGCCATGCGCGAATCGGTCAGCCCATTACACGCCCGCCGTTCGAGCCATGTGGGCATTTACTCCCACAACGCATGCATGAAGCAAGCTCACGTTGCCGTGTTCTCTTCATTCACGCGGTTTCCGGTGCATGCAGATAAAGCTGTAAAATAGCTTGAAGAAGCTTGATTTCGAGCTCACGAGTTTCACCAAACCGAGCTTGAATATTTCACGAGCTTCGATTTAATCTTAAATAGCGATATATATTAATTCTGACAGAGCTTAAGCCGAATTCGAGTTCGGGCTATTCTTATTGTTGAAAATTAGTGTATGTTTAAATTATTTTGACTGTTATCGAGTTTATTAGAACCGAGCTTGAACTCAAAATTTTCTTATTATTAAAAAATAGTGCATAATAAATTATTTTAATTGTTATTAGACTTCAATGAGCCGAGTTCGAGCCCAGGTTCAGGCTCAGACCCCAACTCGAACTCGGCTCGAGCTCGACTCGACCTTCTTGAGCTTCTACTGAGCTCGAGCCTGGAAAGCTAAGCTCGCTTGAGCTCAGCTTGTTTACAGTCCTACATGCAGCCAAAAAACTAGTAGTATATTTCCATTGAACTAGCAGTATATACTTCTTTCGACAAAAAAAAGTAGTATCATACTCTATTTGTTGAGAATACTAGTAATACATACTCCTTTTGTAAAGAAAACTAGTAGTATCATACTCTATTTCTTAAGAATACTAGCAGTATCATACTCTATTTGTGAAGAAAAACTAGCAGTATATTTCCATGGCACTTGTATACACTACTACAGAAAGCCTAATAGTAGACGGCCAATCACAGACGGTTTTGTCAAACCGTCTGTGAAGAACACTAACACAGACGGTTTTAATTTGGACACCTTCTATGTTGGTGGCGTCGGGGAAAACGAGTATCACAGACAATTCTTACCGATGAACCGTTTGTGATACTTCGATATCACAGACGGTCTGTATTACAAACCGTCTGTGATAATCCCAGATTATCACAGACGGTTTTTAATTAAAAACTGTCTGCGATAAGCTGGTTATCACAGACGATTTTTTATTAAAAACCGTCTGTGATAATGCCAGTAGGCATTTATTGCGCTGCTCAGACCGCATCTGTCTTCATTTCGATCCAGATCTAACTGGTGCTTTACTCTTTCGCTCAGGAGGCAAGCTTGGCGATTTCAGGCCAATTCATTTGGTGGGAGGAGGCAGATATTGAGCTTTGAAGATTTATACTTTCCTGGTTGCTCTAAATATGGTTAGTAATGAATTTTATTTTTTCTTTGCATGCATTACAATTTAGATCTAAGTAATTGGTGAGTGTTATTAATTGAAGATGGTTTGCAAAATTGTTGGTTATATAATAGCTGTTGTGTTTATAATATGAATTGAGGTAGCAAATTAAGCCTCAATATAATACATATGGTCGGTATATATGTAGTAATAATTAGTTAATTTAATTTTTAATACTAAGTTGTTATATATGTACGTAACGTAGGATCGAAGCTGGATGTATGCCACGAGCCGTGTGACCGAAGAGTACATTAATGGCGTGTCTGCTTTTACAAGAGCTGCCGAGGAGGATATGTTGAATAAGGGGGTGGAATATATGTACTGTCCATGCACTGACTGCGAGAATTTAAAGATGTTTAAGAACCGAGGGCAAATTGAAGCGCACTTGATTCGGATGGGTTTCAAAAAGGGTTATACGTGTTGGACCAGTCATAGTGAAGTCAATGATCAAATGCCGCCGGATTACATCGCCGGTGAAGTGAATGATATGCCGTCGGATTACATCGCCGGTGAAGTGAATGATATGCCGCCGGATGACATCGCCGGTGAAGTGAATGACATGCCGCCGGATGATGTCGATTGTGGTTCGGATTCGGATAGGTTGCATGATGATAATCTGGATCAGATGCTTCGCGATGTAGAAGAGGATTATGATGAGAGAGAGTATGTTAAATTCCGGGGCTTGATGGAGGACTCGGAGAAACCTTTGTTCACGTGCTGCAAGTACACGAGGTTGTCAGCCGTGCTCGAACTGTTGAAATTGAAGGCAAGCAATGGTTGGTCCGACAAGAGTTTTACGGCGCTGCTAGGTCTTTTAGCGGACATGCTTCCGGAGGGAAATGAGTTGCCTAAAACCACATATAAAGCCAAGAAGGTTCTTTGTCCGTTGGGAATGGAAGTAGAAAGAATACATGCATGTCCGAACGACTGTATCCTTTACCGTAAAGAGTATGCAAACATGCATGTATGTCCGGTGTGCAACGCATCCCGATACAAACGTAACAATCAATCAGATGATGGCGAGGGTACAGAGGCGCAGAAAGGACCTCCTGCTAAGGTGGCATGATATTTTCCTATAATTCCCCATTTGAAAAGGTTTTTTGCAAATCCAAAGGAGGCAAAACTGCTGCGTTGGCACTCGAAGGAGCGCAAGAAAGATGGAATGCTAAGCCACCTTGCTGATTCCGCGCAGTGGAGAAACATCGATAGGAGTTTTGCAGACTTCGATGCAGAACCAAGGAATATAAGGTTTGGACTGAGTACAGATGGAATGAATCCTTTCAGTAGCATGAGCAGCCGACATAGCACATGGCCCGTGACTCTTTGCATCTATAACCTTCCTCCTTGGTTGTGTATGAAGCGAAAGTACATTTTGCTGTCGATACTTATCCAAGGGCCAAAACAACCTGGGAATGATATCGATGTGTTCCTAGCACCATTGGTGGAAGATCTAAAAGTACTGTGGAACGAAGGGGTACAGGTATGGGATGCATACAAACGAGAAAACTTCACTCTGCGCTCCTTATTGTTCTGCACCATAAATGATTATCCTGCCCTTGGTAACCTATCGGGCCATAGTACAGAAGGTGCCAAAGCTTGTACTCACTGTTTAGATGGTACCGAGAGTGTGTGGCTGAGACACTCACGCAAAACTGTCTACATGCGTCACCGCCGGTTCCTTCGGAGGGCTCACCCATACCGCAAGATGAAGAAACAATTTGACGGAGAGAAGGAAGACGGTTCAGCTCCAAGGCATTTAAGGGGACACGAGGTTTATGATATGGTTAAGGATTTAGATGTTGTCCTCGGAAAGGGACGTAAATTGAGGGCTCATGAGAAGAACACCTGGAAGAAGAGATCAATATTTTGGGACTTACCTTATTGGGAGTACCTAGATGTTCGACACTGCATCGACGTCATGCACATAGAAAAGAATGTGTGCGACAGCTTGATTGGTCTCTTGCTGAACATTCGTGATAAAACAAAGGACGGCGTCAACGCACGGCTTGACTTGGCTGATATGGACATTAGGCCTGAGTTAGCACCGACATGCACTGATAATGGACGAACGTACCTTCCCCCTGCGTGTTACACTCTGTCTAAGGCTGAGAAAACAGAACTGTGCCAGTGCTTGCATGGTGTCAAAGTTCCGTCTGGTTACTCCGGCAACGTGAAGAAACTTGTTTCGATGCAAGATTTGAAGTTAAATGGCATGAAGTCTCATGATTGTCATGTGCTGATGACACAGATGCTCCCTATTGCAATTAGAAATATTTTGCCGATCAAAGTACGAGAGACAATCATGAGGCTATGTTATTTCTTTAACACAATTGCTCAGAAGGTCATCGATCCCGAAGGACTAGATGCTCTACAGGACGAGGTGGTGATGACTCTATGTCATCTTGAAATGTATTTCCCTCCTTCGTTTTTCGATATCATGGTCCATCTCATTGTTCACGTTGTGTGGGAGATAAAAATGTGTGGGCCCGTATTCCTACGTAGCATGTACCCATTTGAGAGGTTAATGGGAATTCTCAAGTCCTACGTACGGAATCGATCTCGGCCGGAGGGCAGCATCGTCGAAGGTTATGCAAGCGAAGAGGTCATTGAGTTTTGTGTCGATTATATGGCTCAGACTCAACCAATAGGTGTGCCTCAATCTCGTCACGAAGGGAGGCTGAAGGGTATTGGAACTATCGGAAGGAAAGCAATCACTGCAGATATTGACACGTATACTCAAGCCCATTTCACGGTCTTGCAACACATGACTGAAGTGGCACCTTATGTCGACCAGCACAAGGATGTGCTTCGGCAACAGAATCCGGAGCGGCCGGATGTTTGGATCATGAGGCAACACAACAGTCGGTTCAACCAATGGTTGAAGGAGCAAATCGCTAGGAGCTCGCCAAGTGAAATGCTGACATGGTTGGCAAAAGGGCCAACATTTACAGTTGTGACATGGCAAGGATATGACATAAATGGGTACACATTCTATACGCAGTCTCAGGATGTAAAGAGCACTAACCAGAATAGCGGTGTCCGCATAGATGCGTTCAGTACTGATGGGTCGAGAAACTCATACTAAGAGTTCATAGAAGAGATTTGGGAGCTCGACTACGTGCTTTTCAAGATCCCCTTATTTCGCTGCCGTTGGGTGCATCTCCCACAGGTGAAGGTTGACAAGTACGGTGTCACTACTGTGGACCTCCAACGTGTCGGGTACAAAGACGAACCATTCGTACTCGCCAACCAAGTTGTTCAAGTTTTCTATGTAACCGACCCGGCAAATAAGAAACGTCATGTAGTTCTTCATGGAAAAAGGAGAATTGTTGGAGTAGAGAATGTAGTGGACGAGGAAGAATACAATCAATTTGACGAGTTATCTCCTTTTGGAAAAGGCATAAGGGTCGACGACGTCGAACAACGTGACGAAACTAGTTATGTACGCATTGATCATCATGAAGGGCTAAGTTTTAAAGGAAATAAGCAAGTAGAATGAGAATGTGTGACATATATGTATATAACAATATGCATGTGTGTGATGTATTTCTGAATTTACATTTATGTATACAACAATATACATGTGTGTGATGTATTTCTGAATTTACATTTATGTATATGTGAAAATGTGTGAAGAAATACATTGTGTATATGTGAATTTGCATTTATGCTGGTTGGTGTTGTATCTGAATGCAGCTGGTTAATTTGTGTTGTGTATATGAATGCGCAGCAGCTGGTTGGTGTTGTCTCACAGACGGTTTTTAAGTAAAAGCCGTCTGTGATATCTAATAATCACAGACGGTTCGAAAACCGTCTGTGATAACCTTCGATTATCACTGGCCCATAAATTCAGACGGTTCAGAAAACCGTCTGTGATGACGTTTCTGAACCGTCTGTAATGTGGATTTCTGTAATAGTGATATACTTCTTTCAAGAAGAAAACTAGTATCATACTCCATTTATTGAGAATACTGGTAATATATACTCCTTTTATAAAGAAAACTAGTAGTATTATACTCTATATTTAAGAATACTAGCTGTATCATACTTTGTATGAAGAAAATTAGTAGTACCATAATTCATTCACGATGAATACTATTAGTATCTTACTCCTTACTGGTTGACGCGAGGCCAAGGAATGTCTAACAAACAAAAAACGACATGAAGGCAAGCAAATATTTAAGGACCGGGGTAAAATTTTAACTTCGTGGGGGTTTATCCGCCAGGTATAGTTGGATGGCATCTCTATCTATGGGATATGGGAGTATATACTTCCGGGAGTACAAAATGGGTGTTATATATATATATATATATATATATATATATATATATATATATATATATATATATATATATATATATATATATATATATAGCCTCTTTTCAACTCGTATTTACAAAAATAGTCGTATATATGTGACAATGACAAAAATAGCGCTTCTGTCGTCTGGTCACTAAGCGGCAGCACCTTACAGTGACAACAGAGGCGTATGCCACTCCACCACCGGGCGGCCATGCGGCCTGGCCACCAGATGGCAGGTGGCCTGCCGACCACCACAAAACGACAGGTAATTAAGCCGGCTTAATTACCTGCCTAAATTTGTAATTTATATATTATATTTGTTTAAATTTTTAAATATAGCAAATAAGCTCGATAACTTATGAAATTTTATGCTAGCATCCTAATACACCGTACTTCATTGTGTAATTTTTTGACAATTTTATCTGCTATGAATGTTACTCAAAACTTTGTATGATTTTGATATTTGTAGGAATTGTTACATATAGCAAACAAGCTCCAAAAATTATAGAATTTTATGCGAAGCCTCCTGACAAAGTCAACCTAATTGTGTAATTTTTGAAAATTTTATGTGCTCTAAATTTGCCATGTTAATTCGTGTTAATTCAATCGTAATTAGCGATATGCGCTGCTCATTTAATTAGCCTGTATGCATGATTTCAATTGGTTTGTAAATTATGAATCAAGGTAATTAGCATTATACGATGCTCATGTATCTTTTGTAGTGCGTGACCTATGTCCTTCATACATATGTCGACTCGTTGTTGCTATCTTTCCTTTTCCGCTGCGAGTGTTGCACTGTGTCCGTGCTGTCCACCCTCGTCCGCTCCCTCTGCGCACACTTGTCCATGTGTCCGTGCCATCCCCCTTGTCCTCTCCCTCATGCGCACACTTGTCACTCTGTCCATGTCGTCCCTCTGGCCCGCTCCCTCGTGCGCACACCTGTCACTCTGTCCATACCGTCCCTCCTTGCCCCCTCCCTCGTGCGCACATGTGGAGATGCTTGTACCATGGTTGTCCTCTATTGTAACTAAATGGTTGACACGTCATTACGGAATTAGTACAAATATGAATTAATTCAATGTACAGAAAAGATACATGAAATCATAACATGGTATGGCGACCAGACGATCTTGGTCTGTTAGGGTCTCTCATTCAGTGCTCGTAGGTCTTGCCTTGTTTGACGCCCTGTCATTCTGCACCATCTTCATCTATATGTCCCATGTAGTTGTGATTCCCTAAAGGCATGCATGTCATTAGGCCACGTGCCATGTAACCATCTTCATTTGTATGATCTATATTTGGTCAATGCATATGGATGCCTCTAAGTTAATGCACACGACGCAGCGCTGAAATAGTCAACATGCAACTAGCTACTACTGTATAAGCATGGATATGCATTAGATATACATAAATGATACAAAGCACCACATGTAACAACACGAATGAAAACAACATTCGCAACACTATACCTCAAGATAACAATGAACACAAGAAAGAAAATAACACACAACATTAAGTTAATCTTCTACTTGAGTCTATCAAAACAATAACGTATCTCCACCATTTTAGTACCGCCATCACAACTCTCTCCTGTGGAACAACACCGAGCCTAGTGGTCATTTCATCCTTCCACACCTAGAATCGGCAACCGCCTAGGCCGTCCTGTAATTCAATCAGAAATTTTTTTTGTAACATCTAGTGAATGATTGGAACCAACCCAAAACAAGCTGACTCACCGAGTGAAAGGGGCACTTGTAGTAGTGTCGTCCAAGATTCGCAACCGTCTGTGAGGTCTTAGGTCTGACAAGCGTGTTCTACTTGGGGCAAAGTACTATGGGTGCCGTTGAAGAGGTGCTCAGTTGGCTCATCTTGACATCCAGGGGAGGGAGAAGCAAATCAACATATAGAGAATGGAGTCGAATACTTGAGGATATGAAGGAGAACAATGCAGGGGGATTGTGAGAACTCCGTATTTGAGGCCAAGGGAAAAAAGAACCCAGTGCATTGCCATAGGAAATTACAGACTCATTGTTGACACGCAGCACTGTGGGCGAGGGGGGACGACATGGATATACTAACATTTATGCATGCGAGGGAGCTGGGAAGGGGGATGGCATGAACAAGCCAACACATGTCTGAAGGAGGAAGCAGGCAAGGGGGACAGCAGCAATGGGGTGACAAATGTGCGAAGGAGGGATGTCACCCCCTTGATGCTGCCCACTTACTGCATAAATGTTAGTCTATCCATACTGTCCCCCTTGCCCACTCCTTCCTTCGGACATGTATTGGCTCGACCATACCGACCCACTTTGCCCGCTCCCTCATCTACACAAATGTCAGTTTATCCATGTCATCCCGCCTCACCCGCTCTCTCATGCGCACATATGTCACTCTTACCATGTTGTCCCCCATTGCCCATGGTGCTGTATGTCGATAATGCATCCATAATTTTCGGTGGCAATGCACCGAGCTCTTTTTTCGCTCGGTTTCAAATACGAAGCTCTTGCAATCACTCATCGCTCATATAAACTGTGTTTTGCTTCTTGTAAGAAGAAGATATAGTGCGAGAGGTGTAACGAGGAGGTCGTCAACACAGGAAGTTCCTATGATCCCACATATTATTGTGTGAACCCTACCTGCATATGTGTGTGTCACTACAACGACGGCCATACGTACACAAAATAGTAAAAACCATGTCTAAATTACTACGACCTACTTACTTCATAATACAAATGACATTAATTATGACTAACTAAATAACATTAATTAACTAGAACTACAAGAGTGACATCGAAAGCATGTGATAAAAAATTATCTGTCTTTCAAAAGAAGCAATCAGCACTGCCTCGTCCTTAATGAGCTATGCACTAGCTTCTCAAAATAATTAGCTATTTATTCTTAATTTTTAGTGACGACTACGAGAATGAGCTTCCGCAATGAGCGACTGAGATGATCGATGACCAACTGTGAGAGGTTCGTCCCTTCTGTGCTGCTGATAGGTGGGACCCGCCTGTCAAGCCTTTCATCTTTGATTGGGAAATCTCCAGTCGTGTGTTCCGTGGACTCCATCACCGTAGCTTTGAACTCTACCGCCGTGTTCGTCTTGACATCTGTGCCGTGTACACCGCAGATTCCTCGGCATCCATGTACAAAGCCTGGTCGTCCCCGTCATTTCTTGCATCCCTGCAACTGCTCGCTTTCACTGGTTTTGCCATCAAGTTCGCCGTCGTTGCCATCGTCTTCCGTTTCGGCCGCCGTTTGCTGCCCTCGTCGGTCAGCAGCCCACTGCCAAGCTGCTCCACCCCACCACCGATCGTCCACTATCTCGAACGCTACTGCTGGTGAGTCCCCTCCGACCAGCCACCATCTAGTCATCAGCCGAACTCTGTCGTCGCCTTAGTCTGCATGTCGATGCCTCAAACCACGCGCCCGCCCACGCCAACACGCACTCTCGTCGGCCGTATCCTTTTGCCTTCTTGTGGATTGAGTTCACGGTGCACTGAACCATTGACAGCCAGGACCCACCTGCCAGCGCCACTATTCCATGCACATGTAGACCAAGCCTCATCAACATCCATGCAAGCCTGCCATGTCAGCCCTAACCCTATGTGGCTACCACGTGACTTGCCACGTGGATGCCACATCAACACCCAGAGCCATCTCGTAGCCATGTGTCATGCCATGTCACCTGCCACGTCAGCCCTAAGTGCCACTAGGCATGCCACATGTCCGCCACATCAGCCTAGATGCCTAGTCAGCCTGCCACGTCAGCAAATGATGTCATAAATCTGATTTTCCTTTAGAAAAATATTTTGGCCAAAAAAGAAAATAGATGCTGATGTCATAATTAGAATTCCCTTTAAAACATAATTCTAGTAAATTCTATTCTTCTTTTTCTTTAAATCTTTCAAGAGCCCGTTCTCCTTTGCTCTAGCTCCGATCCTTTGCTCTAGCTCCGATTGACCCTGTTCTGTTTTGTAAATTCATCTAAAATTAAGCTCTATATTTGTTTAGTTTTGAAGTTTTTGGAGCTCATTTAAATTTTATTTTGACTTATTTTGTGCTTTGTTCATTTTCTTTCTCGTTAGATCATGTCTTCGAAGGAGCGAAAGTGCCACCAGAAGATGAAGAGTTCATAACTGAGCAAGGCCAAGGCAAGTCATATCTTTTGATCATGTTGAACCTAGTTTTTAAATCTATTATGTATTATTTTGTTTTAAATTATCATGCATCGTTATTTTGTTACAAACCTTTGTACTGGTAGTCACTGACCTATTTGGTGAATCCCTCCTTGATAATTTGAATGCCAAGATTTCATTGTCACCATAAGATGGGTAAATATCTAATGATGCGATACTAGTTGTTACATAGGTTGTACATTTAAATTGCTTAGCCATGCTTATAGTTGCATTGGGTCTATCATCACATGTGATTAATTTATTAATTTTGACTTAAGGAGATATTGAATCTTGGTTATAGCTATAGTTATAAATTTTGGGTACCATGACATGGGAGGTGTTATTGGTGTTGGTTATACAAAATTGGTTTCACTTGGGTGAGTGATCGTGCAGTAAAGGGGGAAGTGTGGATTCACTTCGAGGGATGTGGATGTCTCGCCTGGGTACTATTAAGGACTTAACTTTGTGCGCCATTGATCTGAGCCATACCGTGCAATCACATGTCTAGTATGCGATAGACCTGGCTGATTAATTTGTGATGTTTCATTGTTGGTTCTGTTGTTGAGAGGAATGTGGTGTGGTTGTAGCCATAGATCCACATTGGTGCAAGAGGGGGTTGGGGTGGCAAAACCTTAGCGTGACGACATTGGGTTGAGATTGAACATTGTAAAAGCCTTATTGTGATCTTCTTAGTCGGCACACCTAAGGAGGCATGTTATACCGGTGACATTACAAGACGGTCATATCATGTGGATAAAGTTGTGCAATATCTGCAGAGTGTAAAACTATTTGAATTGTCGTATCCCTGGTTATGGACAATGCTTGGTGATTTCACACGAAGGGTAGAGTATTCATAAAAACTTGGTTGGGATTAAGTTGGGGAATGAATGGTTAGTTCACTTGTGGTTCATTACGTGAATGGTTAGTTAAAGAGTGGTTCATTAGAGTAAATGGTCAGTTCACTTATGATTACTCTCAATTCCTTTGATTACTAATCATTTTCAAAGTTCACTTTCAATCTATTTATTAGATTTACTTTAAATTGTTGCTTTCTGTAAAATAACTTTTCAGCCATCCATTGGTAAGCCTTGCATACTATATTGCATCCTTTGTTACAAATGACTTGCTGAATACTCTATTTACTCACGGCTATATCCATATTTGCTCAATTGGGGAAGAAGCACCATATCAGCAGGAGGTACCTGAAGGAGGAATACTTTGATGACTTTGCGGATTAGGATTTCGATCCCTAGTCGATTGCCCGTGGCCATGTCAAATGGCTACCATGATCATTCTTGTTTTCCACTGCTAATTTCTTTAAGCCTTCAGGCTAATTAATTGTAAGCTTGGTCACAAGGTCGTACTCTGATAATTATTAATATTTGAGTCTTTTCCTTTAGTTATCATTCATTTGGTCGATATTTCATCTATGTTTACACTATGTGCACTAGCGTGATCCCAGATTAGTGCAGAATACACAGGAGAGTCCGGATTTGCATATTTAGGTCTCGACACACACACAACATCTTCTTCTTGCCACACTCAGCAGCATCTTGCTATACGTAGCGGCCTCACACCACCTTCTTCTCGTATCAACTTCACATCATCATCATGGTCGATCTCACACCAACTTCTCATGTGACGATGGCCTCCCCCACCGCCATCGACCTCACGTTAAAATTTCACACAGCAGCTTCGCACCGCTGTCGTCATTGTCGGTCTCGCACCGATTTCTCCTTATAGCAACATCGTACTGTTGTTGGCCTCGACATCACACCGACTCTTCCTTACAGTGGTCTCACACAACCATCGACTTCACGTCGGATCATCTCGGTTCTTCTTGCAGCGGCATCACACCGCTACCATTCGACCTCACACCGAGGTGCTGCTGATGGTGGAAGAATGTTGTTCGCCGCCGACACCACTCATGCCTTGGAGCCCACCTATGCCGCTCATTGTTGCCACACCACGGCGACCATGTCGCTGCCACCGGTGTGCATGTCACGTGTGATTCTAGCACACTGCGCTAGCCTCGCCATGGCCACGCGGACCTTCATCGTCGTGCACCTGAGCGCACGGTGCTGTGGCCGACTCATCGCCAGCACCTATGCACCACCGCCCGACGCGCATCGCTGCCCACGACAGAAGCTGCTTAACTGGTTGAAGGATAACTTAGTACAAACTCAAGCTAGAATGAAGAAGTATGCTAATTCCAACCGAAGTGAGAGGGAATTTTCAGTCGGAGACATGCTGTATTTACGGATGCAACCTTATCGGACAACAGCTTTTGGGCTGAGACAAGCATTAAAGTTGACGAGTAGATTTTATGGACCCTTCAGAGTCATGCAAAGGATCGGAAAGGCAACTTATAAATTACAACTCCCTGCTAATGTAAACATTCACCCAGCCTTTCATGTTAGCCAGCTTAATAAGCATCTTGGGCCTAATGCAGTACCCAGTCCAGATTTACCCTTGGTTGGAGAGGATGGAGTGGTCAAGACTGAATTGGCATCAGTAATAAAGGGCATGTTCCTTTTGGGTGAGACTTATGATTTTTTACTGCGGCTTGTAGCTTTTAAGCTGTGAGAGATTACAGAGTAATAGAAACTCACGTATAATTTTTGCTGATATAAATGAAATCGGTACAGTATGTACTGCAATTAACTAGTAGACTCCATTTTGGAAAGCCACTATGTTTAAAAGTTGGTTACTGTAGAAAAGTCAAAAGCAGAAGCCAAAAACTGAAATAAAACTGGTCACGATCAAGGGCGTCGGGTAGCTACTTTGATCTTAAGCTAAGCAACACATTTAATTAGATTCTGTTTAAGCACGTGGTTAGCGAGAGCGTTACTATTGTTGATCGAGTAATATCGCTACTTCATTTTTTAAGGTTTTGTTAAACATCATTCGGATGTTTCTTTCTAACTGTCATCTAAATTTAGAACTGTTAGATTAGAGATCTAAATCCAATGGACATGAATTCTCCTCCCTTCCCCTTGAATTCTGCCCCCTCCCTTTGAAAAAAATCTCCTCCCTTTAAAAACAAAGGGCCCCTTGATATCTAATATAAAAGTCATAAATTTAGATGATAGATAGAAAGAAAATATTCAGATGATGCTAAAACACTTCTTTTTTTTACGTGATCAAGAACAACCACCATGTAATGAGTAATGACAGCCAAGTAATTTTGCCTCTATCCGTCAAACTGTCGGTGTCGACCGTCCAGAGCACTACTACAGAAAGCCCAATAATAGACGGCCAATCACAGACAGTTTTGTCAAACCGTCTGTGATAGACACTAACACAGACGATTTTAATTTGGACACCGTCTGTGTTGGCGACGTCGGAGAAAATGAGTATCACATGGAATTATCACAGACGGTTTTTAATATAAAACTGTCTATGATAAGCTATTATCGCAGACGGTTTGTAATAAAAAAACCGTCTGTGAACTTTCACATAAGGTTAGTAATAATACGAACCGCCTGTGGTAAACCTGACAAACCGTTGTCGTTTAAACTACAGAAGCTATAGAGACGAGAGTCAAATTGAAGGCAATTTTATTACAAAAGTGCATCAAAAAGACATTCAACTCAAGGCAATTTTATTACAAAAGTGCAACAAAAAGACATTCCCAGATTTGAATCTTCTGGGCTTCATATGCTTCTTCCTCGACTTCTGGAGTTGGAGGATCAGCCACTGTGTTCTCGAATGCCGTCAAGATTGTCCTTGCCTTCTCCACTTCCTCCTCAACCATGGGCAAATGATCTCTGCCATATTCCAAAATCTGAAACAGGATGTCGAGATACGATTCCTCAGAATCGGCCCAGTCTGCTTGATCGGAAAGATAATCCAAGTGTGTCTGCGCTGCCGCAAGATCTTCCTCCACTTTGCGCACATTGTAGAGAAGAACGAGGCTGATGGCGGTTTCCCTATCCTGAGCGGCAACGAGACACCTGCGTCGACGGCGGATGAGAAGGTCCAGCTGACGGATGGAAGCGAGTCGAGGAAGGAGAGCAGGGCGTGAGCGAAGGAGCTGCTCCAGACGTAAATTGTTGGCTGCCTGTGTAAGGTTGCGTCCGAACAACTCATGATGGATAGATGAGAGGAAGGAGATCAAAACAATTTTAGATGTCATTGTTGAGAAATGTGGTGATGAAGAAGATGAGGAGAGGACGTACAATGTGGAGAAGAGCAGGATTAGATCGCGCATATTTAAACATTAACACAGACGGTTCGTATTCCAAACCGTCTCTGATATTAATTACACAGCCGGCTCTGATATTAATTAAACAGTCGGCTCTGATATTAATTAAACAGCCGGTTCGTATTGCAAGGCATTAAACAACCGGTTCGTATTGCAAGGCATTAAACAGCCGGTTCGTAAGCATAGAACTATATCACAGACGGTTCTTAACACAGAACCGTCTGTGATATGTATACAATCACAGACGGTTTTGTGTCTAGAACCGTCTGTGGTAAGCCCTCTATAAATAACCAAGCTAGGCTAGGGTTTTCCGCGTATGCTGCAGTGATAGATCTACTTTTCGTCCCCTGTCGCCGCCGCCTCCTCCTCCGTCGCCGCCTCCTCCCCCTCCATCGCCGCCTCCTCCATCGCCGTCTCCTCCTCCATCGCCGCCTCCTCCCCCTCCATCACCGCCACCTCCTCCTCCTCCGTCGCCGCCTCCTCCCCCTCCGTCGCCGCCACCTCCTCCTCCGTCGCCGCCACCTCCTCCTCCTCCGTCGCCGCCTCCACCCCCTCCGTCAGCGACCCGCGACCCCGCCGTCCTCTCGCAACCCCGCCGACGACCTGCGACCCCGCCGGCCTCCCGCAACCCCGTATAAGGCAAGGATCCAAACTTGATCTTTTAACTTTTAGGGTTTTGCCGTCTAGGGTTAATGTGATGTTTTGATGAATATGAAATGACTGTAAGCCTTATTAGCTCTTGGGTTTGAATCCTTATGAAATGACTATAATGAATCCTTATGAAATGACTGCAAGTTGCATGGATGTGATTCTTGGGAAGGTTGTCATGTCATCATTACAAAGTTATATTACAAAGAATATATATATTAGACTCAAAGTTGGATCTTCTCACATCAGTCATGTTTATCAAAAAAAATATTCACATTTGTGTGTTACTTTGATATAATGTCAAGGACAATAAGCGGTGCTAATTTGAGAGAAGGGTCAAATGTGTGTATTAATTCCAGAGCAATGTGTATTAGTTTTCATGTATTAATTTGAGAGAAGGTTCATTTGCTAACTCTATGTATTCATGTATATTCGAGATGTACATTGCAAAGGGAGGTGTCTCGATGCAAGGGGCCAAAGGCCTGACACATGCTCGAGATTTTAAGGTATTCGCTATTACACATTAATTAATCCTATGCAACAGTTGGTAGTAATTAATGCCTCTTGAATTAACACATTCTATTTTTTGCAGTGCCACCAGCAGCAGCCGGGCAACACATGTAGCTCTATCACTCCGGAATCGAAGTCTCGCCAAAGGAACGGATCCATTCCTTTCGCGAGTTCTCGATTCCGGAGTGATAGAGCAATAAAAAAATGCAATGTTACCATCTAAGTGCAAATGCAATGTAGATCTTTTGTAATTGTGTATTTGTTAATGGATATTTCATTTCATTTCAATTAATTGATTTGCGAAATGGATGCTTTTATGTTTGTCAAATGGATGTTTTATGTTTGTCAAATGAAGTGCGATGTGAAGTGGATATTTTATGTTTGTGAAATGAATTGAGATGTGAATTGGATGTTTTATGTATGTGAAATGAATTGAGATGTGAATTGTATGTATATCTGCTTGTTTCAGAGGGCATGGCTAGCATTTCCTGAGGCTAGCCAATAAACAGAAATAGATTTAGGGGATGAAAGGAATATCACAGACGGTTTGTAAGTAAAAACCGTCTATGATATTTATACCACAGACGGTTCAAAAACCGTCTGTGATAACCTTCGATTATCACCCATAAATTCAAACGGTTCAGAAAACCGTCTGTGATGCCGTTTTTGAACCGTCTGTGACGATCATTTCTGTAGCAGTGGAGTACCACAAAACTCTGCTGTCCTGCAATCGCTGCCTCTCCACGGTCCCCGGTGGTACCACAAAACTAGCTCGTTGAACCCATGGCTGGGTAGCTCTGATTATTTCGGTTTCAACTTCTGATTTTTTACTTATTTTTTACTATTTATAAATTTTCTTGATTTTTTTGCTTTTTTAAGCTTTTTTGTCCGCTCTTTTTTTCCTGTATTCCTTTACGTTGTTCGAGATAAGCTAACATATTTTTCTATTTTTAGATTTTTTTAAATTTAATTATGCTAAATAAGCCTCTGTCAGCTACAGTTTTTTTTTCATCCAGCTATAGTGCTTTCAGCCATAAGCCTTCAGCTTTCAGCCAAACCGATCAATTACATTGACCTACTGGAGTACGAATCTTGATTCATAATCGAACGGCTTAAAATTGTACTAGGTCTCGGAAAACTTCCGTCAGCTAAAGGATGGCAAAACCATTTATTATTTTGCAGGGGTATATACAGCATTTTCAACCTTTGTAGGTGTTCTACCGTAATTGATTAAGGCATTTGGATGTATATGTTGCAATCGTTCAAAAATGCTGTAGGCAGCATTATCACACACACTGAGAAACCCACACCCACAGGGGGAGAGGGAGAGAGGTAGCAATGGGGGACTTCGTGCTGGGGCTGGCCAAGTCGGTGGTGGAGGGGGCGCTGACTAAGGCCCAGTCGGCGATCGAGGAGGAGGCGAAGCTGCGGCAGAGCGTGCAGAGCGACCTGGTGTTCATCACCGGCGAGTTCCAGATGATGCAGTCCTTCCTCAACGCCGCCAACGAGGAGCACGTCAGGAACAACGTGGTGAGGACCTGGGTAAGGCAGGTCCGCGACCTGGCCTACGACGTCGAGGACTGCATCGAGTTCGTCGTCCACCTGGACAAGAAGTCGTCCTGGTGGTTCCGCATGCTCCCGTCCTGCATGGCACCGGCGCTGCCTCTGGACGAAGCGGTCGCTGAGATAAAGCAGCTCAAGGCGAGGGTCGAGGACGTGAGCCATAGGAACGCACGCTACAACCTCATCACCGACTCCGCCTCCAAGCCGGCCGCCGTCGGGCAGCAACAGCCGATGGCGACGGCCATCACTACAGCATTCGATATCGTCCAGGAGGCGAGGGACACCGCGAGGAAGCACCGCGTTTTAGTGGACCTCACCAAGTTGATCGCCAATGAGGACGATCCGGGTCTCCAAGTGATCTCGCTGTGGGGAACCGGCGGCGATCTTGGAACGGCTTCCATCATCAAGAAGGCCTACGACGACCGGGATGTACGCCAAGCCTTCAGATGTCGCGGCTGGGCAAAGCTGACTCGTCCTTTCAATCCCCACGAGTTCCTCCGAAGCTTGCTCACTCAATTCTCCGCAAGCTCTGGCCAGGAACAAGGAGCAACTGCAGATGTAGATGCCCTGACGAGCAGTGGTAGAGCCGCCCGGGCTCGCCGGCAAAAGCGCAGGGGAACTTCTCTAAAGTCGGTGCGGTCGAAGACAGTATTGTCTCAATTGTCCGCAAGCTCTGGCTTGGAACAGGATTTCGTGAAGCAAGTGGAAGAAAAGAGGTACCTCGTCGTCCTGGAAGACCTGTCCACCGTGGTAGAGTGGGAAACCATCAGAATGTACCTACCGGACAAGAAGAACGGCAGCCGCATCGTCGTTTCCACACAGCAGTTGGAAATCGCAAGCTTGTGCACGCCGCAGCCGCGCGAACTTTCGGAGCTCATGCAGTTGTCAACTGATCACTCTGTTTGTGTCTTCTACAGTAAGGAGGTACGTGAGCCGTAATTTTTTTTCCCCGACAAAGGGAAATATCCTCTGCCTTCCTTGTATAATACAGCAGTTTACAGACCAAAGTTCCCACTCATACCTGAACACCAGGTACGTGGTAGGAAACCAGCTAAACAAGAAAAGTAGAAAGCGGAACTCAGGCACGCAGATTAGAAACGCAGTTAGACCGAAAACTAGCACAAGAGCTACGAGGCATCTTACTATCTTCAGTCCTGTATTACTTACCGTTTAGGACATGGACACTGTCCTCAATTAATACATACTTTGACGATTACTTTTTCAAATTATATGGTAGCACAGATTGTTAAAAGATTAGCAATACGGAAATATTTCTCATATTAAACTACTAAATCATTTCCATGTGACATAAATAACTATTTTTTACTGAAGTATTATAGGACAACATCTATTTAAGACTGGAAGTAGTATCACAAGAAAAACATACTATTAGACATGGCACAAGAAAAGCTAGAAACCGAATCTAACTCATCATGGGTACAAGTAGATCCTCCACCATGGGTGGCCCAGCACGATTGTTCGAGCTCGTGCCTGGCTGGGCTGGGATCGGGCTTTAGCTTTCAGCCCGTAAGCCCAGTCCGAAGCCCAATCAAGCTCGATATTGGGGTATAAATATTTTTTTATATTTATGCATCTATTCCATTAGAAAATTGTAAAAAAATAATATTTTATTCGGAATAAAATATTGATACTCACGATCTCTTCTGTTGCAAATGGATACCCGTAACACGTTCTAACAGCTCGGGTGCAATCTCGATGTGTGCGTCTAACAAACCGTTGACTTGCAGGGTCGTCCAGGTGGTGGAGCTACAAGCAATGAGAAAATGAAGCTGGCCCTAGACGGGAAGAAGGGAGCTCATGTTGGTGGACAGAACAAGGCAAACACACACACTAATTCATGCACGTGTGAATATATATACGATAACACAAAGACGTACCCCCATAGAAGCATACACGAAAAATACTGATGGAGCTTGGAACCAAACTCACGATCTCGTCTGTTGCAAATGGATACCCGTAACACGTGCTAACAGTTCGGGTGCAATCTCGATGTGTGCGTCTAACAAACTGTTGTGACCTGCAGGGTCTTCGAGTGAGCAGAATCTTGCAAATGAGGCGCGCGGGAGAAAACTCTGACAAGATGAAGCTGGCCCGAGAAAACTCTGACAAAATGAAGCTGGCCCGAGACTGGAAGGAGGACAAAGATCATGTTGTTGGTCGCGAGAAAGAGTCGTCTTCCTGTGTTCGTCTGCTTCGTGGCATCGATCATCAGGCGATCAATGTGATCTCGGTGTGGGGGATTGCTGGCGTTGGGAAATCAACTCTCGTCAAAGACGTCTACTACAGAGAAGTGCGTGGTCCCTGGTTTAGGAGATGCGGTTGGGTCGATGTATCCCATTCCCAACCGTTCGATTTAAGGGAGTCCTGCCGGAGCTTACTCTCGGATCTGTTAGTTTCGGATCATTTGTTTTCAGAATCTCTTGGTATGCTGGGATTCAAAGATCCGATTAAGGAGTGCTACAAGCTTCTGCGTCAAGAGCGTTGTCTGGTCGTTATTGACGGCCTGCGGTCCACGGAGGAATGGGACTTGATAAAAGCTGCCTTCGTGACACCTGGAGAAGTTCAAAACGGCACCTGTATCATAGTCATTGCAACTGAAGAAAGCGTCGCCACACATTGTTCGAAATACGTGTACAACGTCAAAGGTCTAGGAGCTGCTGCAGCGCTTGACCTATTAAAAAAGGAGGTACGTCTGTTCGTTTACTTATGCATTCTACTCCTTTCCTATTCCTAAAGTTATGTTCTTGGTCCTTATTTTATTGGCCTTTCATGTCTAAAAAAACTATAGCAGGCTATTAAAACACTGGTTCTTGGTAACCTTCCTACCTAATTGTCACGAAATTTGTTCAACTTGCAAAACTTAGGTCATTTGCACAGGATATGCACAAGTACAATTATTTTTGAATCTTCTATAAACATCGCTAAAAGCTTCCAAAATATTCTAGAAACTTGATGATGGACCATGTAAGATGGTCCAAGTTAATGATGTGACGAACCATTGCAATATTTGTAGAGTAATCAATTGGCTTTGCAAAGATTGCTCTTTGTCAAGATTGGTTTGGACAGAAATTGAGAATTTGATATTTGAGTCATGGATTTACTTAGATTAACCTGAGTTGTTGGGATAAGGTTGCATAATACATGTCTTGGCTAATGTAGATCAAGTTATAAAGAACTTGTGCCTGGAAACGAATTCTTTATCTTTGGATGTGCATCTTCGCTTGGAATCAATTGGAGTCAACGGCGGCGATCGAGGTTAGACTTCTGGAGCAGTCGAGGCCCAGAGCGGTCAAGGATGCCAAGTGAGATGGTAAGCTGAAGCATGTCACGAGAAAGGCGGGAATATTGAAGGCAAGTTCGAACGACGGGATGACGCCAGGTGGCTTGTACGGGCCAAGCGAGTCATGGTTCAGTGGAACTGGAATGGGAGAGACTTGGTGGCACGTGGCAAGAAAGTGGTGTATCTCCACGTGGCAAGCATGGGGATTGCTTGCAAAAGATGTTGATGACCGGGTCAACAAAGGGGCATTTCGGTATTTCGACCAAAATATAAAAAACCATCTTGGATCAACCGCGGCGCATGGATGATGTGTTGGAGAGTGGTTTAGGTCAAAATGGAGTTGGCGGATTAAGACTAAGGATTTAGCAGATATACACCTATGCGCTTTGAAGAGCGTGTATAGGTGGACTTGAGTGAGGAAAACCCATAGGAGGTTAACGGGTTCCCCCATTGTAATAGTGGATAGGATCCATTTTGGATTAGGTGGCCGGTTGCTTACCTATAAAAGGGGTGGGGATAGGATCCATTTTGGGTTAGGTGGCTGGTTGCTCACCTATAAAAGGGGTGGGGATAGAGACATGTAGGGTTAACCATCCTACCCCTTTCTCATGTGCTTTCTTGTTTAGGGTTAGGGTTTTAAGAGTGGAGCACATGGTGTGCTCTTTGACCTCCAAGGTGGAGTGGCTGTAAACTCAACTCTCACAAGTGAGCAATACATCAATCTTTGCATAGTTTCATGGATCCATCTTGATTTGGTTGTTTTGTTCTTGATTTGCTCTTGGTTTGACCTTAAAGTTTGATTTCTTGATCCAAGGGTTTTCGAGTCAATTCTTTGGTGTTCTAACTTGCTGTGATATGTGGGAATAAATCTAGACTTATCTTGGTCATCATCCACCCACGAGCTAGTTTTATTCACTGATTTAGATTTTGACTCAGTTTTGATGTAACCTTCCAATAAACTGAAAAAGATCTCATCTTTGGCCATGATTTTAATGATCGTTTATTGGAATAGGTTCATAATACCCTAAAGGTGATCTCTGCAAAGTTTCACATTATTTGGATCTATGGGTTGAAATTTCTGTCGGTTTTCGTTTTTGAGTCTAAACTGAAAACAGTCGGCGCCGCTCTGTTTGGAATGTCGACCGGCTTTACAACCACGTTGGTTTCGACCATGGTCAAGTTCCAGATTGCATTGCGTCATTTTCGACCATGTTTAGTCTTCTGAGCACTTCGTGTTCTTCTGCTCTCGTTTTGAATCTGAACTGAAGCAGTCGGTGAAATCTCAGTCTGGAACATCGATTGGTTTTACGACCACGTTGGTTTCGACTATGGTTAAATATCGGACTGCATCACCCCATGTTTTGACAATGTTTAGTCTTTCAATCGCTTTGTGTTTTTCCGACCACGTGGGATTTTCAACCACTCACGGTTCCTCGATCTCACAGGTTGAACTGAATTAGATCACTTGTTGGCCTTCGACACATTGGTTGTTCAACCACTTGTTGGCTTACGACCATGTTGATCACTTTGGTTGCTGACTAGTTCTGACCACGTTGGTTGTTCGACCACTTGTTGGCTTACGACCACGTTGATCACTTTGGTTGCTGACTAGTTACGATCACGTTGGTTGTTCAACCACTCATTGGCGTCCAACCACGTTGTTTATGACCACATTAGTTTCGACTGCATCTATTTTTGATCACATTGGTTTTGGTCTTGGTGGTTATTGACTACGGTGATTCTCATTTAGTAGTTTATTTTCGACCATGTTGAACTTTCAACTACACTGATTTCCAACGTACTATCAGTTCTCGACTACGGTGTTGTCCGTTCAGTAGTCGATTTTCGACTACGTTGTACTTCTGTCTGGTAGTTGAGTTTACGATCACGTCATCAGCTCTCGACCACATTGTTGAATTTACAACCACGTTGTTAGCTTTTGACCACATTGTTAGTTTTCAACCACGATGTTTTTCCTGCTGTGTTCGCTCCGTTGCTTTGGTTTGTAAGTGGGATTTCAACTCTAATGTTCATAATGTTCATAGCTTTGTATTTATCGGAGAAAAGGATAAGTGAATACTTGGGGAGAATTTGAAAGGCACCATTCACCCCCATCTTTTGCCTGTCCAGTCCTACACTTGACGAACCATCATGTTTCCAAAATTTCTGCAGTCCCATATTCACAAATAGTCAAACAAATGACAACTTGCCGATCAGTGGCCAGGGTTGCCAGTATCGCGATACGTATCGTAGTATCGTACGATCCTATGATTCTACCAGAGGTAGATGACATGGATTGCAATGCGGATCGAAATCAGATAGTATCGCGGTGGGATAGCAATCCATCTCGTAGTATCATTAGGATCGCGGTAGAATCACGATAGGATCATGATCCCGACAACAAACTATAAATCATATAAATTTTGCTCTTACCTATTGTTAATTTAAGTTACACTAGTTTAATTTGCTTTGTTGTTTACATGTTATTCTAAGGTAAAAAAAATATTTTCTTTAACATATTGCCTTTAGATTATTAGTTTGTTAAAATAATTAAATAAATTGTAGAAATAAACCTTAATTCAATATTTAGAAATTACAAATTTAAATTCAAAAAATCTACTATAGACTTACATATTTAGAAATATAATTTAATTTTTATATAGAATATATATGTTTTTAAAATTTGATAGTATCGTGATTCTATGATCCGATCTTGTCAGACGAAAAGTGATCCTACCTAGTATCACCGTCCTAAGAGCAACTCCAGCAGGGCCCCTACTTGAGCCCTCAAACCTCATATTTGAGGGCTTGAGGCAAAAATAGAGGTCCAGCAGGGCCCCTACTAGAGCCCTCAAATTTGAGGAGCCCCTCAAATCACCCTCCCACCCCTCATTCCTAGGGGCCCCCTACTCTGGCTCTCATTTTTCAGCTTTCCTCGTTTTTTGTGGAACATTTGTGCTTTCAATTTAAATTCGGAACAAATTTGAATATTCGTATTTGAATATTCGTATTTGAATTCATATTTGAATTCGGAACAAATTTGAATTTGAATTTGAATGTTATGTGATCAACTTTGTGCTTTCAATTTAAATTCGGAACAAATTTGAATATTCGTATTTAAATTCGAAACAAATTTGAATATTCGTATTTGAATTCATATTTGAATTCGGAACAAATTTGAATTTGAATGTTATGTGATGAACTTTGTGCTTTCAATTTAAATTCGGAACAAATTTGAATATTCGTATTTGAATTCGGAACAAATTTGAATTTAAATTTGAATGTTATGTGATGAACTTTGTGCTTTCAATTTAAATTCGGAACAAATTTGAATTTAAATTTGAATATTCGTATTTCAATTCGTATTTGAATGCAGAACAAATTTGAATTTAAATTTGAATGTTATGTGATGAACTTTGTGCTTTCAATTTAAATTCGGAACAAATTTGAATTTAAATTTGAATATTCGTATTTGAATTCATATTTGTGCTTTCAATTTAAATTCGGAATAAATTTGAATTTAAATTTGAATATTCGTATTTGAATTCGTATTTGAATATTCGTATTTGAATTCATATTTGAATGTTATGTGATGAACTTTGTGCTTTCAATTTAAATTCGGAACAAATTTGAATTTAAATTTGAATATTCGTATTTGAATTCATATATTTAAATATTATCCCTCATTGTGAAATCATAAATATTTTATTGTGTATTGTGCTTTTGTCTCATACATATGCATATAGTGTGTGAGGAAATAGAGGGAATTGAGAAGTAGGGGCCCTGTTTTGAGGGCTCCTGCTGGAGTGCAGGCCAGAAAACAGGGCCCTCAAAAATAGGGGGAGCCCTCAAATGAAAAGTAGGGGCCCTGTTTTGAGGGCTACTGCTGGAGTTGCTCTAACAACCTTGACGGTGGCTAGCTAGTCTAACGGTGTAGCACATTTATCTTGTGGTTAATGGCTATGATTTGAATCCCATTAACTACATATTAGTATCTTTTTTATAGAACGAATTGTAGTATCACGATTTTATAAGATTTTGAAAAACATATATATTTTATATATAGATTGAATTGTGCTTTCAATAATGTAAACCTTTAATTGTATAGTTTTGTTGCAAAATGTAATCATATTTTATAGTACAAACAATAAAATAATTTTATAGTTTTGAATTGTGCTTTCTATCTACTACGAATTCAAAGCAGGGAATATAATTTTTTAGTTTTGTCGCGGTGGGATGTCTATGAAATCGTAATGGTTCCGTAGCATAACTAAGTACACACATGTCCCAAGATATTTATATGCGAATAATTTAGTTACTTCTTCGTTACTCTTAAATTGATCCTGGCTTCATTAATCCTTGTGCGTGTGGTCACCTTATATCCTGGAAATGAAACATCAAAATTTAACGATTACTGCACTGGTGTTTATGCTAGCGCTTAGCATAGTACGAGTTAATGTTAGTTCTAAAATTGTTTGAACAATAGGTATTCAAGAATACTGAAACCCCCGATCTGACAACCGGCATGCAAGGGCAAGCAGAGCTTCTCGTAGACAAGTGTGGCGGACTTCCTAAAGTAATAGCTGCTATAGGCGGCTTCTTGGCCACCAAACTGGAACCAGCGAAGTATGCAGCGTACGGGTGGTGGATGGAGAAAGCAGCGAAGCAGTTGAGGGAGCTGAATGATAGCTTTATGCACGAGCTGGAGACCAACCCAAGGCTTGATAGTTTGCGGGGTCTATTTACCTGGATGCATTCCTACTTTCGTACTTGCCCGGACTACCTCAAGCCATGCATCTTTTATCTATCCATCTTCCCAGCAGCTGGTGAGAACACGAGCCCAGCAGCTGGTGACAACACGAGCATTAGGCGGCGGCGTTTGGTAGGGCGTTGGATCGCGGAGGGATACTCCAGGGACATGGACGGCCATACCGCGGAGGAGAAAGGGGAGAAGTTCTTCTCCGAGCTCGTTTGCCTGAGCATCATCCGGCAGCCACCGGAGACGGCCACCGCCACATACACCCACAACAAGAGTATGGTCTCGTGCCAAGTCAATGGCTTCTTCCGTGAGTACATCAGCTCGCGGCCCATGGAAGACAACCTTGTCTTCGCACTGGAGGGAAGTCGCAGCGTTGGAGCCACCCAGTGCAGGCCGGGGCGGCACCTCGTCATACGGAGAGGTTGGGACAGAGACCCCAATGTGTACCAGAGCATCGACTTCTCGCGGATACGGTCACTGACAGTGTTCGGAGAGTGGAGGCCATTCTTCATCTCCAAGGGGATGAGGCTGCTTCGGATACTGGACATGGAGGACACGTCAGGCCTCAAAGACGATGACCTCGAGCAGATCGGGAAGCTGGTGCCTCGCCTCAAGTTCCTCTCCGTACGAGGGTGTAAAGGGATCCACCGCCTGCCGGATTCCTTGGGTGGCCTGACGCAGCTCCAGACTCTGGATGCCAGGTACACTTCCGTTTCCATGCTGCCAACGGCCATCGTCAAGCTACAGAAGCTGCAGTACCTTCGTGCCGGCGAGTTACCATTGGACACGGATGCAAGCCCGCCGCCGCCATCACAAGAGGACCCATCATCGACGACACCATCGAGGAGGATCTCGCTGCCCAAGCTCCGCAGGCATCCTCGACCTGCTGCTGGCCCTCATGTCGGTGTCGTGGTGCCGAGAGGAGGGATCGTTGGGAAGATGACAACCTTGCAAACGCTGGGTGTTGTCGACGTCAGCGTTGGAGAAGGCCAGGGGAAGGCCGTTCTGAAAGAGCTCAAGAACCTCACCCAGCTGCGCAAGCTCGGAGTGTCCGGCATCAACCCGGCAAACAGCAAGGAATTGTGGTCTGCCATCTCGGGCCACGGCCATTTGGAATCCTTGTCGGCGCGGCTTGAGGATGCCGGCGGCGAGCAGGGTTTCTATGGATGTTCGGATGGCACCGTCTTCTCGCCTCCGAAGAAGCTGCAGAGCCTTAAGCTGCACGGGCTTGTGGGCAAGTTGCCAGCATGGATCAAGCAGCTTCAGAATATCCGCAAGTTGAATCTACGTATGACCACCATACTGGCGGAGGAGGACATATACGTCCTTGGGGATTTACCAAATCTGCGTATTCTACACCTCTGTCTCAAGCCGGTTCAAGATGGTAAGCTCCATTTCCGCTGCAGGCCGCAAGATGATCCTCCATTCTCTTTTCCCGAAACATTCAAGTGCCTCGGAGTCCTCGAGATTGCTTGCAACTCCAGGTTACAAGAAGTAATCTTTGGAGATGAAGTAATGGAAAGTCTCGAGCTGCTCAAGGTTCGCGGCTGTAGTGGGTCGTCATTGCGGTTTTCTGGGCTACAATATCTTTATAGGATCAAGCGAATCTTCCTTAAGGATTATGAAGAGGCAGTCAGGGAAAACTTGGAGAGCGAAATTGGCAAGTGTGCATTTGAACCTGAATTGGTGCTGGAGCGAAAGACCCACGCTTCGCTGTAGACGAATTCTCTGGACACTTTGCTAGATACTATAATATATGTTTATATCGAAATATGTATGTTTACGTGTTATATAACAATGATGAATATGATGGAACTACGATTAAAATTTTTATATAATTGTAATAAATCTTGTATGTATTTGATTGATCTCCACCATCATAATCTAGATCTACTAAAATCAACTGTGTACATCTTTCTCTGTTCTCTTTGAATAGCGTGGCAATTTCTAACCCTTGAGAGCAAACGTAGTGTTTTTTTTTATCATTTTAATATATAAACTAGCAAGGTGACTAGCACATTTGTGCGATTAGATTTGTTTGAAAGTTTGTAGTATCAAATAAAATAACTTAGATACTTGAAGATATATTTACATATCATCTAGCCTATTTACGTTTTCAAGACATCATAAACATTGAAAATGACAATAGAAGTTCGAAAGAAAATACAACATGAGAAACACAATTGAAATATTAGATTTAATGGAAGAAAATTATTGATCATAATAAGTTATTGGAGTTCTTAGAAACATAATCAATCTCTACATGCATAGATCATGTAGCTGCATGCCCCCATTCTTTTTCCATTAATTACTCTTTTTCACCAACCGTTATGCAGTTGTCTCCACAATTATCTCCCACCGATAATAATCAAAAATCAATTATTAACAGATATCTCTCTCTAACAGCAATTACCCCTCCGATCAGACATAATGATTCCACAAGACATCTCATCAAGTGGATAACTGACACCCCATCAACGTTATAAAAAGGTTGATGAGGGAAAACTCGAAGGAGAATTCAAAGAACAAGTCAAGTCTAATAAACAAAGACAATCTAGATCTTTCAAGTAGTGGGTAGATTATATATTAGGACTAGTTGAATCCCTTTTATAAGCCTCATTGTAACCAGTTTATAGCAATAAAAATTATTCCCTTTCTTTTACTGGATCACTACAAGAAATCCAGCCTCTTTTATCACATTTTCATAATATCAGTGACTTGATCATCAATAATTGGCGATGTCCGTGGCGAAAAAGGCGCTGAATTCTTGAAGTTTCTCATCAGCAAGCACCATCATCTCCTATTGTCTATCAACATCACCTATGCGATCATGGCAGAAACCTAGGACAATGTGAACTGGTTCGATTTGGCCAACTATGCCGACGACGACATGGACACATGCATCCGCGCCCTAGAACACGATGCTTCTTCATCATCACCTCCATCCTAGACTCACCGGCCTTTAAGATCAGTGAGGTTGATGGGATGAAAGATGACACACCGCCCCCATCATCAGCGTTACCAAGGGAACCAATCGTTCCAACCTTGTCAGAATACCCAAGCAACGCGGCAAGCCTGATACTTTCGACCAACAAGCATAGCAACAAGAGCGCAATGCCATGATCCGAGGAGTCAGAGTACTCTGAATGTAGTCATTCTCCTCAATTTCTCATCCACACTAGTCAGTTATGTGATAAACTTATTGAAAACATTGAGATGGTCAATGAACTATGTACCTTTCTCCATATGCAATATGTACAATTATCGCTTCAGCACCCACCAGTTTGTTATCTACTTTGCCATATATAATTCTTCTAAATCTTCTCATAATTTCTTCATTGGGTTCTTCTTGATGACTGGATACTTTTATTTCATCGGAGAGATATAGACGAATTGTAATGATAGCTTTCCGCTTCATCACATTTCAGTCTTTAACAGATATCTTTTTGGGTTTGGCCCCTTCAAGAGCATCAATTAGTTACTGTTGAACAAGGGCATCCTTCACCACATATTGCCACACGTTGAAATTTTATTTGGCGTTAAAATTTCTCTATATAATTCCACATCATTGATATCGATTTTGATTTTGTACCACCTTACGTTTTACCAACCTTCTCATAAATTAGATTAATCTGATCTTGGTTCGAATACCTTGTTATGCTATGATACCATCTGTTACACTATGATACTCTTTCTTATACATAGTTGCCTTAGACCGGTTCAGAGTTTATAATATATGGCACGAGCTTGCATGGTATGAAAAATGAAGAAAATGAATCGTGTATATTGAACCAAAATAATGATGTTGAAGCAACCACGACAAGGGAGAAGATTTGGAGAAGCTGATTGCAAATTCCTCAAAATAGAACACGGGATTATCACTCTCTCACAATCCTCTTGATTTTTTAGGACCTTTGTAGTTTTACCCTACACAAGAATCTAGTGCTAAAAAATTATTTAACTTCTAATCATCTTGTGCATCTTTAACTTTAAATGATTGGCTTCTTTGCTTTATTGCTTCTTGGGTTCTCCATGGTCATCTCCATAGGTTTATATAATCCCTTCTAACCCCCAGTAGAAATCCTACTAAAAAGACTATCTTATTCATATTAGAACTCATCTAAAGCTCTTTATACCACAACTTCTTAAATCCTAAAACAGTAGGTTTCGAGTGACACCTAACTCAACGTGAAGCGTGAACAGCGATGTGTGATTGCAGCTGCAGCTATAGCTAGTACTCGTTACTCGTTGTATACTCGTGCAGTCGTGCGTGTGTGATGTGGTGATAGGATGACCGGTAGAAAGCACTCGTATTACATCTTAATGGATTTTACGGAGATTTGTTGATGGGTGTAGAGCAGTAAAAACTAACTAAAATACGGATTGCTGGTAAGAGTATGAAATGGGTTGTCCACAAGTATCTGGCGTGTCAGTCCTGTAGCAGATTTGTCTAAGAGTAGTGATAAAGTTGTCATAAAAATAGAGGATATGCTAAAAAGGCTAAGCTAAATTAATATAAATATTATTGTATTCTTATGTAATCTAGATTCATATATGAATAGAAGAGAAACAAAGAAAAAAAGAGAGAAATACAATAAAGGTACCCCACTATTGTAAAGTGTATCACAAAAATATATAAATATGTTTCTATTTAGTAGTGATCTGTTATCTGTGTAGCAAAATTAGTGGTAAAATCAAAATTAGCAAAATATTATAAAATAGACAAAATTACTATAAAGTCATAATCGAACGGCTTGATCTTCTCTAATTACTACGGAGACTGAAATGCCGAGCTGTCAAGTCACGTACAGACCTACCAGATCATAATCTGTAATTTTTAGATAGTCTTCCAATCCTTATATAAAATCCTTAAAAATCTCGCGAATTCAACTCTGATGTGAATTAGCACAAATCTAGCCAAATTTCTCCTTTTCTTTCTTTTTCCTATTATTTTCTCTTCCTAATTTTCTTCTCTTTTCCTCTTTCCTTTTTCTTTCCTCCCTTTTCACTTTCCTTCCTCATTTCCTTTTCTTTCCTCCCCTTCCTTTCTTTTCCCCCGCTTTTACTTCTCTCTCTATTCTCTTGCAGTCCTCTACACGCAATGTCGCCACCTCCCTCTGTGCACAACGCCGTCACCCCTTGCTGACAGCGAGCCCACCGCCCGGCACCACCAAGTCCTCTTTTCTCCTCCTTTCCCTCTCCCCCATGCTTTGATGTCACTGCCGCCTCCCTCTGCACGCGATGCCGCCTACCCTTGCCAACTGTGAGCCCGACACCACCTCTCCTCTCTTTACTCTCCCCATACTTACAAATTTTTAAGTATTTTTTGGGATTTTTTTAAGCATTTTTGCCACATGTCGTGAATCTAGACGCCCTGCTGCCACATGTTGCGAGTCTAGCGCCCTGCGTAGGCGGTTGGCGAACGTTCGGCCCCACTGCTAGTCAACTGCCCGTCACTGTTCGATGGGCCCCGCCTACTCAGAGGAGCAACGTGTGCTGTTACCGAAGGCGACGGCAAGCCCGTGCGGTCGTATAACATCTACTTTTCGACAGCTATCACGGGTCTGTGACCTTGAAAAATGAATATAGTATCGGAAATAAGTGGTTTATAGAAAAAGATACGAATGGTGGTTTATAGAAAAAAGATACGAACCGCAACAAATGTAAGAAAGAAATACATGCGTAAGATAGAACCAAGAGAAATAGGATATGTGATGTATGGTAGATTGTGACCTCTTGTTTTCTAATTTCTGTATGTGAAGAACAAGGCTGTGATAAGGCTCGCACTATAGTTTATGTTAGGTTATGTGGATGGTCGTGATTAAAGTGGTGACAAATAATTAATATTGGATTGTATTGAAATTTGTGTATGTGGAAGTTTTAGTTCAAGTCGAGTGGTCTTTGGCAGAGTCCGAGTGGTTTCAATCAGCTCTAAGTGGTTTTGGTTTGCTCCGAGTGGTTTTGGTCTGCTTCGAGTGGTTTTGGTCTACTCCAAATGGTTTTGGTCTGCTCCAAGTGGTTTTGGTTAACTTCGAGTGATTTTGATCTGCTCCGAGTGGTTTTACTCGACCCCGAGCGGTTTTAGTAAGCTCCGAGTGGTTTTGCTCGACTCCGAGCAGTTTTTGTAAGCTCCGAGTGGTTTTGCTCTACCCAAGGGTTGTGGTTGGATCTGAGCGGCTTCGATCGGGTCTGAGGAGGATCAGACTGCTTTTGAGTTGTATTGGCACATTGGACGGTACTCGAGTGCCATTGGAGCATCAGATGGTTTTCGAGTGGCAGCGAAGTATTGGATGGTGTCCGAGTAACTTTGGCGCGTCGGACGGCATACGAGTGCCATTGGAGGATCGAACGTCATTCGAGTAGCAGCAGAACATCGAACATCCTATGAGTAGCATCAGAGTATCGAACGACTTCGACCACATTCGTTTCCAACTATGTTAGTTTTCGACCACGATTTTTTCGACTATGGTACTTCAACTACGGCCTTTTCGACCACGACAAACTTTGACCACATTCGACTTTGACCACAATAGAACAACCATTGAAGGTAATCATAGCCACAGTACTTTTCTCTGGTCGTAGCTACAGTGCTTTTCCATGATAGTAGCTATAGTACTTTTTCCATGGTTGTTGCTACATCATTTTTCATGGTCGTTGACATTACTAGTTGATATTCAATAGTGTAGATTTTACTGGTCGGGAGTCATAGATCCTTTTGGTCGATAGTCTTAGACTTTGGGATTAGTACGCGTAGACTTTGCAGTCAGCTGTCGTGGTCTTAGACTTTATGATTAGTAGTCGTAGACTTTATTGGTCGGTGGTCTTAGACTTTATGATTGGTAGTCGTAGACTTTGTGGTCGAAAGTTGAAGGCTTTGCGATCGGTTGCTGTAGACTTCACGGTCAGTATGAGTGCTCCATTCCTTGCTATTTTCAAGTACTTCGAGTACTCGTATTAAGCCAGTGGTATGACTAGCTGGTGGTGATATGTGAACAGTACTCAGAAGTTTTCAATGATCGAAAGATGGAAGTACTCGGTGGTCAGATGATTGTGGTACTCAGTGGTCAGATGGTCATGGTACTTGATGGTCAGATGGTCTTGGTACTCAGTAGTCAGAAGGGCTCGGTACTCGGTAGTCAGAAAGGCTAGGTACTCAGTAGTCGGACGGAGTTGGTATTCGATAGTCGGATAGACTCGGTACTCGATGGTCGTGGTTCTTGCAATAGGTGTTGTGATCGGTTGTCGAAAACTTGTGGTATGTGATCGGTATAGGTAGACGGTACTCGATGCATCTATGGTCGGTAGCGATGGTATTCCTGAGTGTTTGAGCGATGGTGTTTTCTCGAGTACTTGTGTTCGAATACTTGATGTGCTAGCGACCAGTCTTGCATAGCAGTTGTAACCGATCGCATTGAGTGGTCTAAAGTTGGTGTTTTGGAAAACGGTGGAATGTATGGTCATGGATAATTTGGTTGGTGTTTGTGATGGTTTGGTTCTTGTCCCTGGATAGATAAAGGTGTGGTTTGTGTATGTGTGCTAATGACGATCAAGTTGTGGAGAACTTGTGCCGGGAAAATATTTCTTTATTTTTTGCATGTGCAGGTGAGTGTGGAGGTGATTATGGTCGGTGAGAAGGAAGACCGGGAATAGGAGTGGAAAATCTGAGGTCTAGGCGGTCGGGATGCCACGCGAGGTGGTTGGGCTCACGCTAAAGCACATGAAGATCAAAGGTAGTTATTCGTGGAGAAGTTATGGGTGGTGTGGTCCAAGAGGTTTTGACACGGAGGTTAATGATACGTGAGGTGTGTTTCGTGAGGCTTCAACATGTAGTGATGATGCATGATGAAAATACAGGAGGTGCAGTCCTGGAGGCTTTGTCACGTGGTGAGATTGGAAAAGTTATGGAAGGAGTCCATAACAGGAAGGGTTAGAGATTTGGTAAATTTGTGTTAGTAAGGGTTTCGGGTCCCATGGTTTTCAAAAGAGATTAGGTGTTGTGTTCATGTTTAAGTCGGACACAATTGGGACGTTGGCATATAAAAGCAGGGAGAGGCTAAGGGGTAACATAACCGGTTTTTGAGGGCTTTCATCGAGAAAGTTTGTAGAGGTGCCGTGAGGGTGCTTTGTAGCCGAGAACATGACATAGATATAATAGATCAGATCTATTCCAAGAAAAGTTCATCGACGACATATCGGCGACGGGTTTTCCTGAGTATTGCTTTTTGTATTTAAATCGACGTGCTAATGTATCATGATCTAGCGTGTCACAAGTATGGTGTCTTCGATCGTCCATTCAATCCAACCGAGCAGAGCATGGTGTTGTCTTTAGCTTATACTCGTTCGAGCGGTCGAAACGTTCCAGCGACAAAGCGTTTAAGTAGTCGAAGCTTTTCAAGCGAAGGAAGATTTTGACTATGTGCAAAAGCGATTGTAGAAAGCAGTCAAGCAAGCGGTCGAAAGGCCTACGGTTGAAATCTACATCCGGTAATTTAGATTATTTTTCTTATGGTTTGATATTTGTTTTCAGGTTTCCAGAAAACGGAGACAACCATTTACCCTCTCTGATTACACCATACGATCCTACAGTTCACTCCCTCTATCTTTAAATAATTGACACTGTTAATTGGTATTGTTCAAACTTTGATGATTATTTTCTAGCAATATATATGTAAACACTTATAAATATATAATATTGTCAAAATACTTTGTATAACAAATATAGCAATACTATTTTTATTTTCGGTAACTAAATATCTCAAAAAACATTATTAAACACAGTTTAAATATTTAAAATCAAAAGTACCGGTTATGTAGAAACAGATCAGTAGTTCTTACCGGCTACTGCGTGCCTCGGTAAAAAAATTCGGCCCCATCCCTACGTGGCGTGAGTTTGATATACTTGTTAGGCCTGGTAGTGGGCTGGTAGATCCATGGGCTGAACGGGCAAGCAGTCTAATGGGCTGATATTTGCTAGGTCTATATGGGCTTCGGAAAGAAAATAGTTGGGTTGCATCGGGTTCTTTACTTATAGATAATTAGCAACATAAGCGCGGCGCCACACCGCGCTAGCTACCATGTTGACCGAAATAAAAGAGACGATAATTCATGAGGAGATTTTTTTAAAAAAATCGAGGGCACATGTATATTTTCGAAAAAGCCAAAGGTCTTTTTTGTAAAAAATCGAGGACATGTACGTAACTAAATGAGGACCCGTACGTAATTTAGAAAACCGCAGGGCGCTATCCTGCAAAGTATACAAAATTTCGGTGAAGTGGAGGGGGTGTTTTCAAAAAAAGTGTTTTAAAAAAACTGGCAGGAACCTTTTCGCGAGAACCAAGGACCTTTACGTAATTTCGAGGAAACGCAGGGACTTTTTCGCAAAAAACGCTGGCCAGCCGTACCAAAATTTTGCAGCCACGCGCCGGCTGGAGCAAGCGCACGGGCAACGTGGCCGCTCTCTTCGGCCGGGAATCCTTCCGCTAATAATGCAGGTATGATGCCCTATTCAGCTATTCTTGCTTTTCAGCAACTGTTGGCTCTGATTTCTCTCAATACCCTGTCCAAATTTATAAGATATATTTTCTTTTATAATATAAACCAAAAAGAGAGTGAAATAGTTAGACTATCCTTAATTATTATCTCTAAGAGGGTTACTACGACACAATATGCCATCGGGAAGCATCTTGATAGCATACCTCCTTGCGCCGCCCCTTCCCTCCCTCTCTTCTCTCGAAGCGCCGCCACTCCCCTCCCCTCTCCCTCTCTTCTCTTGTTTCGACGTCGGCCGATGCCCTCCTCTCCCTCTCCCTTCTCCGCGCCCACCGCCTTCTTATCCAGTGCCGCCGACAGCTCCGCGCTCCTCCTCTACCTTCTCCCGCCCCTCCTCCACCACCAGCGCCCGGTAGCGACCCTGTAGCCTCGCCACGCCACCCTCTCCCCCTCCCCCACCATCTCTACCCCGCCCAACCTAAAATTTACCGCACTGCCGCTTCACTTTGCCACCCACCGCCCACCTAACGCCCTCTACCGCTACTGACTGCCTCCTTGGCCTCCCTTTATGTGAGGGGGGGGGGCGTGGTGAACCCATCCAAGAAAGACGGCAGTGGCGCCCCCTTCACCGGAGCTCGAGAGCTTGCGAGAGAGAAGAAAGAGTTGCGGGAGAGGGAGCTATACCGTCGAATCACAACAAAATGGTATACCGTTTTCCAGATTTTCTCTATCTCTAAGTACTATATTCAATGCATGTGTGTCGAAGATAACAAATAAAGCTACATATTTATTAATAGTAAAAAAAGAATGTTATACTAATTTTACATTAGAACATAAAATACATTCTATATTTACGAATAAAACCATTTAAAAAATATGTTCTATAAACTTAAACGAATGAAGTATTTATTAAATTAATAAATCATAGTAAAAAATCATAAAATAACCAATATACTCTCACGAGTGGTTCGGCGCGGACGCGCCCCCTGACGTGCCACGCGGCGCACGCAGTGAACCTCCGCCGAAATGTGGCGCACGTAGGGAGACGGCGAGAAAGAATCGTGCAGCTGCCCCATTTATGTTTCAGTTGTCTCAGTTTGGGCTGTAAACGAGCCGAACTCGAGCGAGTTTAGCCTTTCAGGCTCGAGCTCGGTAGAAGCTCGAGCCGAGCTCGAGTTAGGGTTCGAGCCTGGACCTAGGCTCGAGCTCGGCTCGGTCTAAGCTCGAGTAGGCTCGAGCTTGGCTCGTTGAAGCTCGGTAACAATTAAAATATTTTATTATGCATTATTTTTCAATAATAAGAAAATTTTAAGTTCGAGTTCGGCTCTAGTAAGCTCGATAACAGACAAAATAATTCAAATATACATTAATTTTCAACAATAAGAAAAGCTCGAGCTCGAGTTCGGCTCGAGTAAGCTCGGTAAGAATTAATATATATTACTATTTAAGCTCGAATCGAGGCTCGCGAACTATTCGAGCTCGGCTCGGTGAAGCTCACGAGCTCGAGATCAAGCTCGAGTTCGGCTCGTTTAAAATTCGAATCGAGCTCGAAGCAAGCCTAGAACGAGCCGAATTCGAGTAACTTGCGAGCTTCGAGCTTTTTTTACAACCCTAGTCTCAGTTGCATGCATGTCTCCTCCGGGTAGGATCTTCTATACAATATCTTTTGTGTTTTCTAATACCTGTATGTGAAAGCTATTCAAGAATTAAGCAACAATTTCTTTCAAGTACAAATTGTAGCTATTAATTAGAAAGTTTCATAATTTGAGTGCAATAGAAGTTAAATGAGGAGAAAGTTTCGTTACTGGAGTTAAAATTTTCCCAAGTTAGAGATTTTCTAGTTGAATTTTCCTGAGTTGATTTGCCGACAATATGGTAATGACATCAGCTTAAGGATGATTATCAGATAAAGCGACACTTTCTCGAGTAATGTCCCTAATCAAAATGATGTAGCAGATAAATAGTTAGGACTACCTTTATTTCGCACTTGACAACCTTAAGGCCAAACTTTCGAAGTGATTCGTTGCGGCAAATAAAGTGGTACAAAGTCCTCCGCTATTCATTTGTTACTTCTAATACAAGAAAATTAATAGTAAGAATGAGCACTTTCGTACTTCACAAGTTTAATATTATAAAAGGTGCATGCAAGTATAGCCGTCTAATCATCTATATGATCATTATCATCCAAGTATAATGGTTTTTATTTGAAAGGGGTTTTTGAAACGATCATTTAGAAAGCTATTTGTCACCAGTACCATAGGATAGAGCTACTGATAGGCTCTGGTACGCTCTAATTCAGGAGATATGCATGAATTATATTTTAAACACTGCTCATGTAACATCACTCATAGTTACCTTGACTATGATGGCTGCTGGTTCTTTGCATTTCTTTTGATGTGATGCGAGTCCATAGCCTCGAGGTTTGTAACAACTTCCTTGAAAGCTATCAGGTGGTTCAATAATGAGGCACCCTCCGTCATCTTGTGGGAATAAAGCTTCTGCTTCACTGCATCTTGCTGGTTAGACCCTTGGTCATGTAAATCTGCTTCAGCTTCAGCCATAATGTGGCAGCGGATGTCTTCTTCATAAGCTCCTGTAAAATATTATTTGATAGAAAAAGATGAATTTGAGATAAGGTCTTACGATCTTTACGTTGCTTCTCATCAGCGAACAATGTGGCTGGTATCTTGCCAATTCCCAGAAGTGCATCGTCTAAATCAAGCTGTCATGCAAGAGCGAAAGGAAGAGGTGGTGAATAGATAAATTCTCTTTTCATGTCATATAAGATTAGCTAGCCAGCGAGCGAGCCGGATTAATTGGATTAATTTGTGTACCTTTCTTGAAACGCCGGGAAAGCAACACGCTGGTACCAAAACTAGATAGGTAGGTCGTAGGTGGTTAAGATGCCTAGCTTGTTCCCCTAGCCTGCCAACCGCATCAACCTCCATTGCTGGCATGCACGTCCCGTATGTTTCTAGCTTAACCTTTTGGCATTGCAACTCTTCAAGGAAGAGATCAATTCCTTTTGTTTTTCGTTCTTTTCTTTCTATATGAACACACACTTCGAATGTACATCCACGTACGTCTGTGTGCATATTCCATACTTCATTCACAGCGATGGAAAGAATGGCAAACAATGCTCTCTCTCTCTTTTACAGTGAATGGAAAACAATTTAAATTCAATCATAGTGTAATGTTGTTTTGGTGTACAAAAATTTTAGCAAATCTACACGCACGAATGGCGCAAATCCTTTTATTTTAGAGGTGCTCCTTTGTCACTAACTGAGTCTTTTCATGTTATAGGACGCCGGTTTACTGTACGTAAATTTGTATATTCATATTTGATATGGCTGGTATGAAGAAGTTTGGGATGGATATATTAAACAAAATCTGGAAATATCAACTAAAACCATTTGAACTTATCACAAGTTATTCCACTCACCCATGCATTCATTCAAATCGAATAATATGAAATCAAAACTTTATTTGCAAACACTTTGAACGCACTAAAGATGATGCTCGTGCATGCACGCAGACTACTTTTCTAGTTCGGTTTTGCTATTGCATAGTCAACTGAATTTTTTTTATCTCTTGGACACCTGAAGTTGCACTCTCAGTCACCTAAAGTTGCAGTGTACTAATTCCCCCTTCTAAAGTTGCACTCTCAGTCATGTAAAGTTACAGCATAAAAAAGTTACAATATGCGGCATGCTAATGATGCATTTGTACCATACTTTTGTTACATCACGGTGTGAGTATAGATTGACGTTAGTTTTAGGATGTTAACCCATTAGAGTTCAACCTGAGGCATGGCAAAATCCTAAATCCGCTACTGTGTTAAACTATCGGTGTCGACCATCACGAGTACATCGTTGACGAAAACTAACAAGACAATTGCATCTATACATCTCCAAAATTCAGAAATTACAGGTTTGACCACGACTCCAAGTTTTTTCCCCATGTTGAATAGAGCTCTCTACATCGCAATAGTGCATGGGGGCTTATCGTCGTTCAACATGTTATCAACGCATGTTACCACACAGCTTAACTTGGCTGGTGCGATGAACTCGATTGCCGCCGTAGCTCCACATGCTTGTCCTCGTTGCCAACCTTGCTGACCTTGCCCATCGTCAGCCTCTGAACCTGTGGCTGGGGTTTTACATTGACCTACTGTAGTACGAATCTTGATTCATAATTGAGTGGTTCAAAATCTATATATTACTAAAAACCGTTGACGGATGTTTTCAAGTTGCTAAGAAAAAAAGAAAAAAATATCCGATTCTTAATTCTGTGGACCCTAATTATTGTTAATAAATCAAAACCATGGGATTTTAGATGTGCCCCTATTATTAATACCGTGGACCCTAATTGTAGTAAATAAATAATAACCATTGGATTTTAGATGTCCCCACATAGCTCCCTCACCCATCCCGACGTCATCTTGTGCCGCCTGCTTGAGCAGATCGGCGACGTAGGATGCAAAAGCATCCAGGACTATGGCCATAACTTCTCTACTTGCTAGTTATTCCTCTTAATTTCTTGGTTTCGGGCAAGCTAGCTGTGTTAAAAGGAAAGGTTTGGTTGTGTGTCCGTGTGTTACAATGGTATCTAAAAAAGATAATAGATATAATCAAACGTGAGGTTGTAGATTTATCTATGGCCTTATGCTATGTATAGTTTTTTTTTCTCGATAGGGTGTTTTACGAAACTCAAGATAATTTACTTTGTGCTAAGTGATTTAATCAAAAATTGAAACTATGTCTTCTTTTGGATTTTGTAATTTCTGCAAGAATATTTGAACGATTTTTTGTACCACTCGTATGTTCGAAGCAGATGTTAAAAATTTTCACTGAAAAATAGTTGACATGCTGGGCTACGCCATCCGTGACGAAAGGGATGGATAAACTCTTATTTCATATTAGTAGAGAGATTAGCTAACGAGCGAGCGAGTCGGATTAATTTGTGTACCTTTCTTGAAACGCCGGCAAAGCAACACGCTGGTACCAAAACTAGATAGGTAGGTGGTTAAGATGCCTAGCTTGTTCCCGTAGCCTGCCAACCGCATCAACCTCCATTGCTGGCATGCATATGTCCCTCTTATGTTTCTAGCTTTAACCTTTTGGCATTGCAACTCTTCAAGGAAGAGATCAATTCCTTTTGTTTTCCTTTCTTTTCTTTCTATATGAACACACACTTCGAATGTACATCCACGTACGTCTGTGTGCATATTCCATACTTCATTCACAGCGATGGAAAGAATGGCAAACAATGCTCTCTCTCTCTCTCTCTCTCTCTCTCTCTCTCTCTCTCTCTCTCTTACATTGAATGGAAAACAATTTAAATTCGACCATAGTGTAATGTTGTTTTGGTGTACAAAAATTTTAGCAAATCTACACGTGCGAATGGCGCAAATCCTTTTATTTTAGAGGTGCTCCTTTGTCACTAACTAATTGAGTCTTTTCATGTTATAGGACGCCGGTTTACTATACGTAAATTTGTACATTCATATTTGATATGGCTAGTATGAAGAAGTTTGGGATGGATACATTAAACAAAATCTTGAAATATCAACTAAAACCATTTGAACTTATCACAAGTTATTCCACTCACCCGTGCATTCATTCAAATCGAATAATATGAAATCAAAACTTTATTTGCAAACACTTTGAACGCACTAAAGATGATGCTCGTGCATGTGCACGGGCCACTTTTCTAGTCGTACTAGTTCTCCGAAAGCTTCTGTCAGCTAAAGGATGGCAAAACCATTCACTGCTACAGAAATCCACATTACAGACGGTTCAGAAACGTCATCACAGACAGTTTTCTGAACTGTCTGAAATTATGGGTCAGTGATAATCCAAGTTATCACAGACGGTTTTTAATGAAAAACCGTCTGTGATACTCCTCCGCCCAGCAGAATCTATTTCTGTTTATAGCTAGCCTCAGGAAATGCTAGCCATGCCCTCTGAAGCAAGCACATAATCACAGACAAAAAACATACAATTCACACATCTCATTTCCTTTCAGGTACATTTCACAGACATAAAACATCCCATTGACATCGCACTTCATTTCACAAACATAAAGCATGCATCCATTTCGCAAATCGATTAATTGAATTGAAATGAAATATCCATTAACACATCTCATTTACAAAAGATGTGCACTGCATTTGCACTTAGTGATAAGATTAATAAGAAATCATGGTGCGCAGTGGAACCGTCCTCCTGGCGTTATGACTTGAGTCAGCAAAAAGTACGCCAACTCTCCTCGAATCCCTCCAAGAACAGGCTGTTTCAATGCAGTTGACGGGATGGACGCAGCCTGTCGATAGGAATATCAATGTGCGTATATATGTAACGTGTTAAGTATGAAGTAATTATGGGAAGAGTGACAAACCTTGCGATTGGTGAGCCTCGAGGAATCGAGGAGTAGTTCCATATGTTGGCAAACGTAGTATCCACATGTGTTGCCCGGCTTCTGCTGGTGACACTGCAAAAAATGGAATGTGTTAGTTCAAGAGGCATTAGTACCAACTGTTGCATAGGATTAATTAATGTGAAATAGCGAATACCTTAAAATCTCGAACATGTGTCAGCAGGCCTTTGGCCCCGCGCTTCGAGTCACCTCCCTTTTCAATGTAGGTGGCAAACGCCCTACGTAATTCGAAAAAATTAACCTTAATCATTCGGAAGGAAAGAAAGTACAATGTAGATATGTATGGGGAATATGTGCTTACCTATCGATTACTTGGCTGAGAACTGTGAAGTCCATTTTATTCTTACTTAGGGAATCAAGGTAATATACCTTGTTCCATTTTGGTACAATTACTACTAAAATCCAATGAAAGTTTTGAAGGAAGGGCATAAGTACATAATCCTTCTTGACGCAACCCAGCAGTCCTGCTGCAATGTACCTCTCGACGAGGGGTGTATCCTGATCGATGGTTTCCTTGGCGACCAATTGTGGGTCCAAGAAACCAACTGATAAGTTGGATGATCTAGCTTTAATCAGCATGTGTCTATATATATACACACGAAAGCAAAAAATTAGATATGGCATTTATCGGTATGACATTAACGGAGACTGTGATTGTACACACTTACAGCGTCCAGCATCGAATGATTGAGACGTCAAGAGCGTTGAACATGAACAGATCGAATAAATCCTCAAAGGCGACCACGAACATACACTCTTGAAAATTGTGGTGTAAATCTTCTTCGGTGAATTTGACAATGATACTTGAAGTCCGTTCTGCCTCTAGCTTATTGGACTGCTGCATATACCACATGTGCAATTGCGTGCAACTATATGGTAGCTTTTGGAGGTATTTTTCCTCGAGCAACGGCTGACCAAGCACGAATTTGCGGGCCAAAGGTAGGTACGGAATATCATTATTGGTCTTCTTTGCTTTGCCCTTGCTGGCCTTGCTGCTTTGGCTATAGGCCGACTTAACGGCAGTCGGCAGCAGCGGTGCAAGTTGCTCTGGCGAGAATAGGACCCGTGGAGATAGCATCGGTGCAGTATCCGGTGGTGGAACCGACTGGTCTTGTAATGGAGATGGCACCAGTGCAAGTTGCTCTGGCGAGAGTATGACCAGTGGAGATAGCACCGATGCAGTATCCGGTGGTGGAACCGACTGGTGTTGTAATGGAGATGGAACCAGTGCATGTTGCTCTGGTCCTACCACCGGTGAAGAAGACTCCAAGGAGATGTCGCTTTTGGGCCACTGGATGAATGTTCCGATAGCCTGTCCTAGAGTCGTGATCTCGTCGTTGGGGGGCTTCGGTAGCGGGACCACCTCAAAATTGACATGCACACCATCCACATTAACTTTTGCGAAGCCTGGCGCTAAAGCTTGACCGTGCACCATGGCCCCAATACCAGACGAATATGCCTGGCCCCAAGCAGCGTACAAGGGAACGGAGCCATATCTCACTTGGAGCTTGCAATTCGTAGGCTCCTACATAACGATACAAAATTAGCTACTCGAATAGGCCTACCAATGGAGCAAGCATTCGAGAGGTAATAATTATTACCTGGATGTCGTTCACAGGAAATTTGGACTGGATTTGCGTCGGATTGGACGCGCAGCTACTCGGACGATTGTGCGGGCTAGCTAGCGCAGCAGCGGCGGTGGCGGCCTGCTGACTTTCTGTCTGTTTCCGCACCTCATCTCTGATTATATCAGCCATCGAACCCAGTAGCTCCTCTTTAAGAGATGTCTTGATCTCTTCTCGTAGCTGTGTGTCACGCTCGCCTTTGTTTCTCTTCCTGCGCCGATACATGTCAGAGTCATCTTCGAAACCATGTTTCCATGGAACGTAAAGCCCAAGGCCTCTCATACGGCCCGGGTGCTCCTTGTTTCCCAGGGCCACGGAGAGCATATCATTCTCCCTTGTTCCCTGGAATGATCCCTCGGTAGATTGAAAACTCAGCTCTTCCTGCAAGAGAACGACATGTCATTTCAATTCGTACGAAGTTGTGGAGTAATTACAAGCTACGTAGTTCGATCGATATCTTACCAGGCGCTGGGACACTTGCTGGTCTGCAGGGTTTCGAAAGGAGACGTCCCCCGATGTCATTGTAGATGACCTTGTTCTAAGCCAATTTTGAGCGCGGTCATCCGGGATATTGGAAAACGGCGGGGCGATGTCCTCTGCAGCTGCTAGCTCATCCTCCAACCTCCATTGCGGGATTTTACCCGCATACCCAGCTGTGCCAAGTCTGTGGGGGTGCGTGTTTTTTGCCTGGAGGGCCTTGTGCGCCACACTTGTACTTTTGAAATCTTCGGTCGTTTTCATCGCCTTGAACTCTTCCCATTGTGGTTCCAGGAATGGGTATTTAGTCAAAGGCATTTCGTCCGTCTCCACGTATTTCCTGACAAGCGTGCTCTTGAAGTTCTTCCATGCTTTGCACGCCGCTTGGTAGGTTTGTCGTTCCACAGTGTGTAAGTGTTCTTCTGGGAACTCGAACGATGCCAAAATTTCGGTCCACAGCTCACGTTTCCGAGTGTCAGGCACGTTCTTCCACGAATTGTATGTGATCTCAATTCGTTCTCGTGCAACTATTCCGACCATGGTTCGGAATGCGTTTACCGCTTGCTTAGGAAGGATAGGGACCCCAGCTGCGTTTATCGCTGTGATGGTCTGTCGGCTCTGAGGTTTCTTTGATAGCCCTCTTCCTTGGCGTCTTGATGTTAGAGCGGACGCCTCCGGCGATGATGCTGAAGAATGTGCGGGTGACATGTTGCTCATTTTGTGGGTCTATTAAGATAAGATGAGAATGTAATCATATTGAATTGGAAGAGAGGAGTAGAGGGGAGGGGGAGAAGGGAGGGGGTGATATGGACATAGAGAGGGGGTGATGTGCCTATCTTAGCACCTACTTTAGTTGCTAATACTATAAACCAAATAATAGAATCAATAACAGTCTCAACATGAATATGTGCTCTCAAATTGTAGGGTTGCACAAGATTAATCTTGGCCGTCCCGCTACTAAATCATATACTCTTCCTTGATTGGTTATGCCAAATAATGAATTCAGTCTTTTGAGCTCTAGAAACAAACTCTACAATATCAAGATCAAGATATATTCAGCATGCATATATTCAGACAGTAGTTAACTTTTAACTTGTCAAGATGAAATCCTAACAGATCAATTTAATAACATGCCATAACTGTAAATCCCACAGGCAATCTCAGTATATGGAAGATTGTATATAACAGCTATTAGAGCTCAAAGACCGAATAAACCAATCTCAGTATATGAATTTATCATCATCGAGCAACTGTAAATCCCACAGGCAATCTCAGTATATGGAAGATTAACAAACTTGAATATACATGAATGCAACTAAGCAACTAACCATAACAGTAAGCATAACAAACTTGAATATACAGTAAGCATATACCATAACAGTAAGCATATAACAGTAAGCAACTAACCATATACATAACAGTAAGCATATAGCAGTAAGCCCTAAACCCTAACACTCAGTATGAAGTATCAAGCATCAACCCTAAACCCTAACAGTAAGCATGAAGCTCGGGGAGGGATTTGATGACCTTAGGGTTTTGGTGACGGAGGAGGAGGCGGCGACGACGGAGGAGGAGGAGGAGGCGGCGGCGACGGAGGAGGAGGAGGCCCCGGGCTCGGGGAGGCGGCCAGCGACGACGGAGGAGGAGGAGGAGGCGACGACGGGCTCGGGGAGGCGGCGGCGACGACGGGCTCGAGTGAGGCGGCCGGGGAGGGCTTGAGGGAGGCGGCGGCGAGGGCTCGGGGGAGGCAGATCGGGATTTAGATATTAGAATAACTGCAGAATACATGGAAAACCCTAGACACAGGTATATATAGCGGATTATTACAGACGGTTCTAAACTTAGAACCGTCTGTGATATGAATATCACAGACGGTTCTAAGTTTAGAACCGTCTGTAATAAGCATACTATCTCAGACGGTTCTACGTTTAGAACCGTCTGAGATAGTAGGCTTATCACAGACGGTTCTAAACTTAGAACCGTCTGTGATATTCATATCACAGACGGTTCTAAGTTTAGAACCGTCTGTGATAAGCCTATGCCCGACTGTAGTCATTATGATCAACAGCCAACCATCTGCATTCATGATCAACTACCTACCAGCTGCATTCATTTACACATTTTCTCAATCTGCATTCATTTTTGTCACACATACACATCTGAAAATTGACTACATCACACATTTTCACATATACATCTCAAAATTGACTACATCACACATTTTCACATATACATCTCAAAATTGACTACATCACATATTTTCACATATACATCTCAAAATTGACTACATCACACATTTTCACATATACATCTCAAAATTCACTACATCACACATTTTCACATATACATCTCAAAATTGACTACATCACATATTTTCACATATATATCTCAAAATTGACTACATCACACATTTTCACATATACATTTTTATTGTACTTGCTTATTTTCCTTTAAAAATTAGCTCTTCATCATGATCAATGCGTACGTAACTAGTTTCGTCACGTTGTTCATCGTCGACCCTTATGCCATTTCCAAAAGGAGGTAACTCGTCAAATTGATTGTATTCCTCCTCGGCCACTACATTCTCCACTCCAACAATTCTCCTTTTTCCATGAAGAACTACATGGCGTTTCTTATTTGCCGGGTCGGTTACATAGAAAACTTAAATAACTTGATTGGCGAGTACGAATGGTTCGTCTTTGTACCCGACACGTTGGAGGTCCACGGTCGTGACACCATACTTGTCAACCTTCACCTGTGGGAGATGCACCCAACGGCAGCGAAATAAAGGGATTTTGAAAACCACATAGTCGAGCTCCCAAATCTCATCTATGAAGCCATAGTACGAGTTTCTCGACCCATCGGTACGGAATGCATCTATGCGGACACCGCTGTTCTGGTTAGTGCTCTTGACATCCTGAGACTGCGTATAGAATGTGTACCCATTTATGTCATATCCTTGCCATATCACAACTGTAAATGTCGGCCCTTTTGCCAACCATGTCAGCGTCTCACTCGGCGAGCTCCTAGCGATTTGCTCCTTCAACCATTGGTTGAACCAACGGTTGTGTTGCCTCATGATCCAAACATCCGGCCGCTCTGGATTCTGTTGCCGAAGCACATCCTTGTGCTGCTCCACATAAGACGCCACTTCAGTCATGTGTTGCAACACCGTGAAATGGGCTTGAGTATACGTGTCCATATCTGGAGTGATTGCTTTCCGTCCGATAGTTCCGAGACCCTTCAGCCTCCCCTCATGACGAGATTGAGGGACACCTATCGGTTGAATCTGAGCCATATAATCGACACAAAACTCAATGACCTCTTCGCTTGCGTAACCTTCGACGATGCTGCCCTCCGGCCGAGAACGATTCCGTACGTAGGACTTGAGAATTCCCATGAACCTCTCAAATGGGTACATGCTACGTAGGAATACGGGCCCGCACATTTTTATCTCCCACACAACGTGAACAATGAGATGGACCATGATATCGAAAAACGAAGGAGGGAAATACATTTCAAGGTGACATAGAGTCATCACCACCTCGTCCTGCAGAGCATCTAGTCCTTCGGGATCGATGACCTTCTGAGCAATTGTGTTAAAGAAATAACATAGCCTCATGATTGTCTCTCGGAGTTTGATCGGCAAAATATTTCTAATTGCAATAGGGAGCATCTGTGTCATCAACACATGACAATCATGAGACTTCATGCCATTTAACTTCAAATCTTGCATCGAAACAAGTTTCTTCACGTTGCCGGAGTAACCAGACGGAGCTTTGACACTATGCAAGCACTGGCACAGTTCTGTTTTCTCAGCCTTGGACAGAGTGTAACACGCAGGGGGAAGGTACGTTCGTCCATTATCAGTGCGTGTCGGTGCTAACTCAGGCCTGATGTCCATGTCAGCCAAGTCAAGCCGTGCGTTGACGCCGTCCTTTGTTTTATCACGGATGTTCAGTAAAAGACCAATCAAGCTGTCGCACACATTCTTTTCTACGTGCATGACGTCGATGCAGTGCCGAACATCTAGGTACTCCCAATAAGATAAGTCCCAAAATATTGATCTCTTCTTCCAGGTGTTCTTCTCATGAGCCCTCAATTTACGTCCCTTTCCTAGGACAACATCTAAATCCTTAACCATATCATAAACCTCGTATCCCCTTAAATGCCTTGGAGCTGAACCGTCTTCCTTCTCTCCGTCAAATTGTTGCTTCATCTTGCGGTATGGGTGAGCCCTCCGAAGGAACCGGCGGTGACGCATGTAGACGGTTTTGCGTGAGTGTCTCAGCCACACACTCTCGGTACCATCTAAACAGTGAGTACAAGCTTTGGCACCTTTGTACTATGGCCTGATAGGTTAGCAAGGGCAGGATAATCATTTATGGTGCAGAACAATAAGGAGCGCATAGTGAAGTTCTCTCGTTTGTATGCATCCCATACCTGTACCCCTTCGTTCCACAGTACTTTTAGATCTTCCACCAACGGTGCTAGGAACACATCGATATCATTCCCAGGTTGTTTTGGCCCTTGGATAAGTATCGACAGCAAAATATACTTTCGCTTCATACACAACCAAGGAGGAAAGTTATAGATGCAGAGAGTCACGGGCCATGTGCTGTGTCGGCTGCTCATGCTACTGAAAGGATTCATTCCATCTGTACTCAGTCCAAACCTTATATTCCTTGGTTCTGCACCGAACTCTGCAAAACTCCTATCGATGTTTCTCCACTGCGCGGAATCAGCAAGGTGTCTTATCATTCCATCCTTCTTGCGCTCCTCCGAGTGCCAACGCAGCAGTTTTGGCTCCTTTGGATTTGCAAAAAACCTTTTCAAACGGAGAATTATAGGAAAATACCATGCCACCTTAGCAGGAGGTCCTTTCTTCGCCTCTGTTCCCTCGCCATCATCTGATTGATTGTTACGTTTGTATCGGGATGCGTTGCACACCGGACATACATGCATGTTTGCATACTCTTTACGGTAGAGGATACAGTCGTTCGGGCATGCATGTATTCTTTCTACTTCCATTCCCAACGGACAAAGAACCTTCTTGGCTTTATACGTGGTTTTAGGCAACTCATTTCCCTCCGGAAGCATGTCCGCTAAAAGACCTAGCAGCGCCGTGAAACTCTTGTCGGACCAACCGTTGCTTGCCTTCAATTTCAACAGTTCAAGCTCGGCCGACAACCTCGTGTACTTGCAGCTCGTGTACAAAGGTTTCTCTGAGTCCTCCATCAAGCCACGGAATTTAACATACTCTCTCTCATCATAGTTCTCTTCTACATCGCGAAGCATCTGATCCAGATTATCATCGTGCAACCTATCCGAATCCGAGCCACAATCGACATCAACCGGCGGCATGTCATTCACTTCACCGGCGATGTCATCCGGGGGCATATCATTCACTTCGCCGGCGATGTCATCCGGGGGCATATCATTCACTTTACCGACGATGTCATCCGGCGGCATATGATCATTCACTTCGCCATGACTGGTCCAACACGTATAATCCTTTTTGAAACCCCTCCGAATCAAGTGCGCTACAATTTGCCCTCGGTTCTTAAACATCTTCAAATTATCGCAGTCAGTGCATGGACAGCACATATATTCCACCCCCTTATTCAACATATCCTCCTCGGCGGCTCTTATAAAAGCAGAAACGCCATTAATGTACTCTTCACTCACACGGCTCGCGGCATACATCCAGCTTCGGTCCTACGTTACGTACATATATAACAACTTAGTATTAAAATCTAGATTAACTAATTATAACTACATATATACGGGCCACATTTATTATATTGAGACTTAATTTGCTAGCTCAATTCATATTACAAACACAACAGCTATTATATAACCAACAATTTTGCAAATTAACCATCTTCAATAACCACTAATGGATTACTTAGACCTAAATTGTAATGCAATTAAAGAAAAAATAAATTACATTACTAACCATATCTAGAGCAACCAGGAAAGACTGAATATTCAAAGCTCAATCTCTGCCTCTTCCCACCAAATTAACTGGCCTGAAATCGCCTAGCTTCCTCCCGAGTGAAAAAGTGCACAGCAGTGGCTAGATCTGGATCGAAATGAAGACATATGCGGTCTGAGCAGCGCAATGAATTATCACAGACGGTTTTTGATTAAAAACCGTCTGTGATAACTAGCTTATCACAGACGGTTTTTTTATTAAAAACCGTCTGTGATAATCTGGGATTATCATAGACGGTTTTTAATACAGACCGTCTGTGATACTTCGGTAATAACCGCCTGTGATAATCCATTTTCCCGCCACAAATACCACAGACGGCCTCCTAATTACAACCGTCTGTAATAGTGTTCATCAGAGACGGTTTCACAAAACCGTCTGTGATGAGGCGTCTACTATGAGGCTTTCTGTAGTAGTGATTCATTATTATGCAGGGGTATATACAGCATTTTCAACCTTTGTAGGTGTACTACCGTAATTGATTAAGGCATTTGGATGTATATATATGTTGCAATCGTTCCAAAAATGCTGTAGGCAGCATTATCTCACACACACACACACTGAGAAACCCACACCAACAAAGAGGGAGAGGGAGAGAGGTAGCAATGGGGGACCTCGTGCTGGGGCTGGCCAAGTCGGTGGTGGAGGGGGCGCTGACTAAGGCCCAGTCGGCGATCGGGGAGGAGGCGAAGCTGCGGCAGAGCGTGCAGAACGACCTGGTGTTCATCACCGGCGAGTTCGAGATGATGCAGTCCTTCCTCAACGCCACCAACGAGGAGCGCGTCAGGAACAACGTGGTGAGGACCTGGGTAAGGCAGGTCCGCGACCTGGCCTACGACGTCGAGGACTGCATCGAGTTCGTCGTCCACCTGGACAAGAAGCCGTCCTGGTGGTTCCGCATGCTCCCGTCCTGCATGGCACCGGCGCTGCCTCTGGACGAAGCGGTCGCCGACATAAAGCAGCTCAAGGCGAGGGTCGAGGACGTGAGCCATAGGAACGCACGCTACAACCTCATCACCGACTCCGGCTCCAAGCCGGCCGCCGTCGGGCAGCAACAGCCGATGGCGACGGCCGGTACCACAGCATTCGACATCGTCCAGGAGGCGAGGGACACCGCGAGGAAGAACCGCGGCTTAGTGAACCTCACCGAGTTGATCGCCAATACGGACGATCTGGGTCTCCAAGTGATCTCGCTGTGGGGAACCGGCGGCGATCTTGGAACGACGTCCATCATCAAGAAGGCCTACGACGGCCAGGATGTACGCCAAGCCTTCAGATGTCGCGGCTGGGCAAAGCTGACGCGTCCTTTCAATCCCCACGAGTTCCTCCGGAGCTTGCTCACTCAATTGTCCTCAAGCTCTGGCCTGGAACAAGGACCAACTGCAGATGTAGATACCCTGACGAGGATGGCGGCGGCGCAAGACGAACTCGTCAAGGATTTCGTGAAGCAAGTGGAAGAGAAGAGGTACCTCGTCGTCCTGGAAGGCCTGTCCACCGTGGTAGAGTGGGAAACCATCAGAATGTACCTACCGGACAAGAAGAACGGCAGCCGGATCGTCGTTTCCACACAGCAGTTGGAAATCGCAAGCTTGTGCACGCCGCACCCTTGCGGAACTTCGGAGCTCACGCAGTTGTCAGCGGATCACTCTGTTTGTGTCTTTTACAGTAAGAAGGTACGTGAGCCGTATTCCCCCCCCCCCCCCCCCCCCCCCCGGCGAAAAATATCTCCTGCCTTCCTTTACTGAAAGAAAGTAAACACAACGACAGTACAATACACCAGTTTACTCATAGCTGAACACCAGGTACGTGGTAGGTAACCAGCTAAACAAGAAAAAGTGCAAAGCGGCCCTCAGGCACGCAGATTAGAAACGCAGTAAGACCGAAAACTAGCACAAGAGCTACGAGGCATCTTACTGTTACTATCTTCAGTCTGTTTTACTTACCGTTTAGGACGTGGACACTGCCGTCAATTAATACATACTTTGACGATTACTTTTTCAAATTACACGGGAGCACAAATTGTTAAAAGATTAACAATACAGAAGTATTTCATATGATAAACCTACTAAATCATTTCCATCGACAAATATAAATATTTTGACTAGCTTTTTTTTTTTAGTAGTGCCACAAGAAAAGCTAGAAAACAGATCTCAACTAGAGCTAGTATCATGGCTACACGTAGATCCTTCTTCATGGGTGGTCTGGCCCGATTTTTCAGGCTCAGGCCTAGCTGGGCTTAATGTCGAGCTGGGATCGGGCTATAGCTTTGAGCCCGTAATCCCAGTCCAAGGCCCAATCAAGCTCGACATTGGGGTATAAATATATTTTTTATATTTATGCATAGATTCCACTAGAAAATTGATAAAAAAATATTAATGTTTTATTTAAAAATAAATAAAAATTCATGTTTTTGAGGGCTTTCGTGCCAGGCTTCGTGGTCAACACACGCGGGTTGCCCAAGGCTCGGCATTGGCATTTCTAGTCCAGGTGGGCTTTTTAAGGCTCCGCCTGGGGGTAATTTCTTATTTGCCAATGAAAGTTTGAATCATCTCTTATATCACTCATTGTGTCACTCTCACATGTCATTAACACAATCAGGGATTTTAGATATTTCCAATGACACAAAAGGATTAACCCATACATACATCACTGAGGCAAATCATCACATAACATACTAGCATTAGCCTTAGAAGCAATAGAAGAATAAACAAGCAAACAAGTGATCCTTGACAAGCAGAGTGTCATTTGATTCTTTCAACTCTAGACATAGTAACTCAAGGAGGGAATATTCCTTCTTCAATGCACCATATTCCGTTATTATTTTGCCAATATCGTCATTGATCTCCATAACCATGTCAACCAAGTTGTGAATTTGATACCTTTTATCACATGCTATCAAGCGTGGGGCTTACTAGAAGATGTCGGTGGATGGTTGCCACTCATGACAATATAGGTGAGGTGCTCAACGGGGTTACTAGAGCTATAAATGGAATCGTGGCCCACCTTCAACTCCATCCTCTTACTTTCTTGCTTTCTTTGAACTCTTCTTGCTTCTCTTCATCTTCTTGTTTCGGGAGATGGCGTCTTTAGTTTTGTAGGACCGTGGCACGAGTCTAATGAGGGAGGTGAATAGAAGCCTCAAATTTTCCCTACAAAGTACTCGTGTGGAAAGCAAATTGCAATTTTTTTCCTTTTTATTTTGAATTTCAATTTTTTATTGGAATTCGTAAACAAATTCAACTATAACTTTTTCTTTTGTTTTTATTTTGCATTAGAGTTATTTAGCACTTTTACTTTAGAATTTGTATCGAAATCAAATTGCTATTTTATTTTATTTTTATTCCAAATTTTAGTTATTTTTTTGTTGGAATTCGTATACAAATCCACTAACTATTTTTAAAAAAATTATTTGAAATTATATTTATTTAGAGATTTTACTTTGAAATTCATATTGAAATCAAATTGCTAATTTTTATTTTATTCTAAATTATATTTATTTAAATATTTTATTTAAAGATTTGTATGAAAATCAAGTTGCTAATTTTATTTTATGCTAAGTAGCGCTGCTAGCCATGGTATGGAGCTAGCGTGCACGTTTTCTCCACCACACGATGTCGATGTCGCTTCAGATAGATTTGAGCCAATAGTGTTCAAATGTAATAATTTCATAGGTCCTGTTAAACCAGGGGAGCATTGACTAGCGGCATCGTCGATCTGGTGTCGTACCACTTGTGTTTCTCCCCGTACGCACCATGCTGCACATTTGTCCGGCCAGCACTGATCGATGGATCATTGATTACCGGCATGGGGAGCTAGCTTACTAGCGTTGGCTGGGTTTGCCAGGCGTTTTTATATTGGTTTCTATTTCTGATTCCTGTTTCTAAAAACTAAAAAAAGTTAAAAATAATCTGATCATCCGATTTCTTGAAATAGTTTCTCCACTTCTTTTGCTACCGTCCCGCTCCGGGGATAAAACAGGGGGTCATGGGTGCATCACGCACCGCACCCCTCTTGCTCCGGTCAAGCGCACATATCTCTTTCTTACTTTTTTTTTACTATTTGCCCTTTCCTTCTAAAGGCTACTTCTTTTTGCCATTGCTATTTATTTTCAGCCGCTTCTAAAATCCACAGCCAAAAGCCATTAGTAAAAGCTAATACGAACAGACCCTTAGGCCTTAGCAGCAGCTATTAAAATTGTAGCTGATAACTTAGGATCGAACCGATGGTAACTTTAGTACAACTGATGGTAAATTTTAAAATATTTCAAACTTATATAAATGGTGGTAATTTTGAACTTAGGATGATAATTTCTTAAAACTATAATGATAACATAGGGTTCAATTGATGGTAATTTCTAAATTTTTCTTAAATTCGTAAATCGATGGTAATTTTAAACTCATGTTGGTGATTTGTTAAGTTATCGGTGGTAACTTAGGGTCTAATGGATGATAATTTATATGATTTTTGTCTGATAATTTATTAAAAATTCAGATGATAACTTTTATTTTTTAGTTGAATTGATTAGTTTTATAGAGGAGTGTGTAGCTTACTAGTGCAAATAGAGGTAAAACAGGATAAAGGATGGAAAAGCTACACAGCTAGAATTTTTTTACTTCCTCGCCAAAGCATACATATGGACAACACGTAGTCATGCATGCAAAAGGCTTTGTGGGCGAGTAGCTACGGAGCTGACTCATCCACAAGACGACAAAGTTTCTGGGCGTGTGCTCGACCTAGGAAAGTCAAGCAGCCTAGAAAGGCGGAAAAACAAATGCCCCTTCTGGACTATGCAAAAGCACTACGGTGGTGATCATTTGGGTTTTTTTATGACTTATGACTGAAAAGTACTGTAACTGATTGAAAAAATATTGTAGCTGACAGAGGTTTATTTAGCATAATTAAATTTAAAAAAAATAAAAAATATGTTAGACCATTATGTATAATACAAATACATACGGGAAAAAAAGAACCAGCAAAAAAGCTCAACAAAAAGCTAAAGTTTAGAAAATGACGAAATTTATGAATAGTGAAAAATAAGCCGGAAGTCAGAAACTGAAGCCCAAATGATCACAGCCTAATGTGTGAGCAATCTCATGCACTTGATCCAACCATCTATGCTGCTCATGTGCATGATGATGTGTGTATGTGTGTTTTATCCTTGTAATCATAAAAAAGTATAAATGATGGTATTCTTCTATATTTTTTTTCAAATTCATAAAAAATGGATGATTAATTTTTGATCTTAGAGTGGTAATTTGCTAAAATTACATATGGCAACTTAGGACTCAATTGATCATTATTTTTTTTATGCTTTTCAAATTAAAAAATGACGGTTATTTTGAACTTATGGTGATAATTTGTAAAACTGTAAATGGTAACTTAGAGTTTAACTAATTGTAAATTTTAAAATTTTTATAAATTCACAAAATGATGATTACAATTTTCGCTGGAATGAACTGAGTTTCCACAATATGACAAAGCTTTCAGACACATATATGGACTGTGCGATTAGCCCGTAAAAGAGCTAGCTGCCCACAACCATTAGTATTAGGCTATGTTCTTGGGCTATACATGGGAAGCAGCCCAGAATTCTTGTAGTGGTGGGCTGGCGCGTTCGGTGTCCATATATAGGGAAAAAGCTGAGGGTGGGTGCGCTATTAGCCAAGGTACAGCTAGGCGCTGTGTAATCAGCCCCTTTATTTTATGTTTTATTCCGAATTTTAATTTTTTTATTATAATTTGACATTGACTTTTTCTTTTAATCTAAACCGTTATAATATGGATCTATTACAATATACAGTGTAGATCTTTCTCTTTAACTACCGATTATCATAATAATTTTTACTTTTAAAAGCGAACGTAGTGGCTTATTTTATTTCTGCTTTAATAGTATAATAGAAGATAGATAATAGATCTGGAAAAGAAACAAAAGGAATACAACAAACTGTAACTGTTTCCTCTTGTTTTTGTTCCTTTGAGAAACAGCTGACAAGACAACACATACTCTAATTCATGCACAGGTGAATGTATATACGATAACACAAAGACGTACCCCCATAGGAGCACACACGAAAAATACTGATAGAGCTTGGAACCAAACGACCTCTTCTCTTCTCTTGCATTTGCATATATATACCCGTAACACGTTCTAACAGTTCGGGTGCAATCTCGATGTGAGCGCCTAACAAACTGTTGTGACTTGCAGGGTCGTTCAGGTGGTGGAACTACAACCAAGGAGACCATCGATCAAGTGAAGACCAGCGACGAATTCAAGCGCTTAAAGGACAGGCGCGCGAGAAAAAACGTCACCTTTGAGAAAATGAAGCTGGCCCTAGACAATAAAAAGCTGGAGCATGAGAGTGTTGAGCGCTGTAAAGCATGTCGTTCTCTGTATCGTCTGGTTCTTAGCAGCGATGGTTATGCGATCAATGTGATCTCCGTGTGGGGGATTTCTAGCGTTGGGAAATCAGCTCTCGTCAAAGACGTCTACTATACAGCAGTGCGTGAGCCCTGGTTTGAGAGATGCGGTTGGGTCGATGTATCCCATTCCCAACCGTTCGATTTAAGGGAGTTCTCCCGGAGCCTACTCTCGGATATGTTTCCAGAATATCTTGAAGCCAAGAAAAATGGAAGGTTCGGTCTGTTAGTTTCGGATCATTTGTTTTCAGAATCTCCTGAAGCCCTTGTCAAACAAAAAGAAGAATCTCTTGAAGCTGCTATGCTGGGATTCAAAGATCCGATTGAGGAGTGCTGCAAGCTTCTGCGTCAAGAGCGGTGCCTGGTCGTTATTGACGGCCTGCAGTCCACGGAGGAATGGGACTTGATAAAAGCTGCCTTCGTTACACCTGAAGCAGCTAAAAATGGCACCTGTATCGTGGTCATTGCAAATGTAAAAAGCGTCGCCACACATTGTTCGATGCAAGACGAACGCGTGCACAATGTCAAAAGTGGAGCTGCTGCAGCACTCGACCTATTCGAAAAGGAGGTACGTCTGTTCGTTTACTTATGCATTCTACTCCTTTCCTATTCCTAAAGTTATGTTCGTGGTCCTTATTTTTGGCTTGTCATGTCTAGAAAAGCGTAACCTTCATACCTCATTGTCACGAAATTCGCTCAACCTGCAAAACTTAGGCCATTTGCACAGAATATGTCCTCTGTTTGCACAGAATATGCACGAGTAAAATTATTTTTGAATCTTCTTGAAACATTGCTAAAAGCCTCTCTTCCAAATGTGACGTGGGTTTGCCTCCCACATGGAATTTTCTAGAAACTTCAAGAATCATCACGTTTCCAAAACTTCTAGTCCCATGTTCACAATAGGCAAACCATTGACAACTTGCCAATTGGTGGCTAGCTAGTCTAACAGTGTAGTACATTTGTCTTATGGTCATTGGCCATAGTTCTAGTCCCATAAACTACATGTTAGGATCATTTTTTATAGGGCGGATTGTAATATCTTGATTCTATCATATTTTGAAAAGCATATACTCTATCCATCAGTAATATAAGTCCTCATTCTTAGAAAATATTGTCCTACAATATAAATCCATTGCGAAGTTCAAATGTATACTTATTGTAATATTTCCACCATATACTCCTCATTTAATGATAAAAAGTGGATAAGTAGTTGTAGCTCGCCATTTATTAGGGATATGTATGGTTCAATAATATTAACATTTTCTTAGATTGAGTATTTTCTTAGTCGGTGGGCTATAGACTTATGTTATGGGATGGATGGGGTATTATATATAATTGTGCTTTCAATAATGTATAATGTAAGAGTACATTTTTTTGTTTGTTGCAGTCGCATATCTATGGAAACGAAATGGTAGTTTTCCAGCTTTACCCTTCTTATCCGTCTTCCTTTTGCATAGCGAAGTACACACATCTCCCAAGACATTTATGAGCGAATAAGTTAGTTACTTTCTTAGTTAAGTTAGACGGAAATAATCTGATTAATGGCTAAAATTGCACTATAGTCGACTGAAATTATATTATAATTGATGGTGATTTATCTGGCGTAACTAAATTTTAAAAAATTTAAAAATAGAAAAACAAGTTAATCTATTACGGAAAATGCAAATGAATGCGAAAAAAAGAACCAACAAAAAAGCTAAAAATCCAAAAAAAATAAAATTTAGGAATAGTTAAAAATAAGCTAGAAGTTAGAAGCTCAAACCGAAATGAGCGGGGGCCTTAAATTAATCCTAGATTCTTTAATCCTTATGCGTGTGGTTATCTTAGGACATTTTCAGTAGTAGATTTTGCACAACAATATCTATAATCTCTACGTCATATAGACACTATAACTTCAGTGTATAATTTTCACCATTGGACCTAAACAATAAATCCGTAACTCATTCCAATGCAGCAATTATTGTAGATAGACACTAATCTCTTCCCATGCAAGTTTTTGTTGTTTTTTGTGTGTTGGATTTTGTGTCCAAGCTGTGCTTTGCATTAGGGCAGTCCCAACGCGCCAGATGGGATCATTTCCATCCGATTAAATGAGCCTGCCACGTACCCAAAGTGCTGATGTGGAAGGCCAATAAATGAAGAAAGAGATCAAAACACCAAGAAATCGTTTCTCAGGTGAGACACGATTTTGGCACAATATCCAACGAACGAAGAAACCAGCAAGCACGCGATGGGCAGAAGCGATGGTTTCTTCCCGGGCCCACTACCGGACACCTTCTGCCGACGACGGTAGAGAAGAGCCACAGCATCGCCCTCCTATGCCTCCACGCCGCTGGACCCAGGCCGACGTCGTGCGCCGACGCCGAAAATCGAGCGAAGCCTCGCCGCCGACTGCATCTCTCTACTCAGAGCTGCCGACCTCGTGCTCAGCGCGGCCGCCCGCAAGTCGCGCTCGCTGCAGCTGCCAGCACCACCGGCGCTGCCGCCCACACCTCGCGCTCGCCACGGCCGCCCGCAAGTCGCGCTCGCCGCAGCTGCCAGCACCACCGGCGCGGCAGCCCGCACATCGCGCTCGCCATGGCCGCCCGCAAGTCTTAGGGCAGTCCTGTCCGCGCCGCCGCCACCCGTCGCGGCCGCTCGCGCTCGCGAGCTCAGTCGCCCGCACAGCCGCAGCCGCCATTGATGCTGTGAAGCCTTGCCACTTCCCTGAAGCCTCTGGGAGCATACTCAAACAACGCCTTCATCTGCACGTACATGAAGAGAGAGAGAGAGAGAAAAAAAGAATCTATGCTAACTTCTATCAGCGCCGTGACGGATTGGGTACCTCGCCTTGCCGCTGCACGCGAGTCCGCCGCCCGGCCCTCGCTGCTCTCCGCGCGGCCGTGCACGAGGTGCCGCATGCTCACTCGCTCCGCACTGGCCAGCCTTCACGATGCCGCCGCAGGCACGCCGGCCTTCGCCCTCCGCGCGTTGCTGTTGCTGCCCTACGCTCGTTGGCCCTCCGTGCGACCGTGCGCGAGTCACCACAGGCTCGTCCGCAGCCCGCCCTCGCCGGCCTCTGCAATGCCGCGGAGGCATCGAGAGAGAGGACGGGAGGGAGAACGGATAAGGGAGAGAGAGAATGTTTGGCTAGAAATTTATTTTGGTCCCACTCAAGAAACTGTTGGGTTGGAGGATATAGTTTCTAGGAGTGGTTTCTTGCTGATTTGGCAGATATGGAAACTACCCGTAGTTTCAAGGGTTGGGACTGCCCTTAGACACTCCTTCCCACTCTATTATTTAATCCTCTTTCCATCTTAGTATTAATCCTGTTTGACAGGCTAATTAATGTTATGAACATTACTGATGTAAGATACATTGCGAGTTCCCTTAGGCACTCCTAGATGCTCTATATTGTACAATATCTATAGCTAATAATTAGCTATTTAAGAGGATGATGATATGTGGCAAGGAGTTAAAGAAGAAAGAAAAAAAAATATCTTGCATGAGATATTTCATGAGCGCACAAACCAATATGGAAGACATAGCTAGACATGCATCGTAAAGAAGGGTTATATCTACCTATTAAATATGTGACATGAGTGAGAAATGAGAGAGGAGATAGAAAAGTGCGAGAATGTGTAAATTTATTGATTAGGTCTATTCAGTTATTTCTACGTGACGTTGAAGATACAGATATAACAACCTAGTTTCTTGCATTGGGAATGATATTCTGCAACTGAAACATCAAAAATCTAATGATTACTGCATAGGTGCTTAGCATACTACTGTTAATGTTAGTTCTAAAATTGTTTGAACAATAGGTATTCAAGAATGCTGGAATCCGCCGTCTGACAACCGACGTGGAAAAGCAACAAGCAAAGCTTCTTGTAGACAAGTGTGGCGGACTTCCTATAGTAATAGCTGCTATATGTCGCTTCTTGGCCACCAAACTGATACCAGCGGAGAAGTGGTGGGAGTATGCAGAGAAGGAGTTGAGGGGGGAGTATGCAGCGGAGTTGAGGGCAGCGGAGGAGTGGGGGGAGTATGCAGCGGAGCAGTGGAGGGAGTATGCAGCGAAGGAGTTGAGGGGGGAGTATGCAGCGGAGCAGTGGAGGGAGTATGCAGAGAAGGAGTTGAGGGGGGAGTATGCAGCGAAGGAGTTGAGGGCAGCGGAGGAGTGGAGTGCAGCGAAGAAGTGGAGGGAGTATGCAGCGGAGCAGTGGAGGGAGTATGCAGAGAAGGAGTTGAGGGGGGAGTATGAAGCGAAGGAGTTGAGGGCAGCGGAGGAGTGGAGTGCAGCGAAGAAGTGGAGGGAGTATGCAGCGAAGAAGTGGAGGGAGTATGCAGCGAAGAAGTGGAGGGAGTATGCAGCGGAGCAGTGGAGGGAGTATGCAGAGAAGGAGTTGAGAGAGCTGAATGATAGCTTTATGCACGAGCTGGAGACCAACCCAAGGCTTGATAGTCTGCGAGATCTATTTACCTGGATGCATTCCTACTTTCGTTCTTGCCCGGACTACATCAAGCCATGCATCTTTTATCTATCCATCTTCCCACCTGGTGAGAACACGAGCATTAGGCGGCGGCGTTTGGTGAGGCGTTGGATCGCGGAGGGATACTCCAGGGACATGGACTGCCATACCGCGGAGGAAAAAGGGGAGACGTTCTTCTCCGAGCTCGTTGGCCTGAGCATCATCCAGCACCCACCGGAGACGGCCACCGCCACATACACCCACAAGAGAATGGTATGGTGCCAAGTCAATGGCTTCTTCCGTGAGTACATCAGCTCGCGGCCAATGGAAGACAACCTTGTCTTCGCACTGGAGGGGCGTTGCAGCGTAGGAGCCACCCAGTGCAGGCAGGGGCGGCACCTCACCATACGGAGAGGATGGGACAGAGACCCCAATGTGTACGGGAGCATCGACTTCTCTCGGCTACGCTCGCTGACGGTGTTCGGAGAGTGGAGTCCATTCTTCGTCTCCGAGGGGATGAGGTTGCTTCGGGTGCTGGACCTGGAGGACACGTCAGGCCTCAAAGACGATGACCTCGAACAGATCGGGAAGCTGGTGCCTCGCCTCAAGTTCCTCTCCGTACGAGGGTGTAGAGAGGTCCACCGTCTGCCGGATTCCTTGGGTGGCCTGACGCAGCTCGAGACTCTGGATGCCAGGTACACCTCCGTCGCCAAGCTGCCAACGGCCATCGTCAAGCTACAGAAGCTGCAGTACCTTCGTGCCGGCGCAGTGCCTTTGGACACGGCTGCAAGCCCGCCGCCGCCATCACCACAGGGCCCATCAACGACCTGTCCTCATACTTTGGTACCCTCGCTGTCCAAGCTCCGCAGGCATCCTCGACCTGCTGCTACTGGCCCTCCTGTCGGTGTCGAGGTGCCGAGGGGAGGGATTGTTGGGAAGATGACAACCTTGCACACGCTGGGTGTTGTCGACGTCAGCGTTGCAGCAGGCCAGGGGAAGGCCGTTCTGAAAGAGGTCAAGAACCTCACCCAGATGCGCAAGCTCGGAGTGTCCGGTATCAACCCGGCAAACAGCAAGGAATTGTGGTCTGCCATCTCGGGCCACGGCCATTTGGAATGCTTGTCGGTGCGGCTTGAGGATGCCGGCGGCGAGCAGGGTTTCTATGGTTGTTCGGATGGCACCGTCTTCTCGCCTCCGGAGAAGCTGCAGAGCCTTAAGCTGCACGGGCTTGTGGGCACGTTGCCAGCATGGACCAAGCAGCTTCAGAATCTCAGCAAGTTGAATCTACATATGACCATACTGAAGCAGGAGGACATATACGTCCTTGGGGATTTACCAAATCTGCGTATTCTACGCCTCTGTCTCAAGCCGGTTCAAGATGGTAACCTCCATTTCCGCCGCAGGCCGCAAGATGATGGTCCATTACCTTTCAAGTGTCTCGGAGTCCTCGAGATTGCTTACGACTCCAGGTTACAAGACGTAACCTTTGGAGCTGGTGTAATGGGAAATCTCGAGCTGCTCAAGGTTCCATCGTCATTGCGGTTGTCCGGGATACAATATCTCGGTAGCATCGAGCGAATCGTCCGATCGAACATGTAATTTCGTCGTGTTTGATTTGTCCTTGATATTTATGTGAAGTTGACTTTAAAATTTGCAATATTTGCAATATTTTAGAATTAGTTGCAGATATGACGGCCTGATTGGTCTAAGGAGGCGGTCAGACCGGTTACCGATCAGACTGACTGGCATCAGCTGTCTGACTGCCAGATAAGTTGCTTCGGTTGAAATTTGGTATTTTAGGAAATTTGGTTTTTGGTTTGATTTATTTTAACTTAGGTTAATGCATATATATTGCTCTCCCTCAACAATCCATTATCTACCAGATTTCTTAGGTGGCCTGAAGCAGCTCCAGACACTGGATGTCAGGAACACCTGTATAGTCACCCTGCCAAAGACCGAGTTTTCGCAATTATAATATGTTTTGAATCTGTATTTAGAAGAATGTCAATATGTATGTGAAATTAGCAAAATGTTCGTTTTGCTGCCCGGTCACTAAGCGGCGACGCCGTGCAGCTGACAGATGGTCGAAGGAGCCCTGTGGTTGTGCGGCAGGCCCTGCTACCCGGCCACCGTGTAACCAGGAGCCTGCCGCACGGCCACGGGGCAACCAAGAGCCTACCGCACAGCCACGGGGTGGCAGATAGTTAGCGGTTGCAATTAATTAATTTAATTACGTGATTAGAAAATTTATTCACACACATTGCTCGTAGAAATTTTTAAATATAGCCAATGAGCACAAAAACTTACGAAACTTTTTGTGGAGCTTTCATACGCAGCGTACTTCATTGTGTACTTTCCTCGTAAGTTTTTTCATCTCGAATTTTACTCGAATATTCATTTATATAAACTATTTGTAGGACTTTTTTAATATAAAATCGAGCTTGAAAAATTATAATAATTTTAAGGATCCTTAAACAGTGGACTTGATGGTGTAATTTTTTATTCAATTATACAGGGAGTATATATAGTAGTACAAAAAATACATGACACGGAATATAACAGCACAAAAAGCTTTACAAGAAGTACACGGGATATAGCAGTACACGGGATATATTCAGAGTCCTCGAGATTGCTTGCAACTCCAGGTTACAAGAAGTAATCTTTGGAAAGGGAGTAATGGGAAATCTCGAGCTGCTCAGGGTTCGCGGCTGTAGTGGGCCGTCATTGCGGTTTCCTGGGATTCAGTATCTCAGTAGCATCGAGCGAATCTTCCGATAGAACATGTAATACGATGAACCATTTACATTTACGTGGAGTTGTACTTTAAATTTTATAAAATTTATAACTTTTTAGAATCTATTTCAAACCTGACGGTATGATTGATCTTAGGAGATGATCAGACCGATTACCGGTCAGACCAGCTAGCGCCAACGGTCTGTCTGACTAGCCAGATGAGTTGCTCCGGTTGCAATTTGGTATTTTAGGAAATTTGGTTTGAGTTTAATTTGTTTTGATCTAGGTTAATGCATATATATTGTATGAAGTGTGTTTTGATTAACGTAGGTTAAGTTGTGAAAAACTTATACCAAAAAGAATTTTTTGGTTTGAGAGTTAGCCATTTTCTTGGTTGTATGCTATGCTGATTTTTGTCTTTATTGGACAAGCGATCAGACTAGTGGCACTTGCGGTTAGACCGGCCGAACGGTTGAGATTGAAATTATCGGATGATCTTATATCCTTTGGTTTTTAGCTTTAGTAAAACTTGTGAGTTTGTATTTCTCACTATATCGTATTGCTAATACAAAAAATTATAAGTTACTCATCCACTTGACTCGCCATACCCGATGCACAGGTGACGACCTCGAGCAGATGGTGAAGCGGTTGTCTCGTCTGAAGTTCCTCTCCCTACGAGGATGCACAACGATGCATCATCTACCAGATTCCTTGGGTGGCCTGAAACAGCTCCAGACTCTGGATGTCAAAAACACCTGTATAATCAACCTATCAAAGACCATCACCAAGCTACAGAAGCTGCAGTATCTTCGTGCTAGGAAGAGCATCGTTCCATTGGGTGATGACGCCGGCACGGTCACAAGCCTATCAGCAGCAGAGAACCAGCCATCAACACCAACGAGGAGCAGGCCCCATCCTATCGCCTCCTGGTTGTCCGAGTTCTGCAGACGCCGACGGTGTTGAAGTGCCTAGAGGGATTGGGAAACTGACGGCCTTGCACACGATGGGTGTTGTTAATGTCAATGTTGCAGAGGGTGAGGCCATTCTGAAAGAGCTCAAGAGCCTTAACCAATTGCACAAGCTTGGAGTGGTGTCAACCGGAGAAACAGCAAGGAGTTGTGCTCTGCTATCTCAGGTCATGGCCATTTGGAATCTCTTTCAGTGCGGCTCGAAAAGGACAACAGCGAGGGTTGTTTGGATGGCATCTCCCGGCGCCTCCGGAGACCCTACAGAGCCTCAAGCTTTAGGGGAATGTAGACAAGTTGCCAGTATGGATCAAGCAGCTCCGCAAGCTCAGAAAATTGAATTTAGAGATAACCACATTAAGACAAGAGGACATGTACGTCCTCGGGGTTCTACCTCTACGTATTCTTCGCCTTTTTGTCAAACCGATTCACGATAGTCGGCTCCATTTTTGTCCTGAACCGAAAAAAGGTCCCTTCATTTTCAACATGGTCAAGGTCCTCGAGATAGCTTGCAACTCCAGGTTGAACGTACTGTTTGCAGAAGGAGCAATGGGAAATGTTGAGCTGCTGAAGGTTCTCTGTTATAGTGGGTCATCGTTGCGGTTTTCTGGGCTAGTGCATCTGGGCCTCAAGCAAGTCTTGCTTAAGGGTTCCTATGACGACGCACTCAAGGAAGACTTGCAGCGCCAACTTGCCAAGCATCCGAAGGATATCAAACCTGATTTGAAGCTGGATGTTGAAATATGCAATGCATACTTGGACTCTACTAGAAATATTGAGTGCGTGCAAGAGAAAGAGATTTCTCAAAGAAGCTCCTTATCTAGTCATGCTTGATGGCAAAAGTAACGAACATTTAGACTAAGATATTTTGGGAGAGAATTCTATATAAAAGAGATATTTGCAGATTGTAAGGTTTAGATGGTTGCCACTTGGTACATATCCAATGGTCTTGTACAATTATAAATAGAGGTGCCATACCTTCTCTTTGTATATGCCATAACCAAGACACCATAAGCATAGTGTTAGGGAGAGCCATGAGAGATGACACTAGTTAAGAGTGCTAAGGTAGCCATCAAGTGTGTCATGTTGTACCAAAGTTATAGTAGTGAATAAAGAGTTGAACTCTTGTATGCAATTGTTGTTCTCCCCAATAAGCTGTACTTCTTAATACTTAGTGCTTGTGGGTTGTTATTCAACGTGAGTAGCTCGGCTGTTGGAATCACTAAGTCCTAGCTTCAATGTGAGTGGATCAGCCATCCAGAAGCGAGATGGTCTTGACTTCAACATGAGCGGCTTAGTTTCCCGGAAACCAATTATTAATAAAGCACTAAGTAGTATGAAGGAAAGGCTAACCAACTTAAGATAGTTAGTGTAGCGTGTGTAGGTTCCCTTGGTGTGGGTATTTTGAGGGTCCACTCCCTATTTCCAACACTAGACGAACTTCGTTCGCCCTGATAGGTACTGAGCTCGAGACAGTCATTGTCTCTATTGTCCCAGGTGTTTGTAAGGGCCTGTTTGGATGGACTAGGACTAGTTGTTAGCTAGGACTAGTTGTTAGCTGACTAGTAGTTAGCTGGCTAAAGATTAGCCCAGTCTTGTTTGGATCCAAGGACTAATAAGTGCTACTATCTCAGTGCAAAGTCTGTTATACCCCTATGCATGGTGGTCTGGGAGGGTTGGCATGGGTATCAACATCTTTTTTCCATCCGGCTGGTCCTTTAGCCCTCATTAGCTGGGTTTGATGGACTAGTTGGCTAACAACTAGTTGGGGCTTTGGCTAAACTTTAGCCCACCCATTAGCCCTCCAGTTTGGATCCTCAAGAGCTAAAGTTTAGCAACTAGTTGTTAGCCCAAGGGATCCAAACAGGGCCTAAGACTACAAGGCGGGTGGTGTTCATTTCCTTTTTTTCTACTACTCGAGCGGTCTTCTCATCAAAAGGCAAGTGTGCAACTATCATAAGCTGCAGCCATCAATCCATTGAATGGTAAAACATATATAGTTCTTGCTTTTCTCTAAAAAATAATCCATGCATGCGTGTATATGTATATATACATATATATAGATATATACATAAATATATACATATACACACACAAAAGAACTAATTAGCACTAGATCCAAATTTGGGAATTAATCCTTCCATAAAAGACAAATTAGATTGAAATGTCTTCTCAAAAGTAGTATTGCGTCTCAGATCCCATTCTCGCAAAAGATTAAGACAATCATAGTAAAAAATGCAAATGGATAGTGTTGTGGTTACAGACCAAACAGAGAAAGAGAGATGGTAGTGGGGAGTTGGGAGTGTTCTGGCCTCCCTCAAGGCTCCTCCCTGGTATATATATTCATGTGGGGTATACTTTTACAATTGTGCCCTTACATCAGTACACCCCCGCCAGGGGTATTTAAGTCATTACCCGTGCTCTACTCTAATCCTTATAACCTTCTAACAGGCCTGCTGGGTTTAGGTGGGGGCCACCCCTACAACAGGAGCCTCTCATGGTGAAGGGCTTCACAGGGCCGAAGCCATGTTGCCGAGTCCTTTGGCCCCCTCCGTCCCTGCGGCCTGTGAACCTTTCTGATCTTGCGGAGTTTTCGCGTGCTGCGGAGCCCGGGATTTGAGGTTGGTGCCGCAGCTGCTGGCGAAGTGGCTGCGCGTGCGCGCTCCGTCCCTCACCCCTCGAACGGGTGGCAGCGGAGCTGGGCCTTGCGCCATCGACGCCGCTGCACCCCGAAGCTGGTATGACCCCGCGGTCTGGTAGTGCGCTTGTAACGGCGGCTTGAATCGTGCTGACGCCTGGCCTGTCAGGGGGTAGACTGTTGCGTCGTGCAGTCTTCCTTCCCGTAGGTGGGGCACGTGGCGGCTTGCTATTGGCACGTCGTGGGGTGTGAGCGGTTGCGTGATCACGGCCGTTCGCCTCTTCCCAAGGGAAGCTGGGCGCGTGTTGAGGGTGTGGCGGCGTTTGCGCTCCCGTTGGTCACGCTCCCGGCGGTTGGACTTCCTGGCGGTTACGCCTCCTGGCCGGGGGCACAACGGATATACATATAGGGTGCCACCTTCCTGCATCGTCCTTCATTGTGACACGGCCGGGTACAGCTAAGATGATCTTGGTCTTGAAAATAGGCTGCCTCGGTTCATCTGCATTCTTTGAAAGCACTGTTGCATAGCAGGGTGCAACAGTGTTATCGCCGACCGACGCGGTCATAGAATGTTGATGAACTGAAGGATGCCTATTTTTGAGTTTGGTTAAAGCTTATCTCTGATCCGCCGTCGGGCACTTGGTCCGTTCGTCGTCCTTCGTTTGCTCTTCCGCCGGTTGGCGTGCCGCCGATTGGCCGATTGGCGTTCTGCCTCCCGGGTTGTGCGTAGGGGTGGATATCGAGCCGGCTCGGCTCGGCTCGGCTCGGCTCGTGAAAGCTCGTTAGGGAGGAGGCTCGGCTCGGCTCGGCTCGTTAAACTAATGAGCTAAAAGAGAGGCTCGGCTCGGCTCGTTAAAAAGCTCGGCTCGGCTCGTTTGGCTCGTTAGATGGAATATGCAAATTGACTTTTCCGAAAAGCTCGAGCTCGGCTCGTTAGGCTCATTAGGCTCATTAGGTGGAATATGCAAATTGACTTTTCTGAAAAGCTCGAGCTCGGCTCGTTAGGCTCGTTTTGACTTTTGAGTGTCTTTAACCTTTCTTTTTATTTTTCATATTTGTTTTTCTGAATGATAAGTTCTATGATTTCCTTTCCATATGTGAAATTAATAGAGAAAAGAGTAATATGTACTTTAATAATACCTCTCAGTGACAAAAGAGGTGTGAAAATGGGCATGCATACATACATACTACTACTCCCGTACTGAGCCATTCACACGTGATGGGCCGGAGACACTGCCGAGCTGGGCCGACCGAGCCTACCGAGCCTAGCGAGCGGCTCGCGAGCCGGCTTGGCTCGGCTCGTTAACGGACCGAGCTAAAACCCTGGCTCGGCTTGGCTCGTTTATGCCACGAGCCGAGCCGAGCCGAGCCTTCAACGAGCCGAGCTAGCTCACGAGCCTCGAGCTTTTTTTCCACCCCTAGTTGTGCGTCCTGTACCTGCGCACAATTACCTTCTCGTATATAGGCCGACTATTGTTCATGTGCGTTTGATGACTGCGTCAACCGACGCCAATGTCAGCGAGCGTTGATGAACAATAGACGACCTATGCGTGGGGATATGCCACGGCCTTGTATAGAAAGTTTGGGCGTCTGCAAGATTCCGCTTGCGCATCACGCTTTCGCGTGGAAATGGCAAGGCCTGACCTGCTCTCGTAGACAGATATGCTCGAACTCATCCGTGCGTTCCGATTTTTTCTACGGGCATATGTTGATGCAGGGGAGCATATCTGTTTACAAGAGCATGTCTGTGCTTGCCGCGAACTAACCCTCGCGTTCCCTAGTCTCATAGGGCCGCCTATATTGTCCTGCACTCTTCGACTGGGCCGCCCCTTCGAGCCGGCGTCGGCGGAATCGAAGTAGGCGTTCGCGCTCCGTCCCTCACCCCCCGAACGGGTGGCAGCGGCGCTGGTGCCCCAGTCGAAGTAGAGGCGCGCGCGCTCCGTCCCTCACCCTTCGAACGGGTGGCAGCGGAGCTGGCGCCCAGGTCGAAGTAGAGGCGCGCGCGCTCCGTCCCTCACCCTTCGAAGGGGTGGCAGCGGAGCTGGCGCCCCAGTCGAAGTAGAGGCGCGCGCGCTCCGTCCCTCACCCTTCGAACGGGTGGCAGCGGAGCTGGCGCCCAGGTCGAAGTAGAGGCGCGCGCGCTCCGTCCCTCACCCTTCGAACGGGTGGCAGCGGAGCTGGCGCCCAGGTCGAAGTAGAGGCGCGCGCGCTCCGTCCCTCACCCTTCGAAGAGGTGGCAGCGGAGCTGGCGCCCAGGTCGAAGTAGAGGCGCGCGCGCACTCCGTCCCTCACCCTTCGAACGGGTGGCAGCGGAGCTGGCACCCCAGTCGAAGTAGAGGCGCGCGCGCTCCGTCCCTCACCCTTCGAACGGGTGGCAGCGGAGCTGGCGCCCCAGTCGAAGTAGAGGCGCGCGCACTTCGTCCCTCACCCTTCGAACGGGTGGCAGCGGAGCTGGCGCCCAGGTCGAAGTAGAGGCGCGCGCGCTCCGTCCCTCACCCTTCGGACGGTTGGCAACGCGTACCGCCACGACGCCTCGCCTTCGGTTATGGGGAATCGTGTGGGACGGGCCTCTGTACCCCTGTGATCGGGCCCAGCACGCGGACCGTTGCGACGCTTCGGCGGCAGCCCTAGGGGCGCGGTGGCTTAAAATGACTCCCGTAACCGCGCCCCCACACTTCTACGCTCTCCTTTCGCCTGCATCGCCCTTTACGCCCCTTTTTCGCTTGCACCGCCTTCTACGCCCCTTTTGCGGTCTTTTGCGGTCGTACTCTTTCTTTCGTGAGAAGTGATGGCGTCCGGCGACAATCACGGTCCAGCGGCGAGCGGCGGCGGCGTTCGCCGGCGGCCATCACGACTAGAGGTGAAATACTCGCTTGGCGAACGCGATCCGGCGGTGGCTGGCGGCGGAGAAGGAGGGCTCGTTTTCCTGCGAGCTGGGCCGCTCGCTTATGACCGAGAAGACGATCGAAGGGTTGCTGCATGAGGGGAAGCTATCTGACCGCCAAGCGGTGCGATTGCCTTCTGTCGACGAGACGGAACCACACCCTGAGTCGTCGGAAGCGATCGTATTCGTCGCCTACTTGGATGCAGGGCTCCGCATCCCGGCGGCGGCGATTGTAGGCGACGTGTTGCGGACCTTCGGGCTGGAGCTGGCGCAGCTGACTTCGAACGCCGTGGCCCGGCTCGCCGTATACAGCTGGGCTTTACGCTCGGGAGCATGCTGGCCTAGCTCCTCTTTGTTTGCCTACCTGCACGAGGCACGGTTCCAGCCCAAGGATCGAAAGGGCGGGACGCTGTCGAACTTCGGTAGTGTCAGCTTCGTTCTTCGGTCGGGCTGCTCCAAGCTTTTTTCTGCGAACTCCACCCGCGGGAAGTGGGAGTCCCACTGGATGAAGCGGTGGTTCTACCACCGTGTAGAGAGCGGGAGCGGCCTCGAGTGTACGGGCCGGCCGATCGCGTTCAAGATCTCGCCTGGCCGGACCCTGGACGACGAAGACAAGCGGAGGGCCCGGCGACTCGTAGGCTTGGCGGCGCGCTTCAACATGCGCGATCTCGCCAAAGAGTTTGTGATGTACGGCGTGGCACCGCTTGCGAGCGGTTGGCGCCTCGCCGTTGAGAGGCGTCGAGATGACAACGTTGAGCCGTCGGTGTGCGTACTGCCGGCGCCATCCGATCCTCGTAAGTGCCGACCGCCTCTCTCCTTTTGCTCGCGCGGAGTGCGCTATGTACTCACCCCCCTTTTCCTTTTGCTTGGACTTAGAGATTAGCCTGGAGGACGCAGAGTGACTCGCGCGCGTGTTCCTCGGGCCGTATACCGGCAGGGAGCACGAGCAGCGCACGTCAGCAACTGTGACAGCGGGGCTGGGGCGGATAAACCGCGTGTGTGAGGCCCTGGGTCTTGCCGTGCCGGAGCGCCCTTGTCCGCCTTCGCAACATCAAGGCGTCGGCGCTGCGAAGGCGAAGGCGCCGTCTCGCAAGAGGGGCCGAGGCGGAGCGTCTGCCGTGCTTGGTGTAGTAGCCGCCCCTGCTGCTGCCGCCAGCGCGGCAGACGCGGAGTCGGATTCGGCAAAGTATGCCGACTCGGGCTTGGAGGCTGGGGACGCCGGGGGCGAAGGGTCCTCGGGAGGCGCCCTGGATGGCGGGATTGCCACGGGCAGCCAGGAAGGGGAAGTTTTGCCGTCCGTGGCGGTCCTCGGAGCAGAACCCGCGCCGGCCAGTGGCGAGGTGGAGCCTTCGGACCTGGCCCCCGCAGCGCCGGAGACGCAACCTTCGATTGCGGCCGTCACGGCGTCGGAGGCGCAGTCTCCAGTCGAGGCCGCCGTGTCGCCGGAGGCGCCGTCTCCGGTCGTGGCCATTATGGCGCCGAAGACGGAGCCCCGGCTGTTACCACCGCGGCGTCGGAGACGCCTTCCGTGGGGGCGCACGAAGCCGGGCCTGCTACCGGAGCCGAAGCATCCACCGGCGAGGGTGCCTTACCTATTCCGGCTAAGCGGCCGTGCCTGCGGACGGGGCTCCATCGGACGTCGAGGGGGTTCACCGTGGTGACAGGCATCAGGAGCTTATGGGACTCCGACACCCGTGCCGAAGCTCCTGCGGCGCGCGCCCCTCCTGCGTCTCAGGCCACGTCGTGTACCCCACCGGAACGAAGTGCGGCGGCGCCAAATGCAGAGGCCCTTGCTCTTCGCCGGGCCGCCGGCCCCCACAGTCCTCCGGCCGCCATTGAGGGTAAGTTGACTTATCTTGGTATGTTCTTCGTTGTGCCTTGTGGTGTGCTCACGTGCCTCCTTGCCTACATCGTCGCTTATCCCGGAGGAGCCCCTGCCGGAACATGAGGGTTCTGGCGCTGTTGGCACGAACGTCATGCGCCCCGGTCCGGCGGACTTCGTTCCCCGGCCGGAGACGCTAAGGGTGTGGCACGGCATCGTGGATGACGCGGCTGCCGGCGTCAGGCAGCAGGCGCTGCCCTCGTACGGAGTGGACCGTCTCGGGGACGCCTTCGAGGTGTCGGGGGTGCGGGTAAGCACATACTTATATGACCACGCCCGGTCACGCTGAGCTTGCTAAGTCGCTTTTTGCCCTGCAGACGGCTTATGTTCAGGCGCAAAGGGCGCTGGAAGATAGGCTGCGGGTCACCGAGGAGCAGCTACGCGAAGCCGCGGAGACCCGCGCTGCCCAAGATGCCCGCACCCGCCAGCTGGAAGCCGAGTGCGCCGAAGCGAAGGCGCGCGCCGGGGGACTTGCTGCGTCGGCACGGGAGTCAGCCGTAGAGGCAGCACAGCGGGAGTTCGCGGCGAAGCGGGATGGCCTTCTGCAGCAAGTCGCTTCGCTAGAAAAGGAGAAAGGCGAACTTGCCTTACTTCTAGCGGAGCGTAACCGGACGCTTGGCGAAGCTTCGGTAATTGCGTGGGATGCCATGCAGGCGCTGGAAAGCCATCTCGAGGGGCTTGTGGCTACAATGCCGGAGCACGCCTTCGGCCCAGAGGAGCTGCCGCGGACCCTTCACTGGATCAAAGATGCCGCCGACGCTGCGCGCGGTGCCGCGATGACCTTTGGCGACCACTGCGCCTACGTGGCATCATGCATGGTTTGCGCCCTCCTACGGCACCGCGGCTGCACACACATCGCCGGGCTGGAGGACCCCCAGCTGGAGATGCTCGGCGGGGCCAGAGTGATGTCCGGTGGAATCCACGCCGTCCGCCGCGCTGTCAAATTCTTCTACGAGCGGATCTGGGACTACGCCGGAGTGGCCGCCGCACAGGTGGAGCTCCGGAAGTCCCTTCATGGGAAGGGGAGCCTCGGCCAATTTCTGGACGAAGTCCCGCGGCGCGACGAGGGCGGCGCTGAGGCCTCCGGACATGCCGAGTGCTCACAGGTGCGAAGGCGAAGTAGCTAGGTGTGGGCGTGCGTTGTAATGTCCGCCCCTTTCTTAATGAATAAAGTGCATGCCTGCTTGACGAGCTGACTACTTGACTTGTATCCCGGGCAGCTTCCTTGCTGGGGGCGATTGCTTGCGTCTGGCCTTGCGACCCGGCGGCGCATTCGACAATGGCAAAGGACCGAGGAGTCGTTGAACTTTTGGGCAGGCCGACCTTCTTCGGGCGAGGCCTCGGCTTTGGTGCGCGTGAAGGACGAGCCCGCCGAGTAGCGGTTTAGAGTGGTGATGTTGGCGGGCCTCCGCATTTGTATGATTCTCCCGATACATAAAATGTTTGTTGCATGTGCGAAGGCGGGCCGTGCTGTGCGACGGTGGGGTGCCCACGCTCGAGCTGCATTGTCGGTGTAATGGCGCGAGCATTGGGTTCGCGTACTGATTACTCCGTAGAGTAGGGCACGCGGGGGCAATTCTCGTCGCTTCGCCTTTTACAGTCCGCAGACTGGCGTGTGCAGAGGCTGACCTCGACGCTTCGCCTCTTTATAGTCTGTAGACTGGCGTGTGCGGAGGCGGACCTCGACGCTTCGCCTCTTTATAGTCCGTAGACTGGCGTGTGCGGAGGCGGACCTCGACGCTTCGCCTCTTTATAGTCCGTAGACTGGTGTGTGCGGAGGCGGACCTCGACGCTTCGCCTCTTTATAGTCCGTAGACTGGCGTGTGCGGAGGCGGACCTCGACGCTTCGCCTCTTTATAGTTCGTAGACTGGCGTGTGCGGAGGCGTCCCCCCTCACGTCTTTGGTTTATACTTAGGCCCGTCACCTTTGGCTACGGTGAGTGCACACGTGAACGTGCGACTTCGATTTATACTCAGTCCCGTACCCCTGGCTACGGCGAGTGCACACGCGAACGTGCGTCTTTGGTTTATACTCAGGCCCGTCACCTTTGGCTGCGGCGAGTGCACACGCGAACGTGCGACTTCGATTTATACCCAGTCCCGTACCCCTGGCTACGGCGAGTGCACACGCGAACGTGCGTCTTTGGTTTATACTACGGGGGCGCGCGCGTAGGCGAGGCCTGCGCGCGCTCCTGCCACGTGTCTTTGCATAACAAGAAGAGATTGGCGACAAACGGTGACCTTTATTACATCTCCGTTTGCGCGGGTAAGCAATTTACACAGGGCGAGGGTACTGACCGCGTGCCCTTGGTTCGGGTGAAGCCTCTAGTAGTTGGACCATTCGTAGAGCTTGCCACACCGCCCTCGTGTGGCACCGCCGATCCCCGCGCTGCGGTGCCAATTCTAGGCGTGCTGTTGAGCGTCACGGCGAGGATATCTGGAGCCATGTTCGATACGCCGGGCCATGTCTTGGTCGCCGCGGACGGTAATAATGGCCTTCGGCCTTGGGAGCTTCATGCACAGATAGCTGTGATGCGGCACCGCTCCGAAGGAGTTGATGAGTGGACGCCCTAGTATGGCATTGTAGGGGTACAGGAGGTCGACGACGTCGAACGTGGCGTCCTCGGTCCTGACATTGTCATCCTGGCCGAAGGAGACTTGAAGGCATATCTGGCCGAGTGCCTGCAGGGGTTGCCCTCCGAAGCCTTGCAGCGGGATTCCTGGCGGGCCGAGGCGGCTTCGAGGGATCCCCATCTGGTCGAAGGCTGCCGCGAACAGAATGTTCGCGGAGCTACCGCCGTCCACCAGGGCGCGCCCCACATCGCATCCCGCTATAATGACCCGAATGATGAGGGGGTCCTGGTGGGGAAGGTCGATGCCTTGGGCATCGGCGGGTGTGAATGTGATCTCGTGCTGCGCCCAGTCCGGCGGCGCCTGCGCTGGGTACGCCGCTACGTGGTGTAGCCTCCGCACGTAAGCCTTCTGCTGCCGTGTTGAGGCGAACCGCAGCGAGGAGCCTCCGGAGATTACATTGATAACCCTGCGCTAGGCTGCCTCCGGAGCCTGCAGCTACAGGAGGCCCTCCCGAGGCTGCTGCACATGAGCCTGAACCCGCGGAGGGCCCTCATAGGGCTGCATTCCTTGTGCCTGGATTTGCATGGGGGCTTCATATGGGTGGACATGGGCCACCCCAGGCTGGCGTGCCTCCATGTTCCTATCCCTGGCGACGCTTTGGCGGAGCGCCGCGATCGAAGTGCACGCACGGGTGTCGTGGGTGCCACGACCGTGGACTTCGCACCATAGCCCCTGGTGCTGGTCGTCATAATCTCCACGGCCTCTATAGTCACGGCCTCGACCACGGCCGCGTCCTCGACCTCGACGCCCCCTACCACCGCGACCGGCGGAGGTGTTTTCTTCGGAGCCGCCTTCAATGTCGAGGATCTGCCGGCCTCGATCGCGGTTTCGTACACGCGCACGAACTCGCGGGGGTCCGTATCGCCTTTATATGGCTCGATGACGCTGGGAAACTTGAAGTCTTCGGGCCACTCCGCCTGCTGTAGTCCTGCCGAGAGTGGAGACTCTGGGTCGACATGTCGTAACGGCACGCGGCTTGATGTGGGGGCGTCGCGGCTGTCTGCCCTTTCCGGGGTAGGCTCTGGCGCAGCCACTGGGGCAGCCTGCTGGCTCCGAGCCTCTTGCATGTCCCGGACGGCTCCTTGGAGGTCCCCCAGCTCCCGCTGGAATGCGTTGAGGGCAGCCAGCAGGGCGCTTTCCACAGTAGGTGCCACAGGGGCTACCGATGCGCCCAGCGGATGAGTCGGCGCGGGGATGATCGCCTCGCGAGGCCCCGAGCTGTCGGTTGCTCCGCCGCGGCTACCTTCAACCGCCCGATCCGTGCTTCCGGCGAGCGTTGCGGCGAAGGTGGGGGAGTAGCCGTCGCGGTGCCGATGGTAGGGTCGGTTGTCGTCGCTGCAGCTCCGATGGCGGGGTCGGTCGTCGTCGTGGTGCCGATGGCGGGGTCGGTCGTCGTCGCGGTGCCGATGGTGGGGTCGGTCGTCGTTGCCGCGCGAACGTCGACGCTCGCGCCCGCGACAGCCAATGCCGAGGCCCTGGTGCTCACGCGCCGCTCCGACCCAACCGTCTTCTTTCCCTTCGCCGCCGTCGATGAAGCTTTTTTCGGTGCCATCTTCTTCTTCAATCTTCAGGCTTGTCTTCGTCCTCCCCACGGACGGCGCCAGCTGTTGTGGTTACAGACCAAACAGAGAGAGAGAGATGGTAGTGGGGAGTTGGGAGTGTTCTGGCCTCCCTCAAGGCTCCTCCCTGGTATATATATTCATGTGGGGTATACTTTTACAATTGTGCCCTTACATTAGTACACCCCCGCCAGGGGTATTTAAGTCATTACCCGTGCTCTACTCTAATCCTTATAACCTTCTAACAGGCCTGCTGGGTTTAGGTGGGGGCCACCCCTACAACAGATAGAACAATGCTACAGATCTAACCACAAAACCAATATGAATAGAAAGGATACACACTAATTGCTGAACTTGTGATTCAAAATAGACCTGTAGCGATGAAGGCTTGTTTGGTTGTCTGTCATTGTCATGCTTCAATCGGCAGGCCGGTGGCTATAGCGAAGGTCGAGTTTTGTAGCCAAGCTTGTGCTCCCATCAGCCACTGTCTACGAGAAGCCCCTATCCGCTGCCGCTTGCAAAAAATTGAGGACTGGTTGATTGAATGTTATTGCTGCATATCTAAGTCTAAACGTATAACTATATGTTCTATATGGACTCTGGCTTTATCTAACTAAGTTATCTAAGAGTAGTCTTATATTTTGGTAGGCCAAAATAGCAAGAGCATACTGGGTAGAATGCTCTTTGGGGCTCGCTTTACCAAGGTGTTAGGGCTAAAGCTTGTTAATACAATGGTGAATGCCACCTAGGGATGGACATAAGTGATGATCTTTACTTGGGGGATGGACATAAGTGAGGTTCGACATTCATTAGGCTGATGTAAGGTTAGGTCTAGGTAATATAAAGACTATCTGATTGTGATTGTATCAAAGTGGAGCAAGATAATATACCTTGATTCCCTATTTAGGAGCAACCATGACTTCGCTAGTGTGCAAGAAGCAATTAACAGGTAAACTTATTTCCTCCATCCATAACTCTATTGTAATCTTTCTTTTGTTTGCAATAGCTGAGGCTAACTTTTTTGGAATCACGTAGGTCGTTTACCGCTTATGTTGCCTAGGGAGGGGGAGGGAGACTCAAGGAATCTAGTGACACGCTGCGACACAGGACACGATTTCCGATATCCACTACAACACAACAATTTTATATCATACTTTGTTATAATGCCTCTACAATTGACAATATCTATGTATGTAATTCTATTTTTGCAGTGCCACTAGCAGCTACAAAGCAACGTATGTGAATTCTACGTTTGCCGACATATGAAGGAAATCATGAACAGTAAGATGAATGATCTAGAGGTTTGTCAACCTTCCAATAATTATTATTTTCTGATTATATATAGTATATATACACACACACATGCTAATTAATGACTTAACATTGCTCCTAACGACAGTGGATGGACTTCGACGAAAGTGCATTTGATCTTGACAAACTCATCGAAATTCATGGAAACCTCTCCCAATTCTTACTAGCAGAGGTCATAAACAAGACTGGAGAGTTCCACTCCGGCAATGGTGATTAGATGCTGAAGCATTGGATTCAATTGTAATAATTCAATTGTGTTTAATCAAATAATTCATTCAATTTAATTCATTTGTGAGATCTGTGTAACGATTGTCATGCTATATATATATGATCTTCTTGTGTTGTTTTCATTCATCTATGTGATTTACATAATGATTGTCCTGTGCTATATATACGTGATCTTGCTTGTTTTCAGAGGGTATGGCTGCTAGCATATCCTGAGGCTAACCAAAAAGAGCAAATAAAATCGCTGTTAAAATATCTATCACAGACGGTTCAGTATTCCAAACCATCTATGATATATATATCTCAGACGGTTTCAAACATTGAAATATCTATGATATGAAGGATATCACAGATGGATTTTGTTATTAACCGTCTATGATATGAACCATATCATAGACGGTTAATAACAAAAACCGTCTGTGACATCGTTTATATCACAGACAGTTAATACAAAAAAACCATTTGTGATAGTCGAGTATCATAGATAGTTTTTCTGAAAAACTGTCTGTATTGTAAGTTATCACAGACGGTGTGGAAGCCGTCTGTGATAACCAGCTATTATTACTAACACATAAACTGCTGAACCGTCTGTGATGACGATTTTGAACCATCTATGATAACACTATCTGTAGTAGTGCCATCTCCTGCATTTCAAGGCACTAAACGACGAGCATTAGCAGCAGCATTATCACACACATAGACATCCACACACACACACAGAGGTAGCAATGGGGGACTTTGTGCTTGGGCTGGCCAAGACGGTGGTGTAGGGGGCGCTGACTAAGGCCCAATCGGCGATCGAGGAGGAGAAGAAACTGTGTGCAGGAGAGCGTGCAGCAGGATCTGGTGTTCATCACCGGCGAGTTCCAGATGATGCAGTCCTTCCTCAACGGCACCAGCATGGAGCACGTCATAAACAATGTTGTGAGGACATGGGTGAGACAGGTCCGGCATACGACGTCGAGGACTGCATCGAGTTCGTCGTGCACCTCGACAAGAGGTCGGCCTGGTGGCGCCGCCTCCTCCCGTCCTGCATGCCTGCGGCAGCGCTGCCCTTGGACACGGCGGTTGCCAACATAAAGCAGCTCAAGGCGAGGGTCGAGGCCGTGAACCACAGGAACATGCGCTACAACCTAATCGGCGATTCCGTGTCCAAACCGACCGTGGCGCAGCAACAGCTTGCGGCCACTGACGCAACCACGTTCAACATGTTCGTCGAGGCAAGGATCGTCGCAAGGAAGCAACGCGGCTTGGTGGATCTCGCCGAGTTGATCACGAAGAAAGACGATGACCTTCAGGTGATCTCTGTGTGGGGGACTGGGGGCAATCTCGGGATGACGGCCATCATCAGGAAGGCCTACGACGACCCAGAGATCTGCAAACGCTTTGGATGTCGCGGCTGGGCAAAGCTGACATATCCTTTCAATCCTTATGAGTTCCTTCGGAGCTTGCTGACACAATTCTACACAAACTCTTCCCAAGAAAAGGAACCACTGTTGATGTAGATGTCTTGAAGAGGATGGAGGCGGCGACGCAAGGCAGACTAGTCGAGGAGTTCATGAAGCAATTGAAGGAGCAGAGGTACCTCGTCGTCCTAGAAGGCATGTCCACCATGGTAGAGTGGGACGCCATCAGAATGTACCTGTTGGACAGGAAGAACGGTAGCGTTATCGTCATTTCCACGCAGCAGTTCGAGATTGCAAGCTTGTGCACAGGCCAGCCGCACCGGGTATCGGAGCTCAAGCAATTCTCGGCCGATCACTCTGTTTGTGTCTTTTTCAAGGAGGTAAGCCCACAATTCTTTTACTCATTGATTGTCTATTGATCTATCTATTATTATCTTATTAAATCAAATTAAAAAGAATCCACCAATTTACTCTTAGGGATTATTTTAAAGCTTAAATTTCTGGCCTATCTTCATCGATGGGCCAGAATTTTAGATCCTCATGAATAGGTATGGAAATTGAACTAAAATCCTAGCTTATCCACATGGATGGGCCGAGCTGGGATTTCAGCCAAACCAAACAAGGCACTAACCCAGCCCTTACACAGTGCACATCACAAAGCAATTCTATATATCATTAGTTGTAAAAATAAACAACAATTAGTGTCCATAACAATTTATGGGTAAATAATTGTTCTAACAACGTAGCAATGCATAATAATTTAAAATACAAAATAGTTTTATAAAATTGGGTGCAACATGATCAAGATAGTACAATATACCTTCAAAAAGGCCCTGGTTTTGAATTAATTTCCCCTTCTTCACCGAAATCTTTCGATGTGTCAACGTCTATGCAGAATGAGAGAGAAAACAAAAATAAACACCAAAACAAAACACAAACTACTCAAAAAATTATTTAAAAATTACTAGAAGGTATGGCTTTGATTTTTGATGAATTTAGAGACAAAAATGAGCTCAAATGGTGTTTGGATTAGGAAGAATTAGCTCTCAGAAGTTTTGTTGGGAAAAAATCAGAAAAAAGAAATGAGAGAGTGAGAGAGAAAACAGAGACTGACAAGTGGGGCTAAGGAAAGATTCTAGAATATTTCTTTTTCCAAGATTTTCTAGAAATTATCAGAGACCGACTGATGGGATGCACGATCTATAGACTGAGTCCACGGCTAGGGTTTATGATTCATAGTGAGATGGGTCTATAGAACAATAGTAGACACGCAGGGTCCACATGGTATAGACTTGGTCTACGATGAACTCAGTCACCGAACCGATCTAGGGCTAGGGCTTGGGAGGCAATTGACATGGCGGACAAGAGGACAATGCAACTAAAGTGGCCGATAACACGACGTTGATGTGGACGACGACAACAACAGCGGTGCTTGAGAACCTAGGGTTCTGGTGGACGCAACACAACTCTGGTGAACTACATTGGGCAACGGTGGCACTACGGCAACGCAACTCTAAGCGATTCCAACAATGTAAAGTAGTGGATCTGGGTGAGGAGATGATGGCAAACGCAATGGGCAGTGCACGAAGACCTAGGCTCAACGGAGTCAACTAGTAGCGAGGGTTAAGTAGCAGTGGCACTACGGCTCACAATGAAAACCTAGATCTGATGACTTTCGAGTGATGGCGAGGTGATGGCGAGATAGTTCTTGGTGAGGTGATCTCGATGGTGACGACGGTGAGGCCCGAGACACACCAACGATGGCGGAATTCTTCGACAAGGATGGTGGTGGCAACTTCAAATCCGAGCATGATTCCAGCGGTGCGGCCCGAGATCTCCGACGATAGCTAGGGTTTTTGGGTGTGGGGCAGCTCAACGTAGGAAACTGAGGTCTATGGTGGCTTTTATAGTGAGAGAGGTGGCGCAAAATGCGGAGTCTGATGTGACAACCCTAAATAACTGCAAGGTCATCATATTCCCCACAACTACCCCAGAAAACTCAATTGCGAATAGAAATTGTATCACACCTGCTAAAGAAGGTAAAAAGATGGTTAGATAGAGTAATTATGGCCTATTGGCTAAAATTTACATAATATTATGGGCGTCCAGGCCTAAACTTTAACTTACACTAACCATCTTTCCACTCATGTAAGCAGATGTGACACGATTTTTATTTGCCACTGATTTTTCATGTATAGTTCTGGGGAATATGATGACCCTACAGTTATTTGGGTCATCACAACCCATTTCCCTCCTTTCCCCATCCCCTCCTCCCATTCGTCCTATCCCGAACCAACTCCCTTCCTCCATCCCTCCCCCACTTGAACCCCCTCTCTCTTACATGTTTGCCCTAATCCTCACTAAAACCCAGTTAGAAGCCAACCAGCTTTCACTAAAACCTTCATCCTGTAGCAACGTCGTAAGTAGTAACAACCGATATTTACGTAGAATCCGATCAAACAAAACCTCCATCTTATAGTAATGTCGTAAGGGACATGCAGTAAAAACCGATAGTTGTGTATTAATTTTAGTTTATTACACCTCTAGAATCTAATCATACCTCTGTCTCATTGTAACGTTGCAAAGAACATGTAATAGCATCCAGTAAAAGGTGCAATGATACGGCACCTCTGTCTCATAGTTATGTTGCAAGAAATATATAGTAACATCTTGTGAAAGGTGCAGTGATGTTTGAGGGTCAGAGGGAGGCATGACTGGGAGGGAGTCTTATTACTGCATGAAACCCATTGTGTTAATGCATACTTGCAAGCTTGTTACTGCACTTTTCAAAGCATGAAGGGGAGACATGGGAGTTTTTTCGTTTCATTACAAACATCAAATTGCAATATCTATTTAACTAGATATTCGGTCTGTGATCCGTTTACACTATTATGTTCGAAATTACAAGCTTAACAAAATGAAATCGATGTCAAATACATTTTGACACTATGAAAGTCATGTTATTGCATGAAACTCATCATGTTACTACAATACCACAGGAGTGTTACTATACTTTTACACGGAGGAGTGCTGAGGAAGTGGGTGGAAGCCAATGGTTGGTCTAACAGGAGGTGAGGGAGGTGGGTTTTGTTTGACCGAGCTTTAACCAAGTGGAAGCTTGGTTTTAGCCCATGGGAAAGGGAGGTATATGGAATATTTTTCTATAAAAAGAAAGAGGGAATTTTATGCATCACTAAGTCAAAGTTGCACAAATGTTAAAATATGAATAAAGGGTGGATGTTGATTACTTACCCCTTCTCTTGTTTTAAAATTTGTGTTAGTTGCATGATGGAGTGATGCATAGAAGCACTACTCAAAGAATATATAAGAAGCCAACTTTGTCCAATTAATCGAGATAATGACACCACATTCTATTAGGGCTGTAAACAGGTCGAGCATGAGCGAGCTTAGCCTGCCAAGCTCGAGCTCAATAGAAGCTCGAGCCAAGTTCAACGAGCCTAAAATGGTGGTCAAGCTTTGAGCTAGGCTCGAGCTCGGCTCGACGAAGCTCTAGCTTGGCTCAAGAAAGCTCGTCGAGGCTCATTAAGCTGGACAATGCAGTCACTCAGTCAAAACTCACAGGGATGCTAGACAGCGGCACAAGGCTCGTTAAGCTGAATAGGGCTGTCAGAAATCATAGGGACAGTTGGACAGGGGCACAGGACAGTCATAACGGGTTTGGCTTACTTCATAGGATCAATATAGCAGAAAGTATATAATAGGAGTACATGCATGACAGATATCAAGTTCATAACATAATAACCATTAGTCTATGACATCATAAAATTTTTTAATGGGGGCAACTGGGCAAGTATGCCTTAAACAGGTAAACAAAAGACATGACATGAGACATCACATAGATTCACTTGTACATTCTACTAACTACCAGTAGACAGTCAGCCAAAAGGTGCTTCATCTTCTTCCAATAGCCACAAAATGCTTTCACTATTTTCAAGTAAAGAATTGTAGTTAGTGGTGCATAAAAATTCAAGATTTCAGAAAATTGAATGTATATATTGCTTATATCTGTAACAAACTAGTATGCCTTATAATCAACTGATCATACATCAAGAAATCGGTGTTGATGTTCTGTTATTCAATTTTAGCACTTAGCACTGTTAGTGTCCAGCTAGTATACGAATGAAAAGGGGAGAAAGCATTAATCTATGCGAGAATTAAAATGTAAGAATCGATCCTTGAAGATCTACTCCTGTCTTTCATGTAAACACCATAAAAATGTTAATGTAAGACATAATAAGATGGAAGAACTGATCCTTGCAAGCAAATCTGTCAAATCATTTCACAAAGCTAGGGGATATGGCAGGAGAGGACTAGGTACAGTGAACTGGCTGGTGAAGGCCTGTACTAGTAGAGTGGTCTACATGCAGGATGTAGCAGGCGAAGATTCAGATTGTTTGTTCATTGTCTCATCATTGTAACATCCTGACAATTCGAAGCTGGGAATCATGAAGCCCTTGAATTTTTTTTGAAATATATTTTGTCGGTATTTGGAAATTTTGTGGATTTTCTTTGGTTTATGATTGAGGTTCCAACAATTGAAAATGCATTATGAAAAATAGAACTAATGGAAAATAATTAAAAGAATTTTGGGCAAGTCTCAGCCAGATTTAGCTAGCCCAGGTAGGCCCATCCTCTTTCCCCCTCTCCCCTTGCTTCGGCCAAGGCCGAAGCCATCCTTCGCCATCGCAGCCCACAGCCCGCCCCACCACAACAGCTGCGTGGTCGAACCCCCTTCGGACCAGCGGTCAAAAGCATGCCCCACGCTCGCGTCACTGGGACCCATCCCTCCTAATCCCCACGACCATGCGCGTCATCGCCAAATGCCCGGCAGCCTCACCCCGTTGCACCGCTCTGCTACTGTGACCGACCCTTTTGACCGCGACGTCGTGTCGCTGTGCATCACTACGGGCGCTGCTTACGACCGCCATCGGCTCGTCTGACCATCTCCGTCAGCTGCAGTGCGCTCCTACTCCCATCACCTCGGCGCCCATGCCCTGCGTGCACGTTGCCCGTCGCCCACGCCCTGACTGAAGTCGAGTCCAGAATGTTGTAGCAACTCCACCGCCACGCCACCGAGTCAACCACCCAACTGCCCCCATGCTGCCACCACTTTTCCACGGCTATAAAGCCTCGCCTGGGGCTTCCGATCGCACCGCACCATTCCATTGAGCCTCCCACTTCACCGAATTGGACTTCCGAGCACCGCAGCCCGTCGGTAGCTTCTTCTTCCCCAAGTCCGGCCAAGGAAGCAATCGGCCGATTGCCGCTGCCACAATCCAATTCCCTTCCACAAAGGCACCTCCGGAGCATCACGACGTCGTCCACACCCTTGACTGGACCTGCCATCGCCTGAGTTGTGCCCGCACCACGCGACCCCTTCGACCGCCGCCGTCGCATGCTGCCAGCTCACCACAGCCAGTCTCGAGCCAAGCCGACCGCCAAGGTAATCTCCCAGGCTCACCTAGATGCTCCCCTTCCAATTAATTGATCTTTGGTGTTGTGAATCGCCATAGCCTGTTGTCCTCTATTCCACCCCGCCGCCGCCCCACGTGATCGAAGCCACAAGCTGCCGTGGTCAAAATAGAGATCACGGTAGAAGTCATAAGGCTTAGTAATGGTCGAAGATTTCTGTAGTAGCCATGGTCGAAAAATCCGTGGTCGTAAAAGAGACATGGTCGGGAAATGGTCATTTACGACCACGCAGTTGAAGCTACGACCACGTGGTGAAAGTCACGACCACGTCGTCATTTATGACCTTGTGGTTGGACACTCGACCATGTTTAATTTTTGTAGTCGTAGCTCCCTACGACCACACAGTGATCCTACTGATCACTGTTCACCACGGCCGTAACCCTCCCGACCACACTTACTTCTTCACAATGTGGTCATAAACTCCTTCCGACCACTCACAAAGTGGTCGAAGCACCCTCCGACCACTCACAACGTGGTCGAAGCACCCTCCGACCACTCACAACGCGGTCGAAGCAACTTCCGACCACATCCACGACCGCTCAAAGTCATTTACAACCGCTCTGTGCCATTTACAACCACTCTGTGTCGTTTACGACTGCTCAAAGCTGTTTACAACCACTCTGTGCTGTTTACAACCACTCTGTGTCATTTACGACCGCTCAGACTCGCTTACGCCCACTCCATAGTCGTTTACGACCGCTCAAAGTAGTTTACGACCGCTCTGTGCCATTTACGGCCATTCTGTGCCATTTGTGATCGCTCAAACTTGTTTACGACCACACGGTTGAAACCAACCACGCGGTCATTACTGACCACGCGGTCATTACCGACCGCAAAGTCACTACCGACCATGTTGTCGTCTCCGACCACGTAGTCGTTACCGACCATGCAGTCGAAACCGACCACGCGGCCGAATCTACGACTACGTTGTCATCCCGACAATCAGCTGTGGGTCCCACCTGTCGGATTTTTAATTATTTCCCGAATTTATTCAAATAGAGAACTTCAAATGGTCATAACTAGTTCATTTTAACTCCAAATTGAGTAGAAAAAAATTTCTAAATTCATCTAAAATCAAAATCTAACTAATGGAACCAAAATCATGATTTTTTGAGTTCATTTGAATTTTCTTATGAGGATTTATTTGATTTGCTGATTTTTATCTGAATTTTTGCGCACGATAAAATAGCATACGAGGCTCAAGAAGAAGAAGAAGAAGAAGCTAAAGCGGAAGCAGCTCTCGACAATCAAGACCAAGTTCATTGTGACCAAGGCGAGTCAATACTTTGATCATATTGAATCTACATTTTCTGCAAATTACTTTTGTTTAAATTATCAAATTGCATGCTATTATTTTATATGCAAATATATGTTTATTTAAGATTCTAGTTAGATGCCCATTGTTTAACTTGATTAGAACTACATCTCTTTTGAAATATTTGAATATGTGAGCCTTGTCACCCTAGCAAAATTATAATGGTAATCTTTTGAAAATAAGTCCGAAATTATACGTCATGCTTAGTATTGCTTAGAAACTCGGGGGCGCCACAATGTCCCAAGCATCTCTTTTAATCATGGAAAACTAGTGTGGGAAGTCATGGTGGAAATGACTGGTTTAATTTGGTATAATTCTTTTATGCTCCCAAAAACCTCAAATTGCTTATCTATCTGGGCGGATGGTTTGGGGGTATGGTGCAGCGGTGCACGAGAGTGTGGTTAGTGGTAGAACCACCCAAATAAGGACTGAATCTTGTCATGACCTCCTGCGTAAAACAAGTGCAACCACAAGTCTGTAAATTACAACTTGGCTTAGTAGATTTACCGGACCCTGAAAGTCATCATCATTAGTGGAGGAGGTGAGGTAGTGCAAGTGGCGGTCTGTGTGACGGCTTGAATGGGACACTTACTGAGGGTGAAGTTTTTCTGCGGCGTGCTAGCAGTGTGGGTAGCCAGCTATTAGCCGCATAAGAGGAGAACATCCCGCACAACTTATGGGACCTGCCGCAAGCGGGCTAAGCCCGTATGGGTGAGATGATGGAAGGGGTGAGGTATTTTAAATGGTTACTGTGATGGTTTACTCAACCGCATGACTAAGGAATCGTGTGGGGCAACGAGCAGACTGTCTCTTGTAGGTAAAGTGTGCAAACTCTACAGAGTCAAAAACTATTCGAATAGTCATGCCCATGGTCAAGGACGGACATGGGAACTTAACTAGATATAGTTCTATTTCAAAAACTTTGTGGGTGGAATGGGAAAAGTGGAGGGCAGTGGGAAGCCCTGATTGGTTTTGCCCTGAGTGTCGCCTCAGTGTTAATGTAAGCGGCTATAACACTGAAAGGCTGGCATATGGTACAAAGACCATGTAATGATGGATGGTCTTTAGATCATTATTAATAAAATATTCTTTTACACACATTATGTTTTAAGTTCAAACTGATAGGTCATAGGCAATTTTCTAAGTAGTATATTTAAGAGCAATTTCTAGCAAATAAAATAACCCGAGTCTTCCCTTGGTAAGCCATGCATATTATTTATTGCATCCTGTGCATTGGCTCGCGGAGCACGGTGGATTTGTGCTCACCCTCGCCTTACTACAAACAGAAACCGGGAACTAAGATACCCCTACCACAGATGGAGGAAATAACGACGGGAACTAGGACGACTTCAACGATTTTGGGTCTTAGGCAATTAGACAATGGAGTGGTGTGTCTATGTATATATTACCTAAGCCTAGATAGTATATATATATATGGCACACATTTACCCCTAGTCACTTACTTGTGGATTATGGTCTTACTACTGCTCTTGTTTCCGTTGTTGTTTATGTAATGTAAACATTTGGCCGGCTCAGCCCTTTATGTAAAACAGTTGCCCAACGTGGTGTATTCCAAACCCGTTTATGTAATATTGTAAATTATCATGTTTCATGCAATGTGTGAGATGATGCAGCAATGTAACTGTGAGCACTATCTACTGATCCAGGGAATAGTGCGGTGTATCACAGGGCATTCTGGATTGAAAAATTCGGGTCCGACAATCATTCTCCTGTTAGACTTAAATAGCGTCGAAGGGTGTCAGTTGTCCTCTGTGAACAGGCGTCTTGTCGATTCATCACGTCCGATCGAGCAAATGGTTGTTGTCAAAGAGAGAATCCTGACATATACCGCGAGATGATTATTGTTAGTGGAAGAGAATAGTGGGAAACAATCGCAAGATGGTTGTTGTCAGGGATAGAGGTTGTATCATCACGCAATTAGAGGGATAAAGCATGTGCTTTTTCTCTTCGCACGGGAGACTGGCCCATGTATCTTATCGTGAAGCTTCTTAGTGGTATCTGATCAGGGGATGAACAGTATCTTTCCGACTAGTGGTACCGAGGTGGCATGACATCTAATAATCCACAACCAGACTGGCCTAGGTTCTTAATTAAATATTAAAGATGTATTTAATAAATTATTTAATCCTCGTCAACACAGCAAGTGTAATTTGAAATCGGAATTCACAGGAACACACTAACATAATATAGTGCCCAACCGGGCATTTTTTGGTTTTTTTATAAACAAATAATAATAATCTAAGACCTTGTTCAAAACGGCTTTTGGTGATAGTATTTAGTTTTGGTTGTTAACTTTTGGCTGAAATGTGCATTGTAGCGACTATTGGCTTTTGCCTAAAATGTTCACTTAAAGAAATATGGAGAAAAAGAGAGAAAATAAAAACCTTTTATATCTCTATAAATAATATAAAAAATAGAAAAAAGATCAGATTGGAAAGCCATTGCGATCAAAATATTGTCGAAAGCCAGAAGCCGCAGTTTTGAAGTGGGGTAACTTACAAAGGAGTCGGCCCTTAGCTACTTATTACGCACAACCTGGTGAACCGACCTAACATGACTTGACTCCGACTTGACCAAACTTTCTACGCGCACATAACCAGTAAGTGGGTTACAACTCGGACTCGTAAAAATCAGCACGCCATCTCCTTGTTAATTGGACGCAGCCCAAAGAAAATAACAAATCAACGTGTAAATCTAGGACATGACTACAGTTTGATCGTACGTCCTAGAGGTCAACCGTATGCACACCTGAAGGGCTAGCGACAAAATATATATATTCCAACAAACGTTACTTTTCTATCCAACACCCCCTGCTAAAGAAAAAATGTCTTATGTGCTGTCTCACGCAATTAGATTATAGGCAGAATAATTTGAAAGCAAAGTTAATATAATCTTAAGAGCAAATAAATATAAATTTCTAAATAAAATTTAGGATAATGTTTAGTGCAAATCGGTATAAATTTGAAAGCAAATCAAAATAATTCATAGAGTAAATTCAAGAAAAGTTTTAGAGTAAATTAGCATAATTCTAAGAACAAATTTAAGATAATTTTGGAAAACAAATTCAGTATAATTATGAGAGCAATATAAAATTCAAAACAAATTTAGAATAAGTTTGAGAGAAAATCAGCATAATTTTAATAGCAAATTCAAGATAATTTGGAAAGCAAGGAGTGCACCACCAACTAGCCAGAGCCTCAACACCATGCACCGCCTTGCACAATCGTGGGCATTGCGGATGTTGACCCTATGCCTAGCCATGCCTCATTAGTCCATGCCACGATGAACTGCACTAGCTCACGTCGCGCCGCTTGCCGAAGTGTGCCATCCCACCTGGCATCAACGATGAGGCCAATCCATGGAACCTCCATTACAAACTACTCTATGAACGTAACTTTACACTCAAAGCCTTCCTAATCCATCCCCGAATTCGTCCCTAAATCGCAGATGTTCAGCAAACACACCAAAAAAAGGCCACAGATCGTGCAAAAAAGTGATCACAAAATCAGAAAAATTGTAAAAGAGAGGAAGAAAAAGAGAGATTACTTGAGAAATGCGGAGCTCCCTTGGCTCCATTGGTCCAAAAAGATGGATCTTTTTGGTATTTTGATATGATCAGATTTGTTTGGGATGGCGTGTTTGGGGTTGGGGGTGATGTTGTGTGAAGATTAAAATAGAGAAAGCATGTCGTGACCTGTGTGTGTTCGCATTAGAGTTGGAAATGGGAAAATAAAGAGGAAAGAAACAGGTGAGGGTCCACATCTTATTGTAAAAAGCAGTACTATGTATACCGTGCATTCAACAACATAATCAGGTGTCTGAACAGAAATAGAATTTTTCGATAAATCTATTACTAGAATTAAATAAGATCCAAATCCTAGCTTTCAACATCGACTCGGATCAGTACGCCTAAGAAATAGAAATCTATCTCACAATCAAACTAAAAATCCGACTCTTGCTACCTTGAGGCCTCGTCTACGTTTGGCAAGCTGAATCTACGTAAAAGGAGACCAAGCCCCGTTAAGCCAAAAGACGCGTTGGGTTCTTAATGGGCTTTTCCCCCTTTTTTTTCCTTTTTAAAGATATAATAATGTTTTTATTTTTTTCATTTTGTTTAAATTTTTTAATTAAATGTCTCGAAAAAACTAACAACCCTTATAGATCATTTTAGCCAAAATGCTAAAACCAACCGTCACAGCTGCTTGGAACAGACCCAAAACGCTGGTGCTGGAGGAATACTAGTGACGCAGATTTAGCTGTGGTGAAGCATACAGTAATCGGTCCCCAATTCGTTGCACATTTAGGCTATCATGTCGGCATTGAGCCCAGCTTGGGGGAACCCGAGGGGGCTAGAAGCAAGGTCTGTGGGGGAGAACCTATTTATCGCTGAATTTGACTCTGAAGTGGACAAGATGAGGGTTCTGGATGGGTCACCATGGTTTACTGGGGCATATTCTTTTTCTAGTTTGGCTTTTGTTCTGACTTTTGTTACTATAGTAACTAGTTTTTAAATAATATCTTTTTAAAATGAGATCTATAGGTAAATTGTGATACACATTATACGAGAAAATTGATAAAATGCCACTCCTTTGGAGTGGCTTCGATAAAATGACACTTTTTACATGGCAATTGTTAAAATACCACCTAATATGTGTTTAACTCTATGATTTGCCCTTTTAGAGGATTTAGCCATTTCTTTTTTCTTTTTTATTTTTTTCCACCAAAATTGTATGTAAAATTACCCTAATACCCTTCTCTCAAAATACCAGTACTCAACCGATCAATCTCCCAACCGATCATTTTATCAATTTTCTCCCTGCTGTGCACGGCACCCTCCACGCCATCATCCTCGAGGCCGATCACCTCACCAACCCCACCCGCGCCACCGGCGGCGCCCCCGAGATCTTCCGCAAGGTCAGTTATCCCCTACACCCGTACTGCCATGGGGGTAGTAGATTGCGTCCATGGAAACGAAAAATCTCACTTTCTTGGCGCTCAAAGATCAAATCTTTTTTTATCACTGGAGATTCTTGGTTTCCATGTCGCAAGAAAAGAAGCGATTTTTACAGTCCGGTGTGCAATGCTAGCTTCTTCTTGGCTTGTGTTTCGTTAGGATTTAAGGATCTTGCCTGGTTTCTCTGTGTGCTCGTGTAGTTTGTGGAGGGGTTCGAGGAGACGATTGGGCTCGGCAAGGGCTCGACGCGGCTGTACGCGACGATCGACCTCGGCCGGGCGCGCGTCGGCCGGACGCGGGTCATCGCCGACGACCCGGTGAACCCGCGGTGGTACGAGTCGTTCCACATCTACTGCGCCCACTTCGCCGCCGACGTCGTATTCTCCGTCAAGGCCGCGCAGGCCATCGGCGCCGAGCTCATCGGCCGCGCCTACCTCCCCGTCCCGGATCTGCTCGCCGCCCCCGAGCAAGAAATCGAGCGCCGGCTCGACATCCTCGACGCGAGCAAGAAGAAGCTTCCGCACGAGCCCAAGATACACGTGCGGCTTAAGTACTGCGACGTCACCCGCAACCGCCGCGAGTGGGGCGGGGGCGTCGGCAGCGCGCAGTACCCCGGCGGCGGGCACTACGAGCAGGGACGGTGCTGGGAGGACGTGTTCGACGCCATCAACGACGCGCGCCACCTGGTGTAGGTCACCGGCTGGTCGGTGTACACCGAGATCACGCTGATACGTGACGGTGCCCGGCCGCGCCCTGGCGGCGAAGCCACCCTCGGCGAGCTCCTGAAGCGCAAGGCGCGCGAGGGCGTCCGCGTTCTCATGCTAGTGTGGGACGACCGCACCTCAGTCGAGTCCCTCGGCTTGACGTGGGGGTACATGCATACGCACGACGCCGAAACGAAGGATTACTTCCGCGGCAGCGGCGTGCACTGCGTCCTCTGCCCCCGGAACCCCGACGCCAGCAGCAGCGCCATCAGGGGCGTGGAGATCTCCTACTTCATCTCTCACCACCAGAAGATCATCGTCGTCGACCACGACATGCCGGTGAGGGGCACCGGCTCCGGCCACCGCCGTATCGTTAGCTTCGTTGGCGCCGGTTGAGTACTGGTATTTTGAGAGAAGGGTATTAGGGTAATGTTACATACAATTTTGGTGGAAAAAAAAGAAAAAAGAAAAAAGAAATGGCTAAATCCTCTAAAAGGGCAAATCATAGAGTTAAACATATATTAGGTGGTATTTTAACAATTGCCATGTAAAAGGTGGCATTTTATCGAAGCCACTCTAAAGGAGTGGCATTTTATCAATTTTCTCCACATTATACTGGACTAAAATCACATACGATTTTTTTCTTCTTCGTACTATCTTTTGTGAATAGCCAAAATTCTAAAATCATAAACTAAAAGCCACATATCAAAAACCCACCATACTTTTGCAAGATTTTCAGTTACGATTTGCGGCCAACGGATGTGGTGTTTGAGAAGATGGCGATCTGGGTTCAGATTTTGAACCTCCCTTTTGGACTGATGAATGAGGAATGGGGGAAAGAAATTGATTGGTGAGGTTGTCAAAGTAGATGCGGATGAGCAAGGGCGAGAGTCCTGATCCCACTCAATGAGCCCTTGAGCAGGGGAGTTTCCTTTTTATTTTTCCTTCCAGAAGACAAAAGGAGGAGTGGTATGACGTGGTGTATGAGAAGTATAGGTCACTCAGAAATCGGATGCCCTACACCAGCCCTGAGAGATGAAATTGGATTGCTTCCTTACAGCGAGAAGCTTCGTGCTCCTGAGGAGAAAAAAAAAGGAAGTTTCATGGTGAGTGGATGAGTCAAGGTGATACTTCTTGTAAAAGAAGTAGTAGTTCAGGTGCAAAAAGCAACTCTGTTGGTACAAAAAATGCATCTGGAAATCAGAATAATGAAAAGGATAGAAAGGAGGCATACAAGGATGACGATGAAGTTGTTTCCCCTCTGAAACATGGTAGAAGTGGGAAGTTTATGCGGCAAAACTCTGGTACTGTTCGTGAACTATTTCCAGAGAGGTAAAAACAGTTGGTGAAGTATTCAAAGAAGCGAAAGCCGGTTGGAAGATTGTTGAAGGGGACAGTGATGAGATGGAGTATCAATAACATGATCAAGATGAGGCTGTGCCTGATGCTCTGATGGTGGTTCCGGTGTCCAGTAAGATGAGACATTTCGAAGAGAACATGGAAGAAATAGATGAGAGTTTGAAAGAACAAAAGAATATGAACGCGGGGCTGCCTGGACAGCTCTGCGGGGGAAAAAATGAGGCTAATGAGCTGGAACTGCCTCTCCAGATGCACGAAGACCCCGGCACGACATTCTTTTCCTTTGTGAGACAAAATTGACAAAGGGGAGGATGGAAAACTTTTGATGGATGTTGAATATGCCCAATATGCTAGCAAGATCTAGCAAAAGGATTAAGTGGAGGTTTAGCTCTTTTTTGGAAGAGAGAAGTGGAAGAGGAAGGTTTCCTGTGGCGTGTGACAGGAATTTACGAGGATGAACTCGTAAGCTAGAAAAAGACCTTGCGAGGAGAATGTACTATATAGAGTGAAGTCTATTACACAAGTAAAGGAATTCAAATAAGAACTAGATGATCATAATAAAAAAAAACATGAAGAAATATACACCTTTAGCATATTATGTATACTCTTAAGTAAAGATGTGCACGATCTTATGCCCCAAAAATAACCTAACGATTACATATTATATTTAGAGAGTGCATTAGTTTTAGGAAACAATGTGTTTTGCATAGTCTATTGTTAGGGGCTGTCTTTTCTAGATTCAGCTCCCCTTTGTATGACGTAGATATTTATGTAATCAGATCCATATTTTGTCCGTCGTAGAGTAAATTCTTTGTTATATAAGTGAACAAATGAACTTTCGTAATATCTTTACTAATATAAAAGGAGTTGGTGAGTGGTGATATGTTCTACACCCCTCCCACCTCCCCACTGACATCCCTCTTCCACCCCTATAAAATCTCTAACAAAAAAATCACTCCAAAACAAACAAATTAACCACTAAAAAATTAAAGGTGTGCTTAGTTATCACATGAATGTTTTCTTACAAATCATCATCCAAATTTGTGACCTTTAGATTAAGATCCAATGGCTCTCATCATTTCTCCTGTACTACATAATGGAGGGAGGGGGGATTTGCACAGATCTTTGCGCAGATACGAAGGTGAGAAATTTAGATGATTGTGTTAGGAAACCTGGGCCTGGGTCTGAAGCCTTGGCTCATGGTGGGCACCTCACAAGTAGCCTATATATAGGGATCCTATTGGCTATTTTGTACACACGTGAAAGAGAAAACAATAAAGAAAATAACAGGAGTTTCCCCCTACTTCTTGTGTTTCCAATCTACTATTTGCATCATATGTGTTTGATCATCTCTTTTGCATAGGAGGAATTGATTGGACTGGACTCGCTAGCGATGGTTCCTCAACACGTTATTAGCACGAATTGCTCCGTGGATCGAAGGTAATCATCGAAGCACTCATAGATTGAATTGCCTATCTATATTGTTTTAAATTCTACAGATTTTGCTTTCTAGATTATTTCTACGGCACAAATATGTTCTAATCTACTGCGAGCAGACTTGAAGTCATCAGCACAATGTTGATCGGTAGATTACATGAAAGAGTAGATGTTGATTGCACTATAGATTGAAAAAAAGAAAGAAAGAAGAAAAAAAGGGAAAAATCACATGCCACCAGCCCAGTACGGCCGCCGGACGTGAGCACTGCGCCGCCGGCCGCCTATACGTCGCCTGTACGCGGCCACGACCGCCTCCCGCATGAAGCATCGCTGCCGCTCGGCCTCGGACCCGGTCGCCGCTTGCTCGCCTCCCGCATAAGGCGCGCTACTTTTCGGCCACCGCCGACTCCCGCACGAGCACCTCCACCCGAAGCCGCGGCCGGCAGAATCTGAGCTCAGTCGTAGGCTCGAAGCCACTCACTTGCCACCACTCGGGTCCACGGGCGAAGACGCCAATGCCGCCTCTGAACACAGCAACCCCGTCGCTGGCTCCCTGGCCGCTCCTGCATGAGCCCCGGCCGCATGCGCTCCACTAGCGGACCCGCAAAAGCCTCCACGCTTGAAGTCACCGCCGGCCGCACACCAAGCTCGGTTGGCTGAATTCTGCTAGTGCTCGGGGAGGGGCCGAATCACACCGGCACTCGGGGAGCCGCGCCCGCCACAGCGCCTACCGTCGTCAAAGCCTTGTGCTCGGGCGCCGCCACCCACGCCAGAGGCGTTTGCCGCCACCTTGTGCCTGCACGAAGCATCCTCGGCCGTCGGCCCGGCCTCCCTACGCGCGCTGCCACCACTCAGTAGGGGTAGGGGAAACCCTACCCCTCTCCTTTAATCCGGCCAGGGCTGCCCATGGGCCAGAGGATGGGCCAGGGAAGGCCCGGCCTAAGGGGGGCACCTAGATTTTCGCAAAAAGACCCCAAGAAATTAGAAAATTATGTGAAAAATTTTCTCAGAATTGGAAATTTGCGGATAGGCTCTTGGAAATTATAGAATTTACTGAAAATTCATATCCTAGCTAAAAAAGCCTTGGGAATTCAAATTTTGAATTATTTTTAGCATTTAAAGCATGTTTAACATTGTCATTATTGCTTTCTATGTTTTCTATATTTATTTACTGTTTTGATTAATCAAAAATTTAAATTGTCTTTAATCACTGAAATTAGCAGTAAAATTTATAGAAAATTCTGGAACATTACGAGAATCTTTTGTACCACTATCCAATTTATTTACCTACAGTAAATTTATTTATGCATGTTTACTAGCAGTAAACTTATACATTCCCTTCATGCACATGTAGATGACAGACATCATGAATTGGGAGTTCGAAGTGCTGGCCCAGCATGGACAAAATTACTTCAGTTGGGCTTCCGATGTCGAGATAGTATTTGGAGCCAAGAAGTTCCGCGCTGTCATTGAGATTGGTGCACCGCAGGATGCCAAATTCACCCCTGAGGAAAATGATCAGGCATTTCACTTCCTCAAGCACCACCTCTGTCCCGCTCTCAAGAATGAGTACATGGCAAAGAAGAGTGTGCCAGTATTGTGGATTGCACTTAAGAAGCGGTTTGGGAAGCTAAAGTACACCATCTTCCTCAGGCAGAGCAAGAGTGGATCTGACTGTGGTTTGCTGATTTCAAAACAATCAGGGAGTATAACTCTACTCTGCACAGAATTTGTACCAATCTTCAACTTTGTGGTAAGCAGATCACAAATGAGTAGAAGATTGAGAATACCATAGCCACCTTCCACCCCAATGCAGTGCAGTTTGCACGCAACTATCGTCAAGATAGCTACAAGGAGTATGCTGAATTGATTGATATTATGTAGGTTGCAGAGGCTTAGGATGGAGTTCTCCGCAAGAACTTTATCACACAGCCACCTGGAAGCTCCGCTGGCTGTGAGGCCAATGCTGGGAGCTACAAGATGTGAAAGCCTATAATGAAGAAAAGGGGAAGGAAGGGCAAGGCCATAGTCTAGAAAGGCAAGTCAGATGCTCCACATGAAAATAAGCCCAGTAAACCAAAGCAGGATGACAAGCCCTATGGTCAGCAAGACTAAACCTGCTACAAGTGTGGCAAATGGGGGCACTAGTCACGGATCTGTAAAGAGCCGTAATATGTCATCGAGCCTTCTGGGCCAAGAAGAAGAAGGGTGGAAAAGAGCAGCATGAAACCCACTTTACTTTTGTTGAGGGGGAGAGTTCTGAGCAGCTACCTGGGCTGATGGAGTTTGACTCCACTCTGGCAATAGCATCCCTTCTTGACATTGCAGCTGCCACCACCATGATTTCTCTGGAAGAGCATATCACCCCTGAGAAGATAGCAGCCGAAGTCTCTGATTTCGTAGCAGATTTAGTCTAATACACAGAATGCATTTAGACTTTAATTGTCATTTTTTTATGTGTGGAAGGAATAAGTTAGAATTTGCATGGATGGTACTTAAACAATTTTATTTTCTTGTGATGGTTGGATGATATTGAATAATTCATTCATTTATTCAGTTTATAATGACATGATATCTTTTGATATTGAAGTATTTTATTTATGTATTGACTGCCTTCTACTGCATATAAATAAAGTACTAGCTGAATGCTCGTTTGTTGCTATAGATTTTTAAAATTTATCATACTACATGTTTTAAAATTCATGGGTGGTAAAAAATTTTAGAATATGAATACAAACATGTTCTAATAGTTTTTAAATCTATCAAGTAAGTCGGAAGTTATCGATCACACCTCGTGGTCATAAGTCGGAAAACATCGACCACACCTCGTGGTCGTAGGTCGGAAGCCCTCAAGCACACCTCGTTGTCGTAAGTCGAAAGTCGTCGACCATCGCTTGTGATCGTAGGTTGGGAGTGGTCGACTGTCACTGGTGGTCGTAAGTTGGTAGCGGTCGATGATCAATCGTGGTCCTATATCGGGAGCCTTCGACAATGGCTCATGGTTGTACGTCGGAAGCCAACGACCATCGTTCTGGTCGTAAGTCGGAAACCATCGAGAACACCTCGTGGTCGTAAGTCAGAACACATCGACCAACTCTTGTGGTCATAAGTCAGAAGACATCGACCACACCTCATGATCATAAGTCGGAACACATTGACCAATGCTCGTGGTCATAAATCGGAAGCCGTCGATCACACCTCATGGTCGTAAGTTAGAAGCTGTCAACCATCGCGCGTGATCGTAAGTCGGGAATGGTCGACCATCTCTGGTGGTCGTACGTTGGCAGGCCTCCGGTGTGCTTATGCCCTGTCGCCCGACTACCAGCGCCAGCCTGCTCAGCCCGCTTGACCTGCTCGGCCCCGACTTTGACCACAGCCCTTCAATGTTGACCACGGCCCCCTTCGACCACGGCCCCAACTTCGACCACTGCCCCGACCTCGACCTCTGCCCCCTTCGACTTTGACCATTGCCCCTTTTGACTTCGACCACTGCCCCCTTCAACCACTGTCCCCTTAGACCACGACCCTTCAACATCGACCACTTCCCCCTTCGACCTGGTGGTAGGCAACGGGGATGTCCAACTGGAGGGAGAACTTGTAGCATCGGAGGTTGTGGACGAACCAGCAGGTGCCCTCCGGGTTGGCGCTGCGACTACGACCATGACCACTATGACCACGTCCATGGGCACTATGACTACAACCATGACCACGACTTCGAGCACTGCCCCTTTGACTTCGAGCACTGCCCCCTTCAACTTCGACCATTGCCCCCTTCAACAACTATCCCCTTCGACCATGGCCCGTTGACGTCGACCATTTCTCTCTTCGACCATGGCTTCAACGATGACCACGGATCTTCGACTTCGACCATTGCCCCCCTCAACCACTGTCACCTTCGACCATGACCCTTTGACGCCGACCACTTCCCCCTTCGACCACGGCCCCCCTTCGACCATGGCTTCAATTTCGACCAAGGATCTTTGACTTTGACCACGGATCTTCGATTTCAACCACTGGCCCCTTTGACCACTATCCCCTTCGACCACTGCCCTTCAACGTCGACCACTTCCCCCTTTGACCATGGCCCCCTTCGACCACGTCTTCGACTTCGACCACGGATCTGCGATTTTGACCATTACCCCCTTCGACCACTACCCCCATCGACCACTATCCCCTTCGACCAAGGCCTTTCAACTTTGACCACAGGTCGACTTCGTCCACAACCCTTCGACTTTGACCACTGCCCCTTTCGACCACGGCTTGGACTTCGACCACAACCCTTCGACTTCGACTACGGCCCTTTGACTTCGACTGCGGACTGACTTCGTCCACGGCCCTTCGACTTTGACCACTGCCCCCTTCAACCACTTTCTCCTTCGACCACGGTTTGGATGTCAACTATGACCCTTCGACTTCAACTGCGGCCTGACTTCGACTACGACCCTTCGACTTCGATCACGGACTGACTTCGTCCATGGCCCTTCAACTTCAACCACTACCCCCCTTTGACCATGGTTTGGACTTCGACCATGACCCTTCGACTTTGACGATGGCCTAACTTCGACCACTACCCTTTGACTTCGACTACCACCCCCTTTGACCATGGATCTTTCACTTTGGCCACGGCCCTTCGACCATGGATCCCTTCGACCACAGCTTCGACTTCGACCACAGCCCCTCAACTTTGGCCACGGCCCCTCGACCACGGCCCCCTTCAACCATGACACCGACTTCAACGACCAGCGGGGGAAGAGGAGAGGAGGAGCGCGGCCCACGTGTCAGCCCAACCTTTCTATGAGAAGCGGAAGAACTATCGACATGCAGATCTGGACGGCTGATCTTTGATCGAACGACTGAGAAGAGAGGAGGGAGAATGGACCGACGACCACCAACTCATATTTTTAAGGAGTAGATACTTTATATTAAAACGCGTGTGGCGCCCTATAGAGGAAGTGTGCTCAGCCGATAACGACACAACGAATACCATCTTGAGAGAGACAAAATTCTTTCAGTCGATTAGCAAGAATGCTGACAGCCTTACAATAATTGTCGGTAGCGATACATGTATAATAGGTTCAGGAAGAGCCACAATTGTACTCCCAATGGGCACAACTTTGGTCATTTAAGAAGCCTTATTTTACCTAGAATCAACTAGAACTCTCCTAAGTTTTAAGAATATTCGTGCCAACGGTTTCCACGTTGAGACTGAAAAAGAGATGGTAAGGAATACCTGCTCATTACGAAGCATGAAGCAAATAGAAAAATGGTATTACAAAGACTTTCTTCATTTGAGACTGGGCTATACTACAATAATAATAAGGCACCTGCAGCCTATACTGCCCTGAAAACAATATTTAGAAGCTTTAAACTCTTCTGTCTTTGTAATGACATATTAGTCCACCAAGGCCTTAGAATGATGAGAAATATAATTAACAATTCACAAGGATATAATATTAATGTAAAGAATTTCCCGAATCACGAATATTTTGTGTGTCTTGCATATACCACTGTAAAATTAATTACTAGACCTTCTACTCTAAAAGTGAAGGATGAAGTCTCTGCATTCCTAGAGCGCATCCAAGGAGACATTTGCGGTCCCATATAGCCACTATCAGGGCCATTTGAATATTTCATGGTGCTCATCGATGCTTCCTCGAAATGGTCGCATGTATATTTATTATCTACGAAAAACCATGCTTTCGCAAAGCTGATCTCACATATAATTTGCATTAGAAATATTCTCCCTGATTATCATATAAAGTCCATCAGAATGGACATTGCTGGAGAATTTACTTCAAAGACATTTGATGATTATTTCATGGCAATGGGAATTACAGTTGAGCATTCTGTACTGCATGTCCACATCCAGAATGGACTAGCAGAGGCATTAGTTAAGAGAATTAAATTTATTGCCTGACCACTTTTGCAGAATTATAATTTACCAACTACATGTTGGGGACACGCAATCCTGCATGCAGTAACTCTCATCAGCTTTAAACCATCAGCATATAACATCCATCACATATGTAACTAGCGCAAGAGTCAGCACCAAAAATTTCTCATCTCCCGAGGTTTGGATGCAAGGCTTATGTACCTATACCCCCTCCACAGCGTATTGCAATGGGTCTTCTCCGAAAGATTGGGATATACGTTGGTTATGAGACAGCATCCATAGTTAGGTATTTAGACCCCCATGACAGGAGATTTGCATATTACCCATTTTGCTGATTGTATATTTGATGAGGATAGTTTCCCAACATTAGGGGGAGGAAATCAACCCCTTGATGAAAAATATCGGGAAATTACGTGTCAAGCCACGGGAATCTATGTACATGACCCACGCACTAGTGAAGCAAATAGAGAAGTCCAGAAGATCACTGATTTGCAAGCATTAGCAAACCAACTGTCTGACCACTTTAGTGATTTAAAAAGCGTGACTAAGTTGCATGTGCCTGCATGCAATGCACCGTAGAGAGTTGAAATACCAAAGAAAATTAAAAGTATCTCTAATCTTGTTCAGAAGCCTTAGAATAAAAGGACGAGAACTCCAAGCTCTCGAACCCTAAGTAACCGGGGACACCTGGTGAAAAAGAATAAAAAGGACTTGACATAGCCAATCACCAAAGTTCCCCAGAACCAGAAGGGGAGCCGGTTGAGACCTGGCACCAGTATGACACCTTCAGAAAAGGGTATACCAGATCTGAACATTCCCATGGAGGGAGAAATCAGCATGGTTGTGTGCGCACACATTGAAACAAAAAAACTAAAGGGACTTGCCGCCGCAACTAGAAGGAGTGGTGAGCAGGTAGAAGCACAAGAAGAATCAACTCATGATGAAATAGCTATAAACTATGTGCACACGGGAGAATCCATGAATAGGGCAACAACCAATGTTGATATCTATTTTGCAAAGAAAACTACCACAATCATCGATTTTGATCCAGAGCCCACATCGCTCGTTGAATGTAAGAAAATATCAGATTGGGAAGATTGGAAAAAGCAATAGATACTGAATTATTATATCTGAACAAAAGAGATGTGTTTGGACCTGTAAGCTACACACCTCCCCATGTGCACCCTGTAGGGCATAAGTGGGTATTTATTCGAAAGAGAAATGAAAGAAATGATGTTGTAAGATATAAAAGCAAGGTTTGTTACACAAGGTTTCACTCAACGTCCAGAAGTTGATTATGAAGAAACCTATTCCCCGATCATGAGTGGTGTTACCTTTAGATACTTAATCTCAATGGCAGTAAACTTGAACTTAGAAAATAAAATTGATGGATGTGGTAACTGCATACCTTTATGGAAACTTGGATTCAAATATTTATATGAAGGTACCTGAAGGTATCTCTGTCCTGAACCAAGACAGTGCACATAGAAATCTATACAGTATGAAACTCAGAAAATCATTGTACAGACTTAAGCAATTGGGCAAGGTGTGGTATAATCGCTTAAGCGACTTGCTATGCAAGAAACGCTACACGAACAATGAAGATTGTCCCTATGTATTTATACAACGATCCCAGAATAGATTTTGTATGATCTCAATATATGTAGATGATCTAAATATCATCGGGACCATAAAAGACATAAAGGAAGCAAGTTCTTACCTGGAGTCAGAATTTGAAATAAAAGATTTGGGTAAAACCAAATATTGCTTAGGCTTGTAGCTCGAGCATGTCCCAAAAAGGATATTAGTGCATCAGTCACCCTATGCTCAGAAGGTGTTAGAAAGGTTCGGCTTTGAGAAGGCATACCCATCGAAAGTACTGATGATCGGGAGATCTTTACAGCAAGACAAGGATTCGTACCAACCTAGGGAAGAGGGACAGGAAGTCCTGGGACAAGAATTCCCATACTTATGGGAAGTAGGAGCACTTATGTATCTAGCAAACTGCACTAGACCAGACATTGCATTTGCCGTAAACCTGTTAGCAAAGCATAGTGCAGAACCTACTAAAAGGCATTGGTAGGGAATAAATGACATCTTTCGCTACCTCCAAGAAAGCAAGGACCTTGGGCTATTTTACAGAAAGAACCAAAACTTGAATATAATTGGCTATGCAGATGTAGGGTACCTGTCGGACCCGCATACCGCAAGGTCACAAAAAAGCTATGTATTCCTGTGTGGTGGAACTGCAATTTTATGGAAATCGTCTAAGCAAAGTCTTGTAACAACTTCAACAAACTACTCGGAAATCATAGTGCTTTACGAAACCGCACGAGAATTTGCTTGGCTCTAACGAATGATTCACCACATCCTGTAGTCATGTGGGTTGAATATCATGTAAGCTCCCACAATTATCTATAGTGATAACACAGCTTGTGTTGCACAACTGCAGACGAGTTACGTGAAGAGTTATCTCACAAAACATATCAAACCCAAGTTCTTCTATGCTCATGAATTGCAAAAGATGGACGAAATTAAAGTACTGCATACTATGTCATGTGAAAATCTTGTAGATTTATTCACTAAGTCACTCCCAGCATCTAGCTTTGAAAGATGTATACGAGGAATTGGAATGATGAGACTTAGAGAGGTGCAGAATTTAGGAAGAGATTTTTCTCAAACTCATTATTAAAACTTGATCACGAAGATCGACTACCCAGAGAATAAATCTTGTAGATTAAATGAAATTAGCTGAATTGTACTCATTTTCTCTTGACATGTTTTTCCTGAAAGTTTCTCAGCCAAGGTTTTTAATAAGGCAATTCGTGTATCACAACATAACTTGTATCATGTACTCTTTCTCTAAATTTATTCCACTGGGTTTTATGGAGTTTTGATGAGGCATGACATGTCGGGTGGGTGTCCAAGGGGGAGTGTTAGGAAACCTGAGCCTAGGCCTGCAGTCTTGGTCCATGGTGGGTATCTCACCAGTAGGCTATATATAGGAGGTCCCATTGGCTATTTTGTACACACGTGAAAGAGAAAGCAATAAAGAAAAGAACAGGAGTTCTTCCCCTACTTCTTGTGTTTCCAATCTACTATTTGCATCATCTATGTTTGATCATGTCTTTTGCATAGGAGGAATCGATTGGACTGGACTCGCCAGCAACGGTTCCTCAATAGATTGTTTGGAAGAAAACATCTGAATAATGTTTATCAAAGCCCAATTATTAATATTTATCCCAACAACCTCCTCCCCCTATCACAAATTCTTTTCCATGGGTCTTCATCATCCCTTCTTCATTCCCTTAGCTTTTTGGTTGCCACCAACTAACGAGCCTACGACAGAAGTGTGAAGGTAATCTGGTTGGAGGATACACCTTTTTCTTTTTCTTTTTTGGAGGGGGGGGGAGTAATCTGCTCCTTGCTTGTAGAACTGAATGGTATCCATCGATAAATCTCCTTTTTACACATGCTTTTGCTTCTTATTAAATTTTTAGATAAAATAGCAAGCGCATGTCTTGCTAGCAAGCACATGTCTTGCTATCAACTTAGATGACTCTTGTAATTGCTAATTTGCTATACAATAGGTCAGTGAGCATGGTTTTTTTTGTGCTACTGCTAATAAGTTTTCTATAGTTTTTATTTACACTGGAAACACTTTAGCATGAGAGGTACAATTTGGTTAAAATATGTGCACGTGGTTCTTTTGATGCCAATGCCTTCAAGTATAATGAACTCTGGATCTTTTCTTAGAAGGCGTCTAGATCCTTAATTACTAACATTTGGCACTAACCCTGTCTCTTCCATGCATACTCATGATTTGTTTTCTTTCTTCTTCAGTCCTAGATGTTTGAATCCAGGCACTGCCGATTTGCCAACTGGCATTTATGACGAGTTTAATTTTGGTTGATTGGTCATGAAATATGAAAATGTCCAAAGGAAGGGAAAAAAATAAATCTACATTTTTGCTTGGTACATCGATCAATTACCATTTATTTTAGGCTTTGATAGAGCTTATCTACATGAAATTCAGAAAAATGCATATATTGTTTTTATTGTGGTCTATGACTTGGTGTAGATAATATGATCTCGAATTGTGTAAAAAATTAAATATGTTTTATGAACCAACTTGCTTTCAACTTAAATGGTTTCGTCTTTCAAGTATAAGGTTGCTTAAAGGCTATGGAATGCTTAGTTTTTTTCATCTGATGATGTAAGCTTAAGTCCTGCATCCAAAAGTTGTTTCTTGTGTATGTGCATATTATGATGTATGATTGCTCTCACTGGTTTTGTTCTTTGTGCATTGTCATCTTTGATGATGACATGATGATAGATATTTATGCAAGAAAATTTTCTTGATAGATATTTATGCAAGAAAATTTACTCTTTTTTGAAGGTGAAAAGAGCTCTCTGTGTTATTGCTCTCTTCTAATGCTCTAAAGCCTTATTTGACACTTGAATGCTTTGCAATAAGACATGTAAATGAGCTGCCTGATATAATAGAGACTTCACTAACTAATACTTCTCCATCTAGTGCAAACTTACTCACCAAGCTTGGGTTAAATAAGTGAATGTACTTTGGTTTCATTTGAAAATGTATCCAATGATACTTGTGTCCGTTGAATTGATTTTCATAAATTATACTTCTAAATTGTGGTTTTGGTTGGCCATCTGATAGTCTGGTAAAAGCCGAGAACTGAATTGTTCAAGAGCAATTCATCGGTTATGTGCTTGTGACATTTGCATTTGCTGTTCATAAGATCTTTGTATTTAAAGGTGCTAGGTTGTTCAGATGTGCTCCATACCTACCAGAACTAATTATAATGCCCTTTGATCAAAAAGGCAAAAACTCATACATGTCTATCAAGCAACGAAATGTTAGGCCCTTTTGGAACATATAAATTTCGATGATTCCTTTGGGAATTATACTCTTTTCCTCCAAAATTTATGCATTGTAAAAGGGTGTTATTCTATAATTTCGTTTGCTATTCTTTATGTTTGCACATAAACAATACTTATGAGCACCTAAAGTTTATAAAATACTTTGTAACATGTGGGCCTTTGCATTGCAAAATCATAGATAATTATATTTTTTGAGTTAGTAAAAAAGTATTAGCAATTTTGTCTGGACCCGAATCTGCAAATCCGGACTGTTTGTGTATTCTGAATTAGTCCCAAGATCAGTAGCTAGTTCACATAGTATCAACATTGATGAAATCATATCCATACAACAAAATAGCTAAGAATAAGCCAAATTTTATTAAATAGTAACAACGGGCCTTATGGTTAAGCTTTTACAATTATTGCCATGCAGGGCTTAATGACAGAAAATAAACTTGCAGCAGAAGAAAATCTTATGGTAGCCATCTGATATGCCCACAGGCAATCGAGTGGAGAGCGCACCCTAGTTCGCATAGTCCTCGAAATACTCCTCCTCGTAGAACTCAATGTTTCCTAGGTCTTCTTCGATGATTGATCAACAAATGGTATAAAGCCGTGAGTACATAAATTACTCAACAAGTCATAGGGAAATGTATGCCAATAGTATTCATGTAAGGCTTGAACAAGTTCACCGGAGCATAAGATGGCGAGGTCGGGACGACGGCCGTCGCTCGGGAAGACGTTGCTCGCAGCTACGAAGTTGCACGAGTGGTTTTGCGGTTTGGGGATTGAGTGAAGGGGTGGAACGCGAGCTTCTTTTATAGGGCAAGAATATGAGAAACGGATTGGAAATGACCGAATTAAAGCAATGTCAATTTCTAGACTTGAAAGCTTAGAACTAAAAAACTGAAGATTTTAATGGCTAAGAAATTGAAAAGAATTAATATTTGGTAGTGAATGAGGACGTTCTTTGCTGCCTTTAATTTTCTTAGTGGGAGGAAATTGATTTTAGCTTGAATGCATAGCTCATGGTGGAATTAAGTTGAAGAAACAAAGAGTTAATTCGTTGGCTGTTTGGAGAAGATGAATAGTACTAGGGCTTAGGAAATAAAAGGGCAAGTTGGATGAAGAAAAACAAGAAAGAAAGAAAGGACACCTGGTTGCTGGCTCGAATGGAATGTTGGAAAAGAGAGAAGTGTCCACAAAAAATAGATTGGACCCACAAAAATTAGGATGAACATTTTTTTTGGAGATTTGAAATTTTGAAGATTTGAACTTGAATTTTTGGAATTGGAATTTGAATTTGGAATTCCGGGTTGGAATCGGAGTTTTTGGAATTTGAGCTGGAATTTTGAAATTGAAATTAAAATTTTGATATTTCTTCCAGTACTATACAAATAATCCACATAAAATCCAAACAGTTTAAATAATTAATTCAAAATTAAATTTTTAAGGAAAATGAATTTTTTTGGGATGTTACAAATTTGTTTGCCAAAATTATTTGAGCATTCGAGGATTGCTTATTCAAGTGACTAGTATGATTAGACATGATTAGCCACAATGCTTAAAAATTATTCGTGCAAAGTTTGAGTTACACTAGCTGAATGCCCGTGTGTTGCTACGGATTTTAAAAAAATTTAGAACATATTTGTATGCATGCTCTAAAAAAATTTAGCACCCGTTAGTTTTAGAACATATAGTATGATAAAATTTTAAAATTTGTAGCAACGTACAGACATTCAGCTAGTAAGCACATAATTATAAGTATAATAGAACTCTTCCATAAATAACAGTACATTGGTTTCCTAGAACTCTGGTGCTCAAGAACTATATAGAACAAATATACAGAAAGGATGCAGAAGCTTATCTCAACAGTAGATTGAAACCTCCTTGCTAGTTTCGGTTCCATGTAATTGGGCCAAACTTCTATCAGAAGCTTGTTCAACCACTCGCAAGGCTCTATTGGTGTGTTAGGCTACAACAGATGTAAAAGGAGTATGACTGAAAGTCTATGAATAAAGAGAAGCAGAAATTAAGTAAAGGAACAGAACATACTGTTGTGTTCAGTATAAGATGCTTCCATCTTTTGTTCAAACCTTCTATAACTATCCTCCTTTTAAACCTCCGATACTGCCAAAATAATACGACATGGTAAAAACTAAGTAGACAAAACAAACTATAGTGATAGGGATAAAGTGTTGCTAGTTGTTAGCCTTCCCTTCAAAATTATAAGCAATATGCAAACCAAAAAAATAGATCAGCACTTCTCAATTAAGAAATAAACAGTAGTACACACCAAATTACAAAGTATCATCTGAAGGCCCAGCCCAAAGACCATGCTCCAAATAATTCAACATGACATCAAAGAAGCTGATCCAAATTAGTCACAACCTGTAAATTAATTCATCTAAACACCATGGCAAAAACAGCTAGCAACGGATCTCAAATAATTGATAACACAAATAAGTTCCAAAAGAAATTTAACATATTGCATTTAATTGCAATCTATAGCATATCTAGTAATCTCCATTTTTTGCAATCCCACAACCGTAAATAGAAAAGAACAAGGACAAACAAATCAGCAAACACATACCCATACTTTTGTTTTTTTAATTAAAATCAATGAAACGATCTCCAATTCTAAGCCTTGACTCAAGCTCCTGTAATGAATAACCATATAGAAAATATGGGATGAAGACCTCTGGTCATTATGATGTTAGTCTTGCGATCAACATACATTCGAACAGGACGACACAGATTAAACGCTGCAAGTGCACAAGCGGTGGCCACCTACAATTAACATGCACATAATAAGTGTTATGTTCCTTTAATTGCTAACCTAACAAACTTGTAAAACAATGATAAATAAAATGCTCATGAAGCAGTGGAGTTGACAAAGTTTAAGTGGGTCTATGGACTAAACAATGAGCATTCAGTTTTATTATTGACCACTTTGTGTAATTGCTGAAGCAACCATCTTTATTTATATGCTTATAAGGTGGCCATATGTGCAAATAGTTTTTTCTTATTTGGGCATGAGGTACTCGAAGTTTCATCTTTTTTGTCTTCATGATGATAAGTTCTGTATTTTAAAGGGCATAAACTACTTGGCAAACACAACAGGCTTGAACATGCAATACCATTTGTACTTCACAAAAGTGGAAAAGATAAAATGCTGTAAACCATGATGGTATTGAGCATTGAAACTTACAGGTAATGATCTAGCATCTTTTCCTCCAAAGCCACCACCAACTCTTCTAGTAATAACACAAACAATGTGACAAGGTAAACCAAGGCATTTTGCAATGACATTTTGTGCTATCTCAGGGCATTGGCTTGAGCTATACACCACCATACAGTTATCCTCATCAGGTATGGCTAGAGCTATTTGTGTTTCCACGTAAAAGTAATATTACGAAGTAAGCTTCACCTGCATGGAAGTGTTTGTCAGCTGTAGCACAATATGGCAATACCAAAGACATATAAAAAAGGACTAACAACAAGCAGGGACCATGATGTGTCAGTTATTGAATAATTAAAATTGGAGTCAAATATGGCAATACCAAAGACAGCTCGTTTGGCAGATATATATTGGCAAATCTTTGTGTTTCTGCAATCTAAAATGCTAACACCTTCACAAATTACATGACAAAAGGAAAAGAAATATTGCGAATTTCTTTCGATCCAAATCGTCAGTGCAAAAACCATACCACAATACCAAGAGGTTCCCCAGCACACTGAGTAAGCGGATCACCAAACAATAGTTCAGGTCCAAATATAGTGTTGGCCCTAACATTGCAGCCTCCTTTTGGAATATCCTTAACAGTGAGAATAGCCACAGTTTTTAGCTGCTTGAGAGAAGGCTCGAGTTTTATGCTCTTCACATGCGCTAAAGGTCTTAATCATGATGGAAAGTCTAAATCATGGAGCCTGGGCACCATGTGTATATGTGTGTGTGTATGTGTGTGTGCGTGTATATATATAATATAAATAACAGGTGCACCATGGTGCCCAGGCTCTATGATTGAGACTTTCCATCCATGATTGATTCAGAATGCTAAACCAATGACTTTCTTTCCAAATTGATGCATTTTCGAATTAATGAATGTTAACGGGTTTGCCTAATATATTACATTTGCACGCATCTAAAAGCAATCCAAAGGCAGAGAGGCTTGGTGCCCAGACACCATGGTGCCCAATTTCAGTGTCATACACACACACACACTCCGCAAAGACAGTCCTTTGGAGAAGGCATGCCTCACCTATATATTGATTATGTTATCAGCATTTTAGTTTACTTTCTAAAAGATCGGATGATGAAATCCATTGTCACTGATAAAAAAAGTCACATAAGAAATGATAAGAAATGACTCATGAGTCATCATTGCATACATAATGTGAACTGCGCCGTGACAACCTTGGTATCAAACATCACATGTTTTTCCTTCAGGTATTGCGTTTGTGCAGAATGAGCAAAGATGTATTAGCCACAGACCAAATACTAAACCAGTGAAGCACACAAACGCTAATTAATAAATTTTGCATTTGAAATACTGCAGATGTTGGGCGGTGAACGTTCTACCTTATAGTAGGGCAGGACCATATTCAGCAGCCATTTTTCAGTGGAACTAATTTGACTAGCTCATCTTCCTGTGTGCAACATGCTATGATCACTATGATCCCAAGGAACATCAACTGAAACATGCATCACTGTTACCATAGCATCACTAAAAGAACATGTATTATTTGACATGGCATCATGCTCTTTTGCTTAAACAACTAAATCTATTCGACGAGGCACTAACCACTGCTTAAACTTATGTGCTGCCATTTATTGAGATGATTACGTAAGCTACACATGCAGGTATACACCAATATGCGTTCTTACTGTTTGAAGACCTAGGAATCCCAAGTGCTTGGCTTACATGGGTCAAGCTGGGACTAAAAAACCTACATGCCAAAATGGGTAACTATCCAGGCAGCTCCTCTGGACATAGCAATTAACTCAGCAAATTAATAAGCTTTGCTTCCATTTTCATTCTGTCGTGACCAATTGAACAATATTCCATTTCAAATAAACCTATTGGGTGACTGGCACATTGCATCATTTACATTTCCATGGATAGCTATCTAGGTAAGCTGCACATGTGATTATTTCAACTCCCAATGACATAGAAATCTATTGGAGGTATAAAAGATTTTGATATACGTCAAAGTATGGACCTCACGTATACCTTCTCATTCCTTATTTTTGCTCCTGCCTCTTGGATACATTGGTTCTCCAGCATCTTTTTTTTAGTAAAAAAAATCTGAAGCAAAAGACAAAAGCAGACCCCGTGAAATAAAATCTAAAAACCGGAATGACCTTACCAATTCTCCATGCCAGTGCTGCTTCTCCTAGGCATTTCTTCGAACACATGGCATGCATGACACCAAACTACCTTTGGTCTGCAAAAGTGAGGGGGAAGTAAAAATTGAGGAGCAAATGAAGGGAAAGAGATCACACAAATGGAAGGCCAGACTGACCAAACTTTTTGATCCTCGCCGCTGCAGGCGTGCGGATCAGCGGACGCACCCCAGGCGCGTGGCCGACCGGCCAATTCGATGGTGGCGCGATGAAGGAAAGGCGCGGGTGGGCAGAAGAAGGCGACTGGCAGGCAGAGCGGCGGGGTGGGGAGGAGGAGGAGGCGGCGGAGCGGAGGGGTGGGGGGAGGAGGAGGCGGCGACGGTGCGGGGTGGGGAGGAGGAGGCGGCGCCGCGGGGTGGGAGGGAGGGGAGGAGGAGGCGGCGGCGCGGAGCGGGGGAGGAGGAGGTAAGGGCGGAGCGGGGGAGGAGGCGGCAACGAAGCGGAGGGGTTGAGGAGGAGGAGGCGGCGGTGCGGCGGAGGAGTAGGGGGAGGAGGAGGCGAGGGCGGAGCGACGGAGGAGGGAGGGGAGGAGGCGAGGGCGGAGTGGTGGAGAACGGCGGTGTGGAGAACATGGGGAGACTGAGGAGAAGATTCGGTGGAAGGAGAGAAACCGCTCGACAAATGTTTTTGTGAGTTGGGCTCATATATCAGCACAACCTTTTTATAAAGAGAGATGGGAGAGAACAGACGTACGATTATCAACTCAAACTTATTATGTAGTAAAGATTACAGTGTACGGGCACAGGACAAGTTAGGGGTTGTTTGATTGCCTGTATGGGCTGATACAGCTGCATGAGCGTGCCCAGGCTGAGGTGGGAAGCTCCTCAGCCACGTTCCTCCTCAGCCTGGCTCCAGTTGTTTTTTTGCATTAGCTTATGCAGCCTCTCTCCTTCATACAGCCAACCAAACACCAGCGTATGCAGGCAACCAAACAGCCCCTTAGAGCAACTCCAGCAGGGCCCCTACTTGAGCCCTCAACCCTCATATTTGAGGGCTTGAGGTAAAAATGGAGGTCCAGCAGGGCCCCTACTAGAGCCCTCAAATTTGAGGAGCCCCTCAAATCACCCTCCCACCCCTCATTCCTAGGGGCTCCCCCTCCACCCCTCATTTTCCTGTTTTTTTTCCCGCTGGTGAAACTTCCCCCGCCTCCACCCAAAATTCCCCGCCTCCCCCAAAATTTCCCCGCCCCCTGTCGATTCCCCCGCCCGCCGCCTGCTCGCCCCCCGCCGAATCCCCCGCCCGCTCGCCCCCGCCTGGCCCGTCGCCTCCGCCGCCCGCTCGCCGCCCGCTCGCCCCCCGCCTCGCCCGTCGCCTCCACTCTCCGCCGCCTCCGCTCTCCGCCGCCTCCGCCTGTCCCCCTCCCTCCCACCCCGTCGTCCCCGCCTCCCTCCTTGCTCCTTCCCCCGCCTCCGCCCGTCCCCCTCCCTCCCACCCCGCCGTCCCCGACTCCCCGCCTCCCTCCTTGCTCCTTCCCCCGCCGCCGCCCCCTCCCCTGCCGTCCCCGAGAAGCCGCCGCCGCCGCCTGTGGAAGGAGCGGCCTCTGCGCCGAGTGCCGGAGGTCGAGCCGAAGGAGGAGGCGCAGTCGCCGTCGCCATCGCTCCGAGTAGATCCGGCCGGATCCGGCCGGATCTGGCCGCCGTCGCCGACGCCGAGCCCGGATCCGACGAGGCCGCCGCCGCCATGAGGCGCCCTCGGGGCAGCACGCACAGGAGGCGCCGCCGCCACTCCCTCGGCCCCTCCGCTCCGCCTCTCCCTCGGCCCCCGCCCCCGCCCCTCCGCGCCGACCGCCGCCAAAATCCCCTCGCCGACGCCCGTCGCCCGCCTCCCTCGCCGATGCCTCGCCGACGCCGTCCTTGCCCGAATGGATTTGTCAGGAGTGGGTCCCATATGTCAGTGTGTGTGGAATGGATTTGAGGGCTTAGATTTGAGGGGTGCTGTTGGAGTAGAAGCAAAAAAATTGGGCCCTCAAAAGTAGGGGGAGCCCTCAAATAAAAAGTAGGGGCCCTGTTTTGAGTAGTACAGCTGGAGTTGCTCTTAAAGACGAAACCCCCCTCGGGAGATCAACCAGACTACCGGAGGTCACCTCCACCTCTGCGCACACGCTCTCCGCGCGCATCTCCCGACGCCGACCACCACCATCCACCTTCGGCCGCCGCTATCTCTCGCTCCCCCGCGATGGCGCGCCTCGGCGGCGGGCAGACCTACGGCTTCCCCATCTACAGCGCCGCCTGGCTCCCCCTAGCCCACATCCTCAAACCCTCCTCCCCTTCCACCGAGGACGTTGCCGATGCGGACACGCCCGCCGCCTCCTCTCCGTCCCGGCCCCCATGAGGGCGCTTGGCGGTGGCGAGGGCCGGAGCGGCGTTCCCAAGGCGCTCGTCGTCGCCGCGCTCGACCCCGCTGCGGAGGGGCCCCCGACCCGGTGACCGATCCGTCTCCCTCCCTCTCTCTCTCTCCAGATCCCGTACCGATCTCGCGTGAGGTTTTCGTGCTGATTCGTTGTGTTGTGGTGGGGGGGGGGGGGGGGGGGGGCAGGTGTTCAGGCTGGGAACGGAGGAGCAGGTGCCGTACAGGATGGCCGTCCACCCCTGCGGCGACGGCGTCCTCTGCGCCTTCCCCAACGGTTGCAGGTACCCTCTTGGATCAAATATGTGGGTTTGTACACGTGTTTTGTGCTGCTGCTGCTTGCTGGTGATATTGGCTGTCTGTGAATTGCGATTAGCCCAAATATTAAAATGTGATCTTTTGGTGTTGTTCTCCGGGACAATTTGGTTAGTGTGCAGTTCCTGTGATGTCTGTGCTTGGAATGATTGGTTGTATAAGTTAGATTGGTTGGAAGTATATGGTTATTTGTGAATTAGGAATGTGAGTTCCTTTACTGCTTTTATGGTGAATTTTAAGCCAAATGTCACATTCTATGTGAGTAGCGATAATAATAAATGTGTTCTTGGTATACTCTAAGATGAGTCGTGATTACATCATTAGAAAACTTAGCCTACTTGGGTTGTTCATTGCAGGCAGATGTCATAGGAAGTACTGTTGTGTTTGCTCTTTGTTTGATAGGTGGGCTACAACTGAGTGAACTGACATTGCTGCTGTCTTTTCCAGGGGATGCCCTTTTATTATGTAGCCTGGGATGTTTCTTTCTAGAGGATAGTTTGTACTGTTAATTCTTATTTGTAGCAGACGAGCTTGCATTTGGCTACTTATTTTTATCTGTAGTTATCCAATATTGATAGTTTTGGGTTTTGTAAAAAGAATTTCATTTTTGCTGTTGTTTTCATTGTTTCTGTGCCTTGGACTGGCATGTTCGTACAAGACAATCCTACCACATAATGAGCCATTGATATACCAATCTATTGATCAGATGGTACAAATGACTAGGTTGAGACATGTCACTCCCACACTTGCAACCAAGGATCTGTGGCCAAGTAAAATTGCTGCAAGATTGTTGATCCCTGTACTAGTTTGAATCGCTTCTGGTCCACCACAAGTGTCTCATTGTCATATCAGTATATCACAGTATAGTGTTCAAGTGACACAATGGTGACCAAGGATCGAAAAACCGGAACCGGGGCAAATCCCGGCCGACGGGCGGTACCGGTAACCGGACCGGCCGGTTACCGGAAATCCCGGATAAAAACCGGTTGAATTTTATCAAATGAAAATTTTGGGCGGGGCGGGAGGGGACCGGTAACCGGTCGGTTACCGGAAATACCGGTGGAAAACCGGATAAAACCGGTGGAATGAAGTATGAAGTCTGATATTCAACAAGAAAAAACCGGCTTGCTGCTCTGCTATTCAACACTTCACAAGCAAAAGCTGCTGCTGCTGCTCTGCATGCTGCTGCTGCTTGCTGCTCTGCTATTCAACACTTCACAAGCAAAAGCAAAAGCTGCTGCTGCTGCGCTGCTTGCTCTGCTGCTGCGCTGCTTTGATGCTGCTGCTGCTGTGCTCTTTTGCTGCCCTTTCTCCCTCACATGCAGAAAAGCAGCCCTTTCTCTCCCACATGCAGAAAAATACCACTTTCCCATCCCCAAAGGACCCTACATGCTTCCCCAAAGGACCCTACATGCTGCAGCCTCAAATTTCAAAACTCGGCCGGTATTTTTTCTCCCGGACCGGCCGGTAACCGCCGGGAAACCGAACCCTGATGGTGACATTCTTGATAACCAAAATAGAGTATCACATTTTAACATTATGCTTTAAATGTAGGTCCAAGCAGTAAGTTACATATGTTTGGTTTGAGAGCCATGTAGAAACCATTACTACGTTTAGATTAGAAGATACTAAATATTCTCAACTACAATTTCTGAGCTTAAGTTAGTAGAGTTTTTTTTACCCTCACTGCCAGTCCCACTTTATGATGAAGCTAAAATTTGAGGCATGTGGATCTGTTCATGCTTCTGTAGGTAAGTTAATGTCAGTTGTTGACTTGTTGGACTTATCTCATTGGACTTATCAGCAAGCATATATTGGGCTTGTTGAATTATTACATTAGATGAATTGGTGGTTTAGTTTTAAGTGTTAGCTGCAGAACATGCCTGCTATACTTTGTCAATCATCTTAAATTCTACAAAAGATGCTGGGATGTCTTTTTTTTTTTTTTGAAAGATTCGAACATGGTTGAAAATTTTGCCTGATTGTTCAGCATTTCAGAATTTTGACCATGTGCCACTCAGCTAAATGATTTTGGTTTACAGTTAGCTGTGTCTTTCAGCAGAGAGGGTTCAATACTTGCCACTGATGGTGAGGTAATTGAATGCTTGCTTTTTATACAGAATAATACTATCACTGATACACATTTATTTTACTTCTTATTTCCCTTTTTTGTTTTGCCAATTTGTCCAACAGGACATATAGGTTCCTATATCTTTAGTTTGATTGATAACCTATTTATCACCTTCATTGTACTCACTAAGTTGCTTTGTTTTTTCTCTGGTAGTCATGCAGTCGCACAAACTTTGTTCTTTCAGAAGCTTATGTATCACAAATGGCATACAGTTTCTTTAGATCTAATAGCTGTAGGCCTTTATAGAAGTAATAAGCATTTTATACTTTGTGGAATAATGCAGAAAACAATGTAAACTATGGTTATTGACTTATTGAACAACAATTTGAGTATAGACTAATATAGCCAAAAAATTAGTAACTCAGTCTGACAACTTAACAAGCATTTCAAAATATATATGGTGAGTTAGGTAACTGAGAAGCAGTTATAGAGTGTATATGTTGGCAAAAGGTACTTCATGTTTCATGGTCAACAATTCAGCATAATACAGAAATGTTTGGCAACAGCATAAAGCTAGGTCCTTTGTAGTGCAAAAATTGGTTAAGGATCTTAACTTCAGGTCAAAAAGTGGAACTTGAAATTTCGTTTCCTACTTGGATATTGATTGCATGCTCCTTATGGGTTCCCTCTGTTCTGGGACATGCTTTCAGTTCCGATGAGAAGTTTATTGCCGTGAATATGAGCAGTGGCCCATGTAGAGTGTGGGACTTAAAGTCATCCGAAGCTGTAGCTAATCTGCCAAGAAAAGCAGTGAGTGATTTTTTTTTTGACAAAAATGCATTGATTTATTGTCTTTGTTTTAAGTGAGCTTCTGACTTGTACATTTTCAGGGAGAAATATTTGGTTTCTGCAGATTCTCTAATAAGGCTGACAACTGTCAGATCCTCTTTGTTACAGCAATGCAAGGTGACATCAAGATTTGAGTTCACCCTTTTATGACTTGAATCATTTCCTATGCCTGCGGCCTGACAGTTACATAATAACGCTGCTTTGTAGGTGAGTATGGCAAAATAATATCTTGGAATGCTACCTCATGGATTAGAATTGGATCAAAGAAAATAACTCGGCAGGCAATTTCAGCTTTTGCTCACTCGCCTGATGGTACACTTCTTGCAATGTGAGCGAGGAAACATACTGTTGGCATCTTATTGCATTTTAGTATTGACCTTATGGAGATTACATGGCTGCTTTTTTTGGGGAAGTCTAATTTATTTGCCTTTGCATATCCAGTGGAACAATTGAGGGAAGCATCATTGTACTAGGTTCAAAAGACATGCGAGTGCTTGTAACAGTTAAAAAGACACATCTTGGCCTTGTTACGACATTGGCCTTCTCTCAAGATTCAAGGTCAATAACTTTGCTCTCGTTCTGCTTTAGTTGATGAATGCTGTCTACAAATGTGATTACTCAAATGTTGTTGTTCTATATATATCAGGACCTTGCTGTCGACTTCCTTTGACTCAACTGCAAGGGTGACATTAATTGGATTCCCAAAGAGTAATGGTATGTCACACATGTTTAGTTCTTGACTTATTGTATACTTTCCATTTTTTTGCGTCCTACCCTAAAATGGCTGCTTGTTTTCACAGGTATAAGCCTATGGTCCATGATACTGGTTATTATTCTTGCAATTTTGGTATATTACTGTATGCAGCACAAAGAAGATCTCTTAGCAATGTTGCTGCATTGAGAAATTTGTTCCGGGTCTACTGATACTTCATTGCTTACCTATGCAATTATCTGATCTTCTACTGGAGATAAATGAAGTATTGTTTCAGAGTTAGAACAATTTTTGTATTTAGGTCAAAAGTCAAACTGCCCAATTTTTCTCTAGGCCTGCTGAAGGGCAAAAAGCGTCCAGGCCTTTACCATGTCACGCTTGTAGAACAAGGGCCATGCAGTCCGAGTTTTGTATGTTTTATGGCCCTGTGTGTTACATCCTCTTGCCGCCTGTCTCGTATAGAAATGCCTCGAGAGTCCAATGTAGGGAAAGTTTGGGTCCATATTATTATGTATGTTAAGTAAAATCATATGAAGAATAATGAAAGCAAGAGACCCGACTGCAAATTTCTTACGCACAATCTCAAAAGAGTACAAGAGATTGTCGTTCTTTCACAACCTCCTGAATCTTTTAGGACTCCTGTAGTTTTAGCTTATATAAAAATCTAGTACTAAAAAATTACCTATCATCTAATCTTCACGGGCATCTCTATCTTTAAATTTAAATGAGTGACCTCTTTGTTTTGTTGCTTCATAGGTTCTCCATAACCATCCTCTATGGGTTTGTATATTCCTCCCTAGCCCTCCTTAAAAATAGAGTTAGAATCATACTCTAAAAGAAAGTAAAAATCATAATCTTATTAGGATTCATTTAGAACTCTTTATAACACATATTTTTAAATCCTAAACGATTAGAATATAAGTTACATCCAACTCAACAATTTTCATCTTGACTCTTATCTATTGAAGTCATTGTGCTTATCCAAGAACTCACTCTACCTTTAAGAGTGTCCCTAGCATATAGGCTTATGCGCATCACCATAACGTACGTGTCAGTATTTAGGCTAGCCTATTTAGACCCTCCAATTCAGAGCTCCTTTATTGTGTAGTTTGATTAACTACACCTCCTATTATCTCGGCCTTCTATGCCATAGGTTTGTATCGCCCCTGAGCTCCACCTACTCGCCAGTACCATGTGCTTGGTCCCACCACATCTTCCCTCTTCTAACAGCTTGCACATTCGCATTTATGTGTATTAGATTTTGTAACCATCTTTCCAGTTTCGCACATAACCGCAAATGAGATCTGAATACCTACCGCTGACAAAATGGTTTATGTTGTAGTTACAGACCAAACAGAGAGAGAGAGAGGTGTATGGTAGTGGAGAGTTAGGTGAACAATGGCTTAGGGTTTTCCCCCATGGCCTGTATCATATATATACACATGGGGGTGCTTTTACAGTTGTACCCTTACACATATACATCCCCTTCAGGGGCAGTTAAGTCATTACACATGTCTCATTTTGGGTTTACAACCCTCTAACAAGCCTGCTGGGCTTAGGTGGGGGCCACCCCCACAACAGGAGCCTCACATGGTGAAGGGCTTCACAGACCGAAGCCATATTGCCGAGTCCTTTGGCCCCCTCCGTCCCCGCGGCCTGTGATCTTCCTTAACACTTGGCGGAGCCTTATTGCATAGTGTAGCGCACGCCCTGGCGCGAGGGTGTAGCTCCGTACAGGTTGGCGAAGTCCTCCTTGCCCTACGGTATCGGGGGCGAGGCTGCCCTGCGGGCCTAAGGTCGAGATCGAAGTCGACGTCAAGATTGGAGCCGGAGTCGGTGTAGAGGTCAAAGCTAGAGCCGAAGTCGAAGCCGTGGCGGAGGCAGATCTCGCGCCACAGGCTGCGCCATGTGCCGGGTGGTTTTGACTCTGCAGTCTGGTAGTGCGCTTTAAGAGTACCTGGATTCGCGCCGGCCCCTGGCTTGTCAGGGGCAGGCTGTCGCACCGTGCGGTCCGTTTTGCCTTGAGTGGGGGCACGCGGCGGGCAGTGATTGGAGCGTCGTGGGATGTCAGCGGTTGCGTGACCGCGGCTGTTCGCCCCTTCCCCAGGAAAGCGGGACGCGTGGCAGGCGCGTATTGGCTTGTCGTGCGCTGCCCGGCCACCTTCCGCCGCCCACCGCAACTGTCAGCGGTTGCGTTCCCTGACCGTGGGTAGCCGCACCGCTGTATTCCCACCGGTTGGGCTTCTGCTTGTGGGTGAATCGAGGGGGCTTTATAGTGTGTCATCGCGGGTACGCAAACGCTGCCCTTGGTCACCTGCTTGCTGGCGCTTTGCTTTGTTCTTCCCCGGTTTCCTGCGCACCCCGCTCTGCTTCTACTCCCGGTTCCGCACGTAAATGGCAAGGTCCGACCCGTTCTCGTAGACAGATATGCTTGAGTTCATCCACATCCTCTGATTGCGCTGATGGGCACTACCATCAGAGTATGTTGGTGTATTGAAGCAGATCTGTTTACGAGAACAAGTCTGTGCTTGCCGTAAATCAGCGCCCGCGTTCCCGAATTACAGGTAACCCAGGCGGCTGGATCCCCCACCGGCTTGGTCTGTGGGGCCATCGTGCGGATCCCGGAACCGAGGTAGCCGCCTGCACTGCCCTGCATTCTTCAAAAGGATTGTCCTATGGCGGGGTTAGCATCAATGGACCTAGTCATAGAATGTTTGGCAGAAAGGATGCGCGATATCTCGTTTCAGGAAAAACTTATTTTCAACCCTACTCGAGCCCTGTGATTGGACGACTGCCCTTTGCCTCTCTGTGCTGTTATTCCCCCACGGAGAGGCCTTCTGTTGTTCATCCGCGCTCGGTGAGTGCGCCTTCTGGCGCCGGTGTCAGCGAGCATGGACGAACGAAAGGCGGAGATACGGGCCGAAGTAGGTGTCGAGCCATGTGTAGCCATCATGGTCGGGGTGGGCTTTGGTTCCGCCACAGGGTGGCGAGGGCTTGCTGTTGGCGAAGCCAGGGTGTCTCCGCTGAAGCGGAGATCTTGTCGACGATGCCACTGGGGTTGACTGGCCCGTGGCCTTACGCTGTCGCACCCCGGCGCGGTCCTAGGTCCGGGCCGGAAGTGAGCTGCCTCACTCCGGGCGAAACCAGGCTACAGGCCGGAGTTTCTTTGCTAAAGCGGAGACTTGTCCACCCGGAGTCGCGCAGGCCGAAGAGGCTTGCTGGTTTGTGGCCCCGCCGGGCCAGAGTGTAGGCCTGGGTCTCTGTAATGAAACAGGGACTCCGCCGCGGCTGCTGCTGAGGTTGGCTAGTCCTTGCCTTGCGGTCGCTTCCCTTATGGCCCCCCCCGAAACCGCGCTGTCCCATCGGGAGGTGTGCCACGTCCCACTGGGCGCCTGTCTCGCCTTTTCTCAGGGTCGCAGTGGCTTCTGGCGCCTTCGTGGCACCCCAGCGAGGTGTGCCTTCGCATAGACGCAGCCGAAGGCGAAGTCAAGGCCTCGCCGCTGGGGCGGAGACCCCGTCTAGACTGTTGATGTCGATTGGCCCTGAGAGCCGTGTCGACACGTGCCGGCAGCTGTGCCGGGTCGTACGACCTGCATTTATTCCCTGCGGGGGTCGACACGCGGCGGGGCGCTACTGGAGTGTCGTGCACTGACAGGCCTCTGCACGACTGCGGTCGTATCTGGCACACGCGTGTCGTCGCGACGCTTCAGCTTCAGCCATGGGGAGATGTGCAGTTCGTCGTCCGCCGGTTACGTTTACCGATGGTGGGAGACGAGGGGTCTTTAAATACCCCTGTGGTACCACACTTGTGCCTCTTCTACGCACTTTCTCCTCGCCCGCGCCGCCTCCTGCACTCCATTGCTTTCGCTGCCACTGCGTTCCTTTCTTCCCGTGAACAACAATAGCGCCCAGCGACAAGCGTTCTCAGGTGGCCGGCAACTACGCCATCCGCCGACGGTCCTCGCCGCTTGAGGTGAAATACGCGCTCGAAGAGCGCGATCCGACGGTGGCAGAGAAGTGGTGGTTGGCGGCGGAGAGGAATGAGGGTTCGTACTCCGGCAACTTGGGCCGCACGCTCGTGACGGAGGAGACGATCCAGACACTGCTGCGCGAGGGGAAGCTATCGGTCCGCCAGGCGGTGCGGCTACCCCCCCGCTGACGAGACGGAACCGCGCCCTGAGAAGTCAGAGGCGCTCGTCTTCGTCGCCTACTTCGAAGCCGGACTCCGCATCCTGGCCGCGGCGATCGTGGGCGACGTGCTGCGGACCTTCAAGCTAGAGCTGGCACAGCTGACTCCGAACGCAGTGGCTCGCCTTGCCGTGTACAGCTGGGCCTTGCGCTCGGAAGCGTGTTGGCCCAGCGCCTAGATGTTCGCATATCTGCACGAAGCACGGTGCCAGCCGAAGAAGCGGAAGGACGGGACGTTGTCGAACTTCGGCAGCGTCAACTTCATTCTGCAGTCGTCGTGCGGGAAGCTCTTCCCTGCGAACTCAACTCGAGGGAAATGGGAGTCCAGCTGGACAAGACGGTGGTTCTACCACCGTGTGGCGAGTGGTAGCGGCCTCGAGTGCACAGGCCGGCCGATTGCATTCAAAACCACGCACTAGAGGTGTCAGGAGTGAGGGTAAGTATCTGTCCTTAAGACCACACATGGCCGTGTAAAACCTGTTAACCCCTTTGCCGCGTAGACACTCGTGTTGGCTCAGGCTCTGCAAGCGGCTTACGCTCGCGAGCAAGGGGCGCTACTGGGCAGGCTGCAAGCCGCCGAAGGGGAGTTGCGCGAAGCTGCGGGGACGCGCTCTACCCAGGACGCCCGCATCCGCCGCTTGGAAGCAGAGTGCGCGGAGATGAAGGCGCACGCCGAGGAGCTCGTCGCCGCAGCATAGGAGTCAGCCGCAGAGGCGGCGCGGTAGGAAGTTGCGGCGGAGCGAGACGGCCTACTGCAACAAGTTGCTGCGCTAGAGAAGGAGAAAGGCGAGCTTGCCTTGTCTCTAGCGGAGCGGGACCGGGCTCTGGGTGAGGCTTCGGTGATTGCGTGGGATGCTATGCTGGCCCTGGAAAACACTCTCCAGGGGCTCATCGCCGAAGTGCCGGACCGCTCCTTCGGGCCGGAGGAGCTGTCACGCACGCTCCGATGGATCGGAGACACAACCGACATTGCGCACGGCGCCGCGATGACCTTCGGCAACCACTGCTCCTACGTGACGTCGTGCCTGATATGCGCGCTCCTGCGACTCCGCAGCTGCGAACACGTCGCCGGGCTAGCCGACCCTCAACTGGAGATGCCGGCCGGGACCGGAGTGATGTCCGGTGCCGTGCGCGCCGTTCGTCGCACCGTGCGGTTCTTCCACGAGCGGATCTGGGAGTACATCGGGGAGGCTGCAGCGAGAGTCGAGCTTCAGCATTCCCTGCACTGCGAGGGGAACCTCGGCCAATTTCTGGACGAGGTCCCGCAGCGTGACGAGGGTGGCACTGAGGCCTCGAAGGGCGCTGCGAACCCACAGGTGTGATGCCGATGTTGTCGCGCGTTGGCGTGCGTTGTAACATATGACTTTTCTTTTTGAATAAAGTACGGAGTTGTTTCATCGATTTGCTGACTTTTTGCCCCCGTGTCCCGAGCAGCTACCCAGCCGGGGCCGGCTGCTAACTTCCGACCTTGTGACCCGACGGCGTCTTCAACGCTGGCGGAGGGCCGAGGAGTCGCTGGATTTTTGGGCGGGCCGAGCTTCTTCGAGCGAGGTCCCGGCACGAGTGCGTGTTAAGGATGAGCCTGCCGTGTAGCGGCCTCGAGCGTCGAGGATGTTGGCACACCTTTGTAGGTCGCCCTTGTAAGATTTTTCCGATGAATACAGACAAGATGGTTGTAGTTTAGACATACGGGGTACGTCTCCGCCCTTCTAGGCTCGCCCGCACACCATGACTAGCGCCTAGCGGAGGTAGGGTACTCGAGGTAGACGCGCGAGCGCTCTGTTTCCTACCCTTCGAAGTGGTGGCAGCGGAGCTGGCGCCTAGTCGAAGTAGAAGCGCGAGCGCTTCGTTCCCTTTCCTTCGAAGTGGTGGCAGCGGAGCTGACGCCTAGTCGAAGTAGACGCACGAGCGCTTCGTCCCCTACCCTTCGAAGTGGTGGCAGCGGAGCTGGCGCCTAGTCGAAGTAGATGCGCGAGCGCTCCGTTCCCTTTCCTTCGAAGTGGTGGCAGCGGAACTGGCGCCTAGTCGAAGTAGACGCGCGAGCGCTCCATCCCCTACCCTTCGAAGTGGTGGCAGCGGAGCTGGCGTCTAGTCGAAGTAGACGCGCAAGCGCTCCATCCCCTACCCTTCGAAGTGGTGGCAGCGGAGCTGGCGCCTAATCGAAGTAGACGCGTGAGCGCTCCGTTCCCTTTCCTTGGAAGTGGTGGCAGCGGAGCTGGCGCCTAGTCGAAGTAGACGCACGAGCGCTCCGTCCCCTACCCTTCGAAGTGGTGGCAGCGGAGCTGGCGCCTAGTCGAAGTAGATGCGCGAGCGTTGCATTCCGTTACGGCGAGTCGCGTGCAGGGACGATATTCGCACGCCCCCTTCGATTTGTATGGGAGCAGCCTCTGGTGCACCTTGGTACTTCACGGAATACGCGTGAAAGCGGGCCTCCACGATGCGCCTCGCTTATACCTCGCAGGGTGCGTGCGGAGGCGACCCTCGACGCTCCGAGAGTGCGTGGGATCGACATCCACGTCTTATTTATACTCCGGAGAGTGCGCAGGGACAACATCCGCATCTTATTTATACTCCGGAGAGTGCGTGGGATCGACATCCATGTCTTATTTATACTCCGGAGAGTACGCACAGGAACAACATCCCTGCGTGCGTAGGATTCGCACCTTGTTTATACTCCGTAGAATGCGCAGGGACAACATCCGCGTCTTATTTATACTCCGGAGAGTGCGTGGGATCGACATCCACGTCTTATTTATACTCCGGGGAGTACGCACAGGAACAACATCCCTGCGTGCGCGGGATTCGCGTCTTGTTTATACTCCGTAGAGTGCGCAGGGACAACATCCGCGTCTTATTTATACTCCGGAGAGTGCGTGGGATCGACATCCACGTCTTATTTATACTCCGGAGGGTACGCACAGGAACAACATCCATGCGTGCGCGGGATTCGCATCTTGTTTATACTCCGTAGAGTGCGCAGAGACAACATCCGCGTCTTATTTATACTCCGGAGAGTGCGTGCAGAGGCGTCCCCCCACACGTCTTTGTTTATACTCATGCCCGTGCCTTTGACGGAGAGTGCGCGTGTGGACGCGTGTCTTCCTTTATACTCATGCCCGTGTCTTTGACGGAGAGTGCGCGCGCGAACGCGTGTCTTCGTTTATACTCATGCCCGTGTCTTTGACGGAGAGTGCGCGTGCGAACGCGTGTCTTTGTTTATACTCATACCAGTATCTTTGACGGAGAGTGCGCGCGCGAACATGTGTCTTTGTTTATACTCATACCAGTATCTTTGACGGAGAGTGCGCGCGCGAATGCGTGTCTTTGTTTATACTCCGGGAGAGTATGCGTAGAGGCGGGCCTCCGCGCGCTATCGCCGCGCTTTTTTGTAAACAATTGGGCGAGTACGGCAAACGGTGAACTTTATTAAATTCCCGTTTGCGCGGGTGAGCAATTACAAAAGATGGAGGCACTAACCACTCATCACTGGCGCGACGGGAGCCTCTAGTGCCGGGACGACCCACTCGGGGGCTCGCCGAGTTACTTCCTGGGGGTGTCGCGGATCTTTGCGCTGTGGTGCCCATCCTAGGCGTTCCGCTGGTCCTCGCGGTGCGGACCTTTGGCGCCGAGCTCGATACGCCGGGCCATATCTTGGTCGCCATGGATAGTGATGATGGCCCGTGGCCCAAGGAGCTTCATGCATAGGAAGCCGTGATGAGGCACCGCTCCGAAGGAGTTGAGGATTGGCTGCCCCAGTATGGCATTGTAGGGATACAGGATGTCGACGACATCGAAGGTGGCGTCCTCGCTCCTTACATTGTCGCCTTGGCCGAAGGAGACCTACAGGCATATCTGGCCTAACGCCCGCAAGGGCTGCCCTCCACAACCCTGCAGTGGGATTCCTGAGGGGCCCAAACGGCTTCGGGGAATCCCCATCTGGTCGAAGGCTGTTGCAAACAAGATGTTCGCGGAGCTGCCGCCGTCGACCAGGACGCGCCCAACGTCGCACCCCGCGATGGCAACCCGGATAACCAGGGGATCTTGATGGGGGAATTCCATGCCCTGAGCGTCGGCGGGCGTGAAAGTGACCTCATGCTGCGCCCAGTCCGGGGGTGCCTGCGCCAGGTACGTCACCACGTGGTGTAGCCTCCTTGCGTAGGCCTTCCGCTGCCGCGCTGAGGCGAACTCCAACGAAGAGCCTGCGGAGATGACATTGATGACCCTGCGCTGGGCTCCCTCCGGGGCTTACAGCTGCAAGAGGCCCTCCCGGGGTTGCTGCATATGAGCCTGAATCCGTAGGAGGCCCTCCTAGGGTTGCGGCCCCTGATCTCGGATTTGCATGGGGGCTTCCAAGGGCTGCTGAACGTGGGCCACGACGGGTGGACGCGCCTCTAGGTTCCTATCCCTAGCGACGCTTTGTCAGAGTGCCGCGATAGAGATGCACGCACGCGTGTCGTGGGTATCGCGGCCGTGGACCTCGCACCACTGCCCGTAGTGCTGATCATCATATTCTCTGCGGCCTCTATCGTCGCGACCCCGATCGCGGCCCCGCCCTCGGCCCCGGCGTCCTCTACCGCCGCGGCCAGCGGGGGCGTTGTCTTTGGAGCCGCCCTCGATGTTGAAGACATAATGGGATCTCCGCGACCTCTGCTGGCGGCGTTTGGACTTGTCAGCGGACGACTCCTTGTGCTGGGCGTCCTTGCGCTCGGAGGCATTCTTCGTCGGCTCCTGCTTGCGCTTACCCTTCGAAGAGTCGTCTTTCGGTGGGTCCTCGTTCTTCGCTGAGCCCTCCACCTGGTTGGAGTCGGAGTCGTCACATTGTCTCTGCCGCGCGTCCTCTTCCGCCCTGGCGTACTCCTCCATTTTATCGAAGAGCTTCACCATTGTCTTGATTGGCTTCCGCGCGTTGTATTCGGCCATCGGGCCCGAGCGAAGGCCCTGTATGGCCGCATTGATGACAGTTGTTTCGTTAACGTCCTTGACTTGGCAGCGTACCTTCGCAAAGCGTTTGAAGTAATCCCGGAGCTTCTCCGAAGTTTTTTTGCTTCACTGCAAAGAGCTGATCTACGTCGACTCGCTCGACGTAGTTCCCTTGGAAGTTGTTATAAAGGCGGTCACGGATCTGCTCCCACGCGTAGATGGAGTTTGGTTCTATGGTGAAAAACCAAGAAAGCGGTGTCGATCCCACGCGTAGACTCTCCCTGCAACGCGAGGGGGAGTCCCTTCGCCTTCATGGTGTCGTCTCCACCAGCGGCTTCGATGGCGGTCTCGTACACGCGCACGAACTCCTGAGGGTCCGTATCTCCTTTGTACGATTCGATGACGCTGGGGAACTTGAAGTCTTCCGACCACGCCGCCTGCTGCAGGCCCGCCGAGAGCGGGGACTCCGGATCGACACGCCGCAGCGGCACGCAGCCGGACGTGGGGCATCTCCGACCACTCGATCAGCGCTGCCGGCAACCGTCGCAGCACCCGCGATCGTAGCGGCGGCGGCAAGGCCCGTCGCCGCAGTGGTGGTGGCAGGGTCGGTCGTCGTGGCGATGGTGGCGGGGTCGGGCGTCGTGGTGATGGTGGTGGGGTCAGTCATCGTGGCAATGGTGGCGGGGTCGGTCGCCGCACCACGAACGTCGATGTTCGCGGCCACCGCGGCCGCGTCGCCGCCCGCGCTCGCGGCAGCCGACGTCGAAGCTCAGGTGCTGACGCGATGCTCCGTCGCGGCCACTTTCTTCCCCTTCGCCGCCGACGATGAAGCCTTCTTCGGTGCCATCCCTCTTCGGATCTTGAGGCTTGCTCCTGTCCTCCCCACGGACGGCGCCCCTGAGCTCCACCTACTCGCCAGTACCATGTGCTTGGTCCCACCACATCTTCCCTCTTCTAACAGCTTGCACATTCGCATTATGTGTATTAGATTTTGTAACCATCTTTCCAGTTTCGCACATAACCGCAAATGAGATCTGAATACCTACCGCTGACAAAATGGTTTATGTTGTAGTTACAGACCAAACAGAGAGAGAGGTGTATGGTAGTGGAGAGTTATGTGAACAATGGCTTAGGGTTTTCCCCCATGGCCTGTATCATATATATACACATGGGGGTGCTTTTACAGTTGTACCCTTACACATATACATCCCCTTCAGGGGCAGTTAAGTCATTACACATGTCCCATTTTGGGCTTACAACCCTCTAACAGGCCTGCTGGGTTTAGGTGGGGGCCACCCCCACAACAGTTTCCTTATCAGGATTTTTACTAGATCTCCCATTGGTTGCCTTTCTTTTAAGTGTACCTATCAATTGGTATTCTCCATTGCTCTATATACTTTTTATGATCACTTGCCCTTTGCAAGTGACTTGCATGACTCCACCTCGAAGTGATATCTCGCAGTCTTCGAGTTTAAGCGGTCTCACAGATGTTAGATTCTTCTTTAAGCCGATGACATACCGAACTCTTGTCAATGTGCGATGTTTTCCATCATACATCTTTAATGTAATGTTTCTACCTTAGTAATTGTATATTCCTTACAATCTACTAAGTGAACAGTTCCATGCGTCGTGTGTAGAAGCCCTTCGTTAAACATCTCCATCGCTAAACATGTGTTGAAGCAACTACCTAAATCTAATATCTATCCATGAGAAGTACCTGACTGACTAACGATTAGGACGTCTGAATCATCCTTTGCTACTATCACTGAATGTGCACCCCTTATTTGCTTCAAACTTGGACATTTCTTTATCTTGACCTTCCTTGTCACATATATAGCATACACGTTTTCTCTTGTTTTGCCCTTATTCCCATGACTTTTGCTTTTGCCTGCAACACCTACTGTAGCCAATGCTAGCTTGATCATTTAAGGAAGAAGATTATGATGGCTTTTCAAGAACTCCGCCTCCAATAGATATGCAACTACCTCATTGAAGTTGAGGGTGGTTTTTTCGATGAGAATATTCATCACCAATTGCTCCCATGATTGCGGTAGAGATGATGCCAATGTGACAACCTTGTCATTCTCCTTAGTTTTCTCATCCCCACTAAGCAGCAATGTGATAAACTTGTTAAAGACATTGAGCTGGTCAACAACTCATGTACTTCCTCCATGTGCAACATGTACAGTTGTCGCTTCAGCATCTACCGGTTTGTCAGCAATTTTTCCATATACAATTCTTCTAAGCCTTCACATAATTTCTTTGGTGAGTTATCCTTGATCACTGAGCACTTTATCTCATCGGAGAGACATAGACAGATTGTACTGATAGCCTTCTTCTCCATCACTTTCCAATTTTCAGCGGACATCTTTTTTGTTTGCTAGACAAGGGCATCCTTCACCATGTATTGCCACACGTTGAATTTTTCTTTGCCGTCAAATTTCTCTATTTGATTCCACATCATCGATATTGATCTTAATTTTGTGCCACCTTACATTTTACCGATATTCTCACAAATCATTTTAATACAACATTGGCTCTTATACATTGTTATGCTCTGATACCACTTGTTATACTATGATATCCCTTCTTATACGCAGCTGCCCTCAGATCGGATTAGAATTTGTGATATACGGCACGAGTGTGCTAGGTATCAAGAACGAAGAAGATAAATCTCGTAGAATGAACCAAAATAACGAGGGTGAGTAGCAAGAGGGAGGGGGACCGGCAAGGGGAGAGGTGATGGGGACCTGCGAGGGGGTGCTGGGGAAGGGGAGCAGGGGGTCGGCAATAGGGAGTGATGACAGGCACAAGAGAGGAGTGCGAATGGGGAACGATTCATGCAATGGGGAATTGATTCAAATGTGTTGTTGGTGCATTTTGCAGCCGAGGCATTCGGCACAGCTTTTGGCTTCAAACAGCGAAAGCCAAAGTCATAAGCCACGCGACAAGCCCTTTCGAACCCAGCCATAGATGGCTGTTGCTGGGTGGTCCTTGCCATGACACAAGCCTCTTAAATCCAACTTGCTCTAAGCCCTTTTCCATGTCAATATTTAATTAATAATTGAGATAATTGATTATATGCCACAGAATAGTGATCACTTCTACAAAATACCATTGAAAAATACTCTCTCTATTATGTGCCACTGAATAGCACTGAAATTCTATTATATGTTACTACCGTTAGTTGACTGTTAGGGCTGACCGTTAAACTATGAAAAAAGACCAAAATGTCCCTAGTAAAGACCGAAGATTTGATTTATTGAAAATAGCAAACAGCCTTCAAAAATTATGAAACTTCACAGGGGTGGTTTTTAATATGTCGGTGAGCTACAAAAAAATTTCAAGGCACTGTTCAAAGAAAATTTTTTGATTTTAATTTAAATGCTAATAAAGGCTGCTATTTACAAAAAGAGACTAAATGAGGTCTAAAAATTATGAAAAAAAATCATCACATGCTCCTAAGATGTCACATAACTTCCAAAAAAATATTATTTCCATTTTTCTACATTGAATTTGTCCCAGTTTAAAAAATAGCTCAAATAGGCTGATTTTGTATTTGAATTTCAAAAATGAAACATATGGAATATTCAGTTCATGAAATTTTATATTTGAGTTACACACTGCCCCAATGATCCACCAAAAAATTTAATATTTTTGGCTAAACCAATTTGCCCTACATTTAATTTTTATCATAGGACAAATTTGAACTAAGGGCAAAATTGTCATTTTCCAGGGGCAAATGTGTCCTAACTGATTGCAATGGCATATAATAGAAATTTGGTGCTATTCAGTCGTATATAATAGAGAGAATGTTTTTCAATGGTATTTTATAGAAGCGATCACTATAAAGTGGTATATGATCAATTATCTCTTAATAATTTGTTTGTATGGTAGACTCCGAAGAGTGCCAACACCATAGAATATACTACATTGGAAGGTCCAAGTCGTACACACGTGCATGAAAGCTGAAGCCAAAGAATACGCACTGATCATATAGTACGTGTATATACCATATAGTACTATGCGAACCATGCAGGGACTCCACTTAAATTCCATCATCCGTGGAGGACCTGCATGCATCTTGTTAGTCAGATCCTTAGTCATATAAATCTACTCTATCTTCAGCCATAATATGGTAGCTGATGTCTTCTTTATAACCTCCTGTAAAATATTATTTGATAAATGAAGATGAATTTGAGATAAGGACTTACAATCTTTACGTTGTTTCTCATCAGCGGACAATGTGGTTGGTATCTTGTCGATCTCTAAAAGTGTATCATCCAAATCAAGCTGTGATAAAATAGCTCGCATCTTGACTTGTCATAGAGAAAATCTCGTGTCGCGATCCAATAGTGGAAGATCATACTTCAAAGTTGCCATGCAGAAGAAAACCAAATTCTGCTGGTACAAATTTGTGTGTACCTAGCAAAATTCTCATAATATGAATGGTACACTTATTGGGTGCACATAGCAAAACTTGCCCCAAAATCACACACAAAATAACCCGCCGACAGCACCTTCTCTTTCTTTTATTTGGCCTTGGGTCACGTGTAGCTTTTTCTTCTCTTTTCTTTGTCACGTACTGGTTGCCTGGTGGAGTATGCGCTGCTTTCCGTTTGACCGAGAGAACAAGTAGGTCTCACCGTTTGCAGAACCTTCACGTGCTGATATGCTGCACGTTTGCTCTCTAGCTATTTCCTCCTCGGGACGAGGCATTTGACTTCCTGGTGGCTTTCGTGGCATGGACGGAGAACAACGCTTGGGCGACGCGTGACAGGCTGCTAGTTTTGGTACGCGCACGGACAGAGACTGGAGTCTGGACGACGCTGGAATTTGGCGAGTCTTGAAGAAACGCGAGGACGCTGAGCAGATGAGGCCGATACGTTGACTCGATGATTTTTTTCTCCGATCGGTTTCAGCAGCAGCACTTAGATCCTCATGGGATTTTTTTTGTTGAACCCTAATATTCTATGCTCTGATACCACTTACTGTAAATAATACATAGAAAAATAGAGATCAGAGACATGAATTTTTACATGGAAAACCCTTGTGGGAGAACTACGGGCGCACAAAGGCAAATCACTATAATGAGGAGAGTTTACAATGGAGCATTTTCTCTTCCTATGAGCTACTGGAGTATATATATAGCGTGAGGGAAAAGAGTCCTGCACGAAGAGGAAACCGAATTAGAGTTGGTTGCTACAGATTGACAGCACATCTGATACAACATGTGTATGCACCTACAATGCAACGTCTGGCATGAGGCGTTGAAGTGTCCTACACAGACACGGTATGAATTCAGATCAACTTTAACAGTCTGCAATGACGATGGACGGCGGTGGTCTAAGCTCTCCATGCTGTACAAAGAAAAGAGAAGAGAAAAGAAAGCTAAGCCTATACAGGGGTGGAACCCCCTCCCTCTCAACGCCCGTGAGAAGCGGAGGGGGCTGCTGGATCTGAGGGGAAGAGTTCTGTTGAGGAAGGGAAAAAATCGCCTTGCGGAGCTCTCGTAGTGGAAGTTCTTTGACGTTCAGTTTTGAAATTGCTTCAAGAATTTCAGTTTTGATTGTTTAGAACTGTTCGTATAAATAGCACTGAAGTCATTTTTTTCCTTCAAAATTAGCTCTTTGATGCCTGTTTTTTGTAAATTTAGCCCCTCCTTAAATCTACCAAACTCAACAGGTACTTACCAGCTAGGGAGCTCGGTATGCACCTACTGAGCCACAATTGCATAGCAGGTGCCTGCCGCGCTTTAGTAGCTCGACAGCAGGTGCTGCCGAACACCATAGAATATACTACATTGGATGGTCCAAGCTGCCGCCGCCTCCCTCTGCACATGACACCGCTGTCCCTTGCAGGCGATGAGTCTGGCGTCACCTCCTCTCCTCTCTTTCTCTTCCTTTTTTTGCCTCTCTTCCCCTTGCTCTGATGTCACCGCTAGGGGTGGAAATGAGCCAAGCCGAGCTGGCTTGAGCCAAGCTCGTTTCAGCTCATGTGAATGGGAGGCTCGGCTAAGCTCAACTTGTTTCAGAAACAAGCTAGGAGAGAGGCTCATCTCAGCTCAAAATGCAACTCGAGCCACCTCACGAAGGCTCGCGAGCCAGGAACTTGATTGGAAAGTCTGGGAGCAGCAGCAGTAAAGAAATGCATGACAACATCACAAGTTTACATATAATCATTCAACATAGCACAGGATACACAACAGCACAGGATGGAAAGTTTGAAAGTCTAGGAGCAGCAGCAACAACAAAAAACAGGCTCGACTCGTGTACATATAATATTGAAATGCATGAGTCTGGGAGCAGCAGCAGCAAAGAAATGCATGAAAACATCACGAGTTTACATATAATCATTCAACGCAGCACAGGACACACAACAACACAGGTGGAAAGTTGTAAAATCTGGAAGCAGTAGCAGTAGCAACAGCAAGAAACAGACTCGGCTTGTTTCCACCTTGAATTGAAACACACAACAGCAGCAACAAGAAACAGGAGGTCTTGAGTCCTCTGCCATCTTGAGTTGACATTCAAAAAGACCCAACTTCAAATATCATCATATTCATCATCCAGCCTGGGAGAATTTGGTGTAAATCATAATCAGAGCAACACATACATAACAGTGGTCAACAAAAAAGTAATCAATCAAGACCAAGATATGAGTATAACAGATATATATGCATTGTTTGTCTGAAATTACAAAGTCATATTCAATTTAGTAATTCTGCTCTTTGATAATTTTCATGGCCTTGATATCCCGAATTGTGGTTGGTGTAGCCAGCATTTATCCCAAGTGACACTGACAAATGTTTTATCTTGTCTGCAGTGTTTGAGACAAACATATTTCAACAAACATTGGATATAATTTGGCAATGGGGCAATTCAAAAACAAATAACTGAGTGTTTCTTCATTTTCACAAAATGAACAAATATATAAAGTTGATGCAACAACTGAGGAAATAGAAAGAATAGAATAAGATTGGTTGGAAGCATTACCACACACTAGTTGCTCTCTACGACGCTTTTAGGAAATGGAATGGTTTGAACATCATCCTCTTCATCTTCTTCCTAAAAAGATGCATAATATTCAAGTTAGCTATGACATAAACAAAAACAAAATAGACAAATATTGTAGTACAAATGAACCTACCACAACTATAGGAGGTCTTATGTCATCATGTGCACCTCTTATCCAGCTAGAGGCACACACCAAATGTTGAACCATAGCCGAACGTAAAGAACTCCAATAGTCATCTAGTACTCTACCTCTAGCACTGAAAGTTGATTTTGAAGATACTCTGCTAGCTGGTACAATCAAGAAATTCTTAGTCATGTTCGACACAACTGGAATTCTATGTGCATTCAAATTCCACCACGCAAGCAATTTGAAGTCCTTGTTATCTAAACTCTCATTCACTTCATCTAGATAGATGAGCAACTCTGACTTTGTAGGCTCGGTAGAAGTGGAATGCAAGAATGACTGAAACTGAGATGAGACTGATAATAATGACCTGCTTGTACCCATAGCTGAAGAGGAGGTTGCATCACCTCTTTTGCCCATTCTGTTGTGTTAATGATCCATCTCAAACTATGCATACAAATCTTCCAATTTAACCTTGACATCACCAAGCTCTTTTACATGTTTTGAGAGCTTGTACATTTGGTTGAAGCACTAACTAATGAACCTCATCTTAAACTTGGGATCAAGAATAGTAGCAAGGACCATGACATTATTCTTTTCTTCCCAATACTTGTCAAACTTATCCAACATTGCAGTAGCCATTTTCTTCAAATGCTCATCTCCAGAAGTAATTGTAGCTCCTAATGCAATCTTGACATTAACTATGTAAGGATAAAAATATTTACCATTGGATAAGTTGATCCAGAAAATGCACTAGTCACTTCAGACAAGGACTTCAATATTGGTGCAATTTTTTCATAAAATATCCAATCTTAGCCCGATGGTTGCCATTGATAATTTGCATCTGTGTCGGCATAACACACTAAAGCATCCTTATAAGCAATGCATACTGACAACATTTTATATGTGTAACTCCATCATGTAGACACATCAAGGCTCAACCCAGGGCCAATTTTCAAAGCAAGCGATGAACAGATTTGTAAGAATTTGTGCATACAAGATGGAGACTTCTTTATATACTTTACTGTTTCCCTAAGCTTGTTAATCAAAGGTTCTAACGGTAGTAGGCCACCATTAACGACCAAATTCACTATATGAGCACAACATCTAACATGAAAATACTTGGCAATGAACCGAGCTGATCCTCTAGCAGCAAACTTGGCCATTAAACTATGTACAATAGTAGTATTCGAGGAAGCATTATTAAGAGTAAGTGTGATACTCTTATCCTCTATCTTCCATTCAACAATGCGATCAAAAACAGCCTGAGCTATGACAACCCCGCTGTGTGGAGGATCCAACTTAATAAAGTTCAGCACATGACATTGCATAACCCAATTTTTATTTATATAATGTGCCACCAAACACATATAGCAAATGATTTGGTTAGAAGTCCACAAATCACAAGTTAAACAAATATGTGAGACACTTCTGAGACTCTTTCCAAGAACTTCCCTCTCTAATTCATAAATCTTAATGCATCAATTTCTTATCTCTTTCTACCAATGAACTGATATAATGGATTTAAGTACCTCATCAAAACATTAAACTAAGTATGCTCGACCATCCTAAAGGGATACTTATGGACAATTATCATCTTAGCAATAATTTGACGAGTTTCATCTTGATCATGTTCCGTAGGAGTATAAACAAAAGGTAAACCCGTCTCACCTCCCATGGTAGGACCGAAGTTGAGTTTCGCTTGAGCTTTCATCTTAGCCACCATGTTCAGATATGGCGTGCACTTCAGTATATGTCTCATAAGTTGTGAAGTTGCACCCCCTTGTTTGTAAGACATGAGTTTGTAGGAGAACCTACACTTTGCCTTTGTATTAACCTCTCCTTTCTTTGTCTTCGATGGAACATTCACCACCTTAAACATCTTTCAACAATCTGATCTCTGTTTCTGCCTACCAGTTGCCTTTGGAGATTTTTTCCTCCTTTTTGCCCCCCTCTTTGATATTCCTTGAGACACTATACCCTCTTCTGTTGCCAATGCCACAATGGCTTCTTCAGCACCATTTGAACTTGAAGAGTCCACCAAAACATGTTGCTGGTCCTCATCAGATGGTACACCATCATGAACATCATCAGCCAAATCCTCCCAATCCACATCCTCGCTCAAAGACTGTAATAAAACATTGTACAATTGAAAAACACAATTGAATAACAATAGCATATACAACATATCTCAAGAGAGTTCACTAGTGAAATATAAAGAAAATTAAATGGGGATCACTGTCTACTGCAAACTGCAAAGTACTCTTGCTAATCCATAAAGCAACCTTCCCTACATGAACAAACTATCTCAAGAACATATACAACATCTGCACTACTACATCTACAATTCTACATGATAAACCTAGTGAAGTTCCAACTGTGAACTTGCTCAAAGCTTTAGCACACTTCTAGGTTCAACATCTATACTACTACATGTCTACATCTACAATTACACTATACTCACCGAGGCTGCTGGTTCGACGAGGTCAGGAAGCAGCTGAGAGCTGAGGAGGTGTCCACTGGTTACATGCTTGCCTGCTATTGCCGAGGGGGAGGCCCAGACGTCGGCCGCCTTCTTCCCTCAAGCACGAGACTCCATGCTCCGTTGGCGGCCCATGTGCGTCTGTTGGAGGAGGCCATGGCGGATGGAAGGGTTGGAAGGGGTGAGGCGGCGTGACAGACGGGGTGAGCAACACGGCGGTGCAGCAGACAGGGAAGGATCAGGAAGTATCTGCGGGGTGATGTGGTGGATCGGGAAGGAACGGGGTCGGGGTGCATGGGGATTGGAGAAGGACGACGACCGCGCACGTGGGGAAGGAATAGGATCGGGAAGGATCTGTGCGACAGCGTGGTGGATCGGGAAGGAAGGGGATCGGGGAGGATGGTGATTAGGGAAGGATGGCGGCGCACACGTGGGGAAGGAAGTGGATTGGGGAGGATCTACGTGGCGACATGGTGGATCAGGAAGGAAGGGGTCAGGGAGGATGGGAATTGGGGAAGGAGGTGGCCAAGTGCATGGGGAAGGAAGGGGATTAGGGAAGGATGGCGGCCAAGCGCGTGGGGAAGGAAGGGGATCGGGGAGGATATACATGGCAGCGTGGTGGATCAAGAAGGAAGGGGTCGGGTAGGAGGGGATTAGGGAAGGATGGCGGCCGCGCGCATGAGGAAGGACGGGGATCGGGGAAGACAGCGGCCGCGTGCATGGGGAAGGAGGGTGATCGGGGAAGGACGGTGGCTGTGCGCATGGGGAAGAAGGGGATCGGGGAAGGATCGGGAAGGAAGAGGTGACGCCGAAACTGTCCGCATGACTGCACTGTGTAGGGTTAGGCTGCTCTGGACCTTCGTGGGCCAAGCTATCTCAAGCTCGCGAGCTGCTCGCGAGCCAGCTCGAGCTCGGCTCTGCTCGAAATTTCACGAGCCCAAGCCAAGCTGGCTCGAGCTCGTTACGAGCCGAGCCGGCTCACGAGTTTCGAGCAGATTTTCCATCCCTAGTTGCCACCACTTGGTGCCACCATTATCATGCACTGCTTCCGAGCTTCGGTGGCCCAGGAGTGACTCCAACAAAAAGTAGACTGAAGCCTACCTAATGAATTCACCCCTCCATCAGGCAGGCTTCAGTCTACCCTCCATCGAAGCCACCCCGTGGCTACCGGAGCTCAGAAGTGTAGTATTATCTATTAATCTTTTACGAGTGTCCATGAGATACTATTGTTTTGTATTTGTAGTACTTGTTTTCACTGAGAATGGGCTTTTATAATTCGATGTCTTGTTTTAATGGCACACTCAAGTAGCTGTTTGACGAAAATTAACACTCCAAAATTAAGGTTAATTTTCACAGCTCGATTAGTCACTCTCGTACTATAACAAAGGCCATCGGTCGATCCATCGTTAGTTGGTTTTTGTCGTGTCAGACAAGCGCGGAAATTGGTCCGGACTGGTGCTAGCTAGCGATAGATGTAGACAAGCCTCATGGTGCTTTTTGGGTGGTCCTTGTCATGAGACAAGCTTCATGGTGTTTGTTGGGTGGTCCTTGTCATGAGACAAGCCTCATGGTGTTTGTTGGGTGGTCCTTGCCACGAGACAAGCCATCTTGCTCGACGGATCATGTTCCCTTCAAGCATAATTTGCATATAAGCCCTTTTCCATGTCCATGTTTGATTGTCGATTTGTTTGTATGCTAGACTCAAGAAAAGTGCCAACCCCATAGAATATACTACGTACATGTCTACATTGGATGGTGCCAGTCGTACACGTCCGTGGAGGCTGAAGCCAAAGAATACGCACTGATCATATAGTACGTGTATATACCACATACGTACTATACGAACCATGCAGGGACCTCCACTAGAATTTCATCATCCTTGGACGACCTGCATGCAAATTCATAGCACGAGTCCACCTTAACAGTCAACTACTCAAGCTCGGGTGGTAGTCGCGAAGGGCGGGCCGCTGCCGCGTCCACCGGAAAAGCTACACGTGCCCGGCGATCACACGCTGGGCCCAGCCCCGCAGCGTGCACGCCTGAGGGGTCACACGGGAGGGTACGAGAAAAGGTAAGTGACAAACGTACGTGGCGGGAATGCGGGATCGAATCGACGAGCGGCCAATCAAGTGTACTGCTACCGCTACTAGCTCTGAGAAAACAATCAGGCTGACAAGACGGCCCGCAGTAGTTTCGGGCCAAGAGGTCATTGGGGGTAGGACGTCGATACCCATCGACGTGGAGCGTACGAGGTTATGGTGCGGCATATAAATGCGCAGACGCAACTACCACGCGCGTATAAATGCGCAGGCGGTTGGCGAGCGTATAAATGCGCAGAAAGTGGTGCGGCGTATAAATGACCAGACGCAACCACCACGCTCGTATAGAGCCCCGCTCGGTTAAGTTGGAAATTGCACTGTATTGGTTGAAATTTTACTGTAGCTGAAGGTGGCTTATTTAGCGTAATTAATTTTAAAAAAATTAAAAATAGAAAAATATGCTAGCTCATTACGGACAACGCAAACGAATACGGGAAAACAGAACCGGGAAAAAAGTTAAAAAAAAGCCAAAATTTTAGAAAAAGACGAACTTTATGAATAGTGAAAAATAAGCCAGAAGTTAGAAGCTGAAGCTGAAACGAGCAGGACCTACTCAACTGCCACGCGCGTATTATTGCGCAGACGGTTGGCAAGTGTATAAATGCGCAGACAGAACCACCAAGCGTAAATGCGCAGATGCAACCACCATGCGCGTGTAAATAATAAACTGCAGTATATTCAGCTCCACCGTCCAGACTTCAGAAGGTGGTGCGATGTAGACGCAATCACCATGTGCGTAACATGTAATGAGACAACAGCCTCTATCCTAGTAAACTGTAGTATATTCGGCTCGACCGTCCAGACTCCAGAAGGTGGTGCAGCGTAGACGCAACCACCACGCGCGTGACGAGTAATGAGACAGCAGCCTCTGCCTAGTAAACTTCAGTATATTCGGCTCGACCGCCCAGACTCCAGAAGGTGGTGCGGCGTAGACGCAATCACCACGCGCATGACGAGTAATGAGACAACAGCCTCTGCCTAGTAAACTTCACTATATTTGGCTCGATCGCCTAGACTCCAGAAGGTGGTGCGGCGTAGACGCAACCACCACGTACATGACGAGTAATGAGACAGCAGCCTCTGCTTAGTAAACTGTAGTTTATTCGGCTTGACCGTCCAGACTCCACAAGGTGGTGTGGCGTAGACGCAACCACCACGCGTGTGACGAGCAATGAGACAACAACCTCTGTCCTAGTAAACTGTAGTATATTCGGCTCGATCGTCCAGACTCCAGAAGGTGGTGCGGTGTAGATGCAACGACTATGCGCGTGATGAGTAATGAGACAGTAGTCTCTGTCCTAATTAATAAACTATAGTATATTTGGCTCGACCGTCCAGACTCCAAAAGGTGGTGTGGCGTAGACACAACCACTACGCGCGTGACGAGTAATGAGACAGCAAGCTCTGTCCTAGCAGCCTCTGTCCTAGTAAACTGTAGTATATTTGGCTTGACCGTTCAGACTCCAGAAGATGGTGCGGCGTAGACACAACCACCACACGCCTGACAAGTAATAAGACAGTAGTCTCTGTCATAGTAAACTATAGTATATTCGGCTCGATCGTCCGGAGTAGATCACTCTCCAAAACCGACGAGGCGATTGCTGAAATTCGGAAACTACAGGTCGGCCACGGCTCGATTGAAGGCAATGTTGCATCCCATCTCACAGTTACTTTAATTTGGAGCTAGGTTGATGAACATCACAGCTGGTATGGATGTCGGCTACGTAGCTACTAGCAAATTCGTCGCAAATCCTGAACTAACAAAACTACAAAAGAGGTTAAACTGGACGCTTAGGAACCGTCTGTGCTGCAAGTATCACAGACAGTTCATACGAATAACCGTCTGTGGTATTTTCACAGATGGTTTTTAATACAAACCGTCTGTAATAACTTCATTATCATAGACGGTTTTTAATACATACCGTCTGTGAAGTATCACAGATGGTTCTTATCACAGATGGTTCTTATCAAGAACCGTCTGTGATAATGATATTATCACAGACGGTTTGTATTAAAAAACCCGTCTGTGATATGTTTCCCGCCTTGCAATCCCCTAAAATTTCATAATTTCCCGCCTGAGCCCGAGTAGGATTCAGTTTTGAGAGACTTTCAGTAAAACGGGTATAACTTTTGCATACGGTGTCTATTTTTGATGTTCTTGTACTCGTTGGAAAGCTAACGACGGGCCCGATCCAAAAAAAAATGACTAGCGCAACGCTCTCTAAGACCCTCAAAATCGGCCATCTTCAGCCTCAAATTTGCGTTGAAAGTTTTTGGTTTCTGTTTTTGCCAAAATTTTCAATCTTCCCTTTGGAATTTGGATTTTGCCTCAACTGTAAAATTGTAGATCTCGTCGAAACCTTTCAAATGAGTATATATAAGCCATATAAACTTTGCTATTTTATCTTTTCAGACTAGCTATCTATATTATACCGGTATATTGTCTTTATTATATTATAGACGGTTGTTGTTATGAACCGTCTGTGATGTCTCTATCACAGACTGTTTGTAATCCGAACCGTCTGTGATGTCTCGCCACATCACCGATCCGCAGCATATCCCTCAGGATCCCGATCTCACTCATCCATTCTCTCCGCATCGAATGGCAGGCATTGTTCTCCTCCCCACCTCGCCCCTTATTAACCTCTCTCATACTCGAAGAACCAATACCACCAGTACTACTCCAACTCATTTGTGCACGGCAAGGGTAGGAAGGGTTCGGCAAGAGCAAGATGGAAAGAAAGAAGGCCGACATGGAAAGGAGGAAGGCAATGGCAATGGCAAGATGGAAAGGAAGAAGACCAGCATAGAAGCTAAAAATGGTGTTCATTGCCATTTTGTTTCTGCTACTTGAAAATTTTTCCGCACCACTTGTTTAGATTGTAGTTTACTGTAGTGTAAGCATTTTTCTGAATTTGTAGCCATGAAATTTATCTTTGTAAAATTGTAAGTGTCCTCTTTGTACGCAGTGCTATGGGTAACCTACCCGATTTGCGAAATGGATGTTTTATGTTTGTGAAATAAATTAAGATGTGAATTGGATGTATACATGTACATGTTAATCTGCTTGTTTCAGAGGGCATGACTAGCATTTCCTGAGGCTAGCCAATAAACAGAAATAGATTTAGGGGTAGAAGAGAATATCACAGACAGTTTTTAACTAAAAACCGTCTGTGACTAAAAACCGTCTGTGATTAAAAACCGTCTGTGATATTTAACTAGCACAAATGGTTTTTAGTTAAAAACCATCTGTGATATTTACATCATAGACGGTTCGAAAGCCGTCTGTGATGACCTCGTATCATTACTGACCCATAAATTCAGACGGCTCACAAAACCGTCTGTGATGACGTTTCTGAACCGTCTGTAATATGGTTTTCTATAGTAGTGCAATGAACTTGCACTTACCATAGACATTCTCAGTCTTCTCTGGAGAAATGTATTCTCCTTGAGCTAACTTGAAAATATTCTTTTTCTTGAGTCCACGAAAGGGCTTCTTTTTCGTTCTTAGGGTGTATTTCTGGGAGATCAACATTTTGTGGTTGTCGCTGATATTTTACATGCCTCTTGCTAGCAGTACCAGGAGAGTACTCTCAACGTGTTCTTGACGTTGCCCAGCCAACTCATTGAGGTCGGGATCCTACCTGTGACAAGTTGTACACAAAAGGGATAAGGATGAACTGACCCCAGTGTTTGAAAACGATGAGGATAAGCACAAGTTTTTTCCATTGCAGAAGCACTTCACCACAAACACTAAAGACGATTAAATGAACGAACAAGCCATTTTTGGATATTCTCTGCCATAATCTAATAATGACATCAATAGTGCAGACTGAAAGGGAACCTCGTAAAGCAAAATTCTTTGTCAAATGCTCACTGCACATTGTGGTTGTACAAATGCTATAATCTACAAATGCTACAAAACAAAGCTACCACAACCACACCCTATTCCCACCTAAAAACAAAGCTACCCGACATGGTCGTAGATCCATCGGTACCTACCAGCGTGTGAGCTCATCACAATTCCTAAACTAACGCATCTCGATTATGTTTAATAGTGAGGCTGTGTTTCGCCTCTATTAATATTTGACTCGACTGTTCAGATTGGCTGACGCAAACCTATAAAATATTGGATTTGATTGTTCAGAGTTAACGCAAATTAGTATGAAAATTGCATGCACACACCTTCAAATTCAGAAACTACGCGTATGTCCACGTACGCTTCCAAGCCTGTAAAACGTTTGCACACACACCTCTACTGATCTAATAGAGCATCGGAAAATTGGCACCGTCCGGGTGTCGCCGATGACAATCGCATCTCTCCGCTGGCCAGCTGATGTGGTGTGCGTATCTAGCCGTTGTGTAGGACGCAACGCGGGGCTACCGCTCGTGTGCACCTCGACCATGCTCATGGTGAAAGCACGCGCAGGGGAGGAGTATGCAATGTTTATTTCTTTTTTAAGGGCATACACAATATTTACGATTTTGTAGGTGTGCATATGGGTAGTTTCTGAGCTAGATTGATTCTTTAGGACTTGAACAACAATCCAACATCGATACATGGAGCCAATCTTGTCAAAATATTAAGCTAATTAAACAGCTTGTCAACCCGGCCGTGCCTCCAACTCTGGATAGGCAGCTTCTGAATCAAGCGACAAGCACAGAGCCTCATCATTCAGCAACGGACTTGTCACAAATGTCGGCACGATCAAGGGCGCCGGGTAGCTAATTTGATCTTAACCTAAGCAACACATTTAATTAGATTTTGTTTAAGCACGTGGTTAGCGAGGGCATTACTATTGTCGATCGAGTAATCATTACTACACACGAGGTCATCACAAACAGTTCTAAACCCTCATCACAGACGGTTTTGAACCGTCTGATTTCTTAAGTTTGTGATAATAGGCGGTTATCACAGACGCTTTGTAAACTACCTATGATAAGTTACAACATAGACTGTTTGTATAAATAACCGTCTGTGAAGTAATACTATCACAAACGGCTGCGATAAAAAATAATTTATGATATGTCAGACATCACAGGTGGTTATATATACCAAACGTCTGTGATGACTACATACCACAGATGGTTGGTGAAAAGAACTGTCTGTGATAGCCGATATATCACAAACGGTTTTTGGTCGTAGCCATTTGCGATATTAGGCTTTCACGGATGGTTTATACCACAAAACCGTATGTGATAGTTCTTTGTATAGCTAAAAAATTTTCTTTTTTTTTTGCTAGCCTCAGGAAATGCTAGCCATACCTTCTAAAAATAAGCAAGCATATCACATATAATTGCAAATCGTATAGCATACGATAATCATTATACAGATCTCACAAATTAATTTCATTTGAGAAAACAGATTACAGATAATTGTAGATCTTATAGCACATGACAATCATTACACGTATCTTACAAATGAATTACAAGTGAATGAATTACAATTGAATCAAATGTTTGAACATCTATTAATTGTTGTTGTCGGAGTTGAATAACTGAATGAATTACAATTGAATCAAATGTTTGAACATCTACTAATTATTGTCATCGGAGTTAAAATCTCCCTTCGAGTTAATGACCTCCGTCATCACGAAGGTGGAGAGCCGTCCTCGAATGTTAGAGAGTTCATTAAGATTGAATATATTTGAGTTGAATGTTATGCCCTGTCACTAGGAGGAGTAAATTCGCAAGCATACACACACACAAATATATATATATATATATATATATATATATATATATATATATATATATATATATATATATATATATGTGTGTGTGTGTGTGTGTGTGTGTGTGTGTGTGTGTGTGTGTGTGTGTGTGTGTGTGTGTGTGTGTGTGTGTGTGTGTGTGTGTGTGTGTGTGTGTGTGTGCGCGCGCGCGCGCACGCGTGTGTAAATTAATAATTAGAAAATAATTATTGCCAGATTGACAGACCTCTAGATCATTCGTCTTAGCGTGCATGATTTCCTGCATATAGAGACAAACGTAGAATGCACATACGTTGCCATGTAGCTGCTGGTGGCACTGCAAAAATAGAATTACATATATAGGTATAGTTAGTTGTAGGGGCGTTATTACGAAGTGTGATATAGGATTATTGTGTTGTAGCGGATATCAAAAATCATGTCCTATATCGCAATGTGGTGCTGGATTCTTTGTGTCTCCCTTGACAATGTAAGCGGTGAATGCCCTACATGATTCCAAAAAATTAGCCTTGACTATTGCAAACGAAGGGAAAACTACAATAGAGTTATCTATGATAGAAATGAGTTTACCTTTAATTGTTTATTGCATACGGGTGAAGTCATGATCTTTCTAGAGTAGAAAATCAAGGTATATTACCTTGCTGTACTTAGTACAATCACAACCATAATCCAGTGCCACCTACTCATGTATATCACTGTAGTCATTAAACCTAAATTTGTGTTGCATATAAAGTACAAATAAATTTGTATAGCAAATAGTGAAGTACTTACTTTCGGTTGTATAGTACCAGAATATAGTCCTTATCGGTCTGAGCAAGCTTATCCCATCGTTATGTAATTTTCGACATAGGATGCGTTTTCATTGATGCATTACTCAGAGATCAAGTGTGGGTGGAGAAAACCCACTGGTTCTTGCTATTGTCAAACATTTTGAATCATGCATCTATACATGAGCAATGGGTTATGACATTTATTGATATTACGTGAATGTATAACTTGATTGTACACACTTACAATATCCAACATCATAGAAGTGAGGCATCGAGGACGTCAAGATTGAATAGTTTAAATAAGTCATCGAAACCCATAACGAAGAAGCTTGGTTGGTAGAGGAAAATACCTTTCCGTGTATTAGACGATGAATCCAATAGCCGCTCTTTCCTATGTTTATTGGTCCTCTATATGTACCAGGCATGCAAACCCATGTAACCCATTCCAAGATGGGGTATTAGTGTGTTGGGCACCAACAGCATTCTGAGGGAGTACTTCAAGGGCCTGCTAGGTGATTTAATCTTCTTCGATTTGGCCTTTGCACCTTGCTTGTGATACGGCCTCGCAGAAGATGACTCGGCATGCTTTTTTGTATTTTCGGCATCGTCTCCACAGGAGCTGATATGACGGTCTTCCGAATCGGAGGTTGAGGTGGGGTCATAGAGGGTTCTGTTGGACAAGCATGATCGCGTGGAGATGGTGGCTATTCGTGCCAGGTAGATGTCAGCACAGAAGGGTCTAGAGTGATATTTCTCTTAGACCACTGGACAAATGTGAATGGCATCCCCAAGTGTCATGATCTCGTTGTTTGGGGGTTCTTCAGCGGGATGGATCTAAAATTGTCATGTAGCATATTTTTCTAGACCTTCGCGAAACCAGTCCCTAGTTGGACACTTTGCACCAGCGTCCCTGGTAGAGCTGGGAGTTGGGCCGTGCCGTGCTAGCACGGTCCGGGCCCATCCCGCTTCGTGCCGTGCCGGCTCAGCCCAGTCATCTCACCATGCTATGCTGTGACGGCCCTCCTCGCCTCTGGCCAGGCCCAAGCACGACTCAAAGCTCGCCGTGCCAGCGTTCGTGCCATGCCAGCCCAAGCACAGCCCGAAGTAACTATACACGAAGGAGACTACGACGATGGTGGCGATGGTCGTCATCTTCCTTTCTCTCGTACCTGCCTCGTTAAAAACTAGTTGAAATTGAATTAGTTGCATTAAAACATGGCCATGCAATGACGTAAATATTTTGGAAAAAAGTGGAATTTCTTTGATATTTTAAAAATATAATGTTACTGCCTCGTTAAAAACCTTACGCCCCATAGTGGGGTTCCCCGAGTAAGGAAAAGAGTATAGTAATAATATATATATATACTAACTATAACAATATACGTACATAGTATCTACTTATCAATATCTAGGTCGTTCATGCGTTCGAGGTCAGCATATGCCTGTACAATTTCGGGATCCTCCAGTTGATGTTGTTGCTACTCTTTGGCTAATTCCTAGTCTTTGGCGCATGTGATTGCCTCCACCATCCTAGGCGTAAGGGATGATCTTCTCTCTTCAATTATTCTCCCTACTATGCTGAACATCGCTTTTGAAGAGACGATAGACACTAGCACCAGGAGAACATCCCATGCGAAATGTGACAACACAGGAAATATCCGCTTGTTGTTCTTCCACCACTCGAGCAAGTCTATCTTGCCTCCACCAGTAAGATCAGGATCAATATTTGCAAAATCATGCTCCAAATAGTGTTTTAACTCCAAGACAGAATTCCACTTGGAGGCCGCTTGAGACTGAGAAGATGAAGAAGTAGACTTACCCTTTAGCTTCTTCCATAAGTGTAATATCAAGCTTGTTTTTCCTTGTTGCATTTGCTGTGAGGCCTCCGATCTTCCGCTGCTGCCAAACTTATCATGATACATATGGAAAACAAGAAAAAGCTCCTCTTTGACATGTGTGAAATCTTCCAAATAATCAAGACCAAGGCATTCACCTATTCCCTCCATACCAATCTGTAAACCTGCCAACTTTTTTGTATGATTGAAAATGATAGCAAAGCAATACAAGTGTGAAATAGAATCAAAATATTTAATAAAATTTTCCTCCATTACTACGACGACATGGCCTAAAATAGGATCGTCCCTAGATTTGGAAAGTTTGTCTGCAATTAACCAAATAAACCCTATAACTAAATAAGAGGTAGGATAATAAACACCAAATAAAGCATTTGTTACTTTATAAAAAGGTCTTAAAACTCTCGAAAATGACTAGCAATCTGCCAATCTGAATTACTAACTACCAATTCATTATTTTGAGAGTTGGCATTGACAAAAACGGATATGACATGTTCATATCCTTATATCTTCTTTAACATAACATATGTCGAGTTCCACCTCACATTCATATCAAGATCAAATTTTCTTGGCTCTTTCCCATTAGCTGCACAGTACTCCGCGAACCTAGCTACCACTTATGGGGAAATTGTGAGGTAACGAATGGCATCATGGGTGCTGTTTAAATATGGACAAATGCAGTAAATGTGCTTGTGAAATGAGAAGTAAGAAATAAATAAATGAGGAGTACAAATGCAGGAAATGTGCTTGTGAAATGAGAAGTAAGAAATGAATAAATGAGTAGCACAAATGCAGGAAATGAGCTTGTGAAATGAGAAGTAAGAAATGAGAAGGCTCAGTTTATGAAGAAATGGAAGAGCTGAGTGAATTTATATAGATCAAAAAAGAGTCGTTGCTCTCTCAAACCCGAACGTTGTCTCAGCAATCTAAACGTTATGTGACCGTTTTATTTGACCATTGTCAATCTACTCTCAATGCAAAAGAATCAGCAACCTTTTCCAACTTCCAATGCCTCCTACTGACCTACTCTACTTTTTTCCCCCGTCCGGCCATCCTCCTCCTACTTTTCCCCCGTCCCACCACTCCCACGCCGCCCGGCTGCCCGCTCCCACCCCTCAAATCCCCTGCTTTCCTCGATTCCTCCTCCCATGGTCCCAACTCCCACTGCACCCACGCCCAGCAGTCGGCGCCCGCCCCCTCCCATGCCCGCCTCCTCCTCCGCCGCCGCTTCCTCCTCCCCCACCTCCCTGGTCCCCTCCCTCCTTCCCCTATCTCCTCTGCCACCACTTCCTCCCCCACCTCCCCCGCCACCTCCTACTCCCCCACCTCCCCGGTCGCTGGGCCCCTCCCTCCCCCTACCTCCCCCTCTCCTCCCCACCTCCCCCGACACCGTCGCCTCCTCCTCCACCTCCCCCGCCGCCGCCTCCTCCCCCACCTCCCCCGCCTCCTCCTCCTCCACCCCTACCTCCCTGGGCCCCTCGCTCCTTCCCCCACCTCCCCCGCCGCCGCCTCCTCCTCTCCCACCTCGCCCACCACCGCCGCCGCCTCCCCCCCACCTCCCCCGCTGCCACCTCCTCCTTCCCCACCTCCCCAGGCCCCTCCCTCCTTCCCCCACCCCCCCCCCCCCCCCCCCGTCGCCTCCTCCTCCCCCACCTCCCTGGGCCAGTTTCGTCGCCTGACGCCGCAGCACCACAGGGCGATGCCGCCGCTGGCGGGGACAGGGCTGGCGTGCTACGGCTCCATCACCCGCAGTGGCAGCGCTGGTGCCACCGGGGGCCATGAGCCGGTTCTTCTTCGGGGACTCGTTTGGGCTCACCTATTGAGGGCTGTGCGCGGCGCTGGCACTGTTCGTGCTCGCGGATCCTGCGCTCCCACGGTGGCCACCAAGCTTAGGGGTCGAGTACACACTTTCCCCTTTGCTCTGCTCTGTGATTGTGTTGTGGGATGAACGAGAGATCTGTGCTTGTGTTGTGGGAATGTGGGATGACCGTGGGACGGTGGAAGGGCGCTGGGAGGCCGAAGGCCGTTTGACCGGCCAAAGACGATTCAGCGGGCATGGCGTGGCTGCCGAGGCTTACGCAGGGGCGCAGGGCACATGGCCGCCGAGAGGCCGAAGGTGTGGCCACTCTTGGCGTTGGCCGTGCCCCCTGGCCAATGGTGCTCACTGGGCCCGGCGTGCCCCCCTGTGCCGACTGTGCTTACTGGGTCGGACTGCTTGTTTATTTTTTTTATATAACAAATGAGTTCTAAAATTACGGAATTTTATGTACAGCCTTCCAACATAGCGTACTTGATTGTATAATTTTTTTTGTAATTTTATCTATTCTAAATTTCACTAAAGAATTCATTTAAATAGACTGTTCGTAGGATTTTTTTAATGTACCAAATGAGCTTCAAAAATTACAATTTTTTTAAGGATCCTTGCACAATCGGCCTAATTGTGTAATTTCTCCAAAGTTTTATGCACTCAAAATTGTCTCAGAAATCACGGTGTAGGTCTCAAAGAATCAGATTTTAGTTTTTCGAAATTAGTGTTTCATGATTTTCGAGACCTAATTTTGAAAAACTGAAATCCGATTTTCCAAGACCTAAACACTTGATTTTTGAGACAATTTTGAGCACATAAAACTATGGAGAAATTATACAATTAGGTTGACTATGCAAGGTTCCTTAAACAAAATGTAATTTTTGGAGCTAATTTGGTACCTTAAAAAATCCTACGAACAATCTACTAAAATGAATTCTTCAGTAAAATTTAGGATGGATAAATTATAAAAATGTTACACAATCAAGTACGCTACATCGGGAGGCTGTACATAAAATTTGTAATTTTTAGAACTCATTTGCTATATCTAAAAAATTGAATAAGCAGTACATCTACAAGAAATCCCTAATTAGGATCAGATTAATGCTAATTAGCCTTATTAATCATCTCATGCATGGTGGCCGTACGGCAGCCCTCTGCCGTATGGTGGCTATGTAGCCTTCGTGCTATCGTTCGGCAGAGGCCACGTGTTGTCCTCTGGGGGCTGCCGCACGACTACCATGTGGTAGAAACAATATTTTTGCTATTTTGATGTGACAAATGTTATTCTTATAAGTACAGTTCAAGTATCGCTAAAAGTGCCCGAAACTCGAAAGTAAAGACAACGACGAGTATACACCAGTTTATGGACCAAAGTTCCTGCTCATGAACGAAGCTTCCCTGTCCCCGCGCTTCCTATCCCCTGCGTGTTCCCTCCATCTGGACCGTTCGCTACTGATCCAACGGTCCACATCATAAGTTTTTATATTTTCACCATTTACCCATTTTCACCTGAAATTTAAAACTAAAAATAGGTTAATGCATCATAAATAATAAAAAATACAGAAATTTTTTTTTGTATTTTTGTATTATTTATGATGGATTAATCCATTTTTATTTTTAAATTTCAGGTGAAAATGGGCAAATGGTGAAAATATAAAAACGTATGATATAGACCGTTGAATCAGTAGCGAGTGGTTTAGATCGAGGGAACACGCAGGGAACAGGGAGCGCAGGGGACAGGGAAGCTCCCTTCCCTGCTCATACCCGAACACCAGGTTCGTGCTAGGTAACCAGCTAAACAAGAAAAGTGGAACGCGGCACTCAGGCACGCAGATTAGAAACGCGGTAAGACCGAAAACTAGCACACGAGCTACGAGGCATCATACTATCTTCAGTCTGTATTACTTACCGTTTAGGACATGGACACTGTCCTCGATTAATACATGCTTTGACGATTACTTCTTCAAATTATATGGTAGCGCGCGCAAACTGTTAAACGGTTAGCAATACGGAAATATTTCTCATAGTAATTCTACTAAATTACTAGTAGTGTGCCCGTGCTAACGCTACGGTAAAATACAAAACAAGATAAAATTTGTAAACAAACCTAAAACTTATGTACAACATGCTCACGTGGTCGTACCGACCAATCTTACAACGTGGTCGTATCGTGGCTGCCCGCTTCACCGTGGTCGTAATGACCCCTTACAACGTGGTCGTTACCAACCACGCTCACTGACTCGACTACAGGCATCTTCGACCATGGGCATTCAACCACGTCCATCTTCGACCACGGCCATCTACGACCACGAGCTTCTTCGACCACGGTCATCTTCGACCACAGCCATCTTTGACCACGGTGATCTATGACCACGGTCATCTCTACGACCGTGCAGCCGCTTCGACTACGGTTTGACTCTCGACCACGTTGTGATCTTCGATCATGGCCTCTGACCACATTGAGGCTTTTGACCACGTCGTAGATTAAATGCATTTTGTGGTTGTAATTAAGCACAGTAACGTGTGAGGGAGCAAGAAATCGATATTGTGCTGTCAAATGTCAAATGAGAGACTGTATATCCTACCGTTCAGGTCACTGGATGTAGAAAAGGATTGGATGGTCTTCAGGACTGTATATGGCAGTTATTTTCCAAGTGGCCTTCGAAGTGGCCGACTAACCCCACAAGAAGCATCTATTACCTCTAATATTGTGAAAAACAAATGTGTAATATATGCTATCTTCTGTTCCCAGCCATATTAGTCTCATTTTAATTATTTACAAAGCACTGTATGTTATCTACAAGAGTCCATCACTCTTATGTTAGCTAGGCTACTTGCAAATATTGAACAGTTGTCTATTAGCAAGCCTTAGCAGCTAGTGACTGCTATATTCATATCACTAAATGCCATATTAGCATACAAAGCATCAAAGCAATGTGACATATACAAAAAACATTACTCATTCAAATTAAATAGAGCATGTAACTTTATACCAGACGGCAAATGGATTGGCACAAGAGGCAAAGTTATGTTGTATCAGTGGCTACATCCGAGAATCTTACTTTGAGAGAACATCTATGAGCAGTGGAAGCTTCATAAGTTTATTAATGGCTGGTTTTGATTGCCTATTTAGGTTTGCATCTTCTTCAGCCGCTACTTCAAACTCAGCAATGAATTGTTCCACTATAAGACCAATATCTGCACGCGGTCGATCATTCTTCTTCTTCTTCTTACCACCCTTAAAGAGCCGCTCAATTTCATCATCCTCTTCACCTTCCTCTGCCTGTAATAAAGAGAATTAGTTCACATAGTACTAACAAAGACAAGAAATAAATGAGGATCAACAAAATATTCAGCAATTCTTCCCATGTAAAAAACATATTTTGAATTCGGTGGCAAGGTGTCAGAGCTTCATCAACACTGCACCTTATCCCCTAAAACTACAATCTACTCCTGCAAGGTTATGGCGCTATATAATAGGCCTGTAACATACCAACAAAATTCCTCTATTACTGAATACAAGCATTCTTTAGGTGAACCCTAGCACATGACATTTTTACATTCACTGAGGAAGTCCATAATCTTACCAACATGGATATTGGTATTAGTCACTACTCACTATAATCAATCATCGATATGAAACGCGACCATAAGCAACCACAGGCCACAAAGGATACTTTGGTAACAACACAAATATTATACGACACATTCCTTTTGTTTTCATGCCTTTACAAATGAACGGTCCCCATTCAACTACTCGGTTTCAGTTCAGATTTTTTTTGGGTTGTTCTTGTTGTTGTTGGTTAACAAAAGGGATAAAAAGTCATTGATCCCCACAATTAACCTCCAACAAACAGACCTTTGACTCAGCCTTTATGATAATTTGTCAAAAAAAGGAACTAAAAGAATGACCTACAGCTTTTGAGCAATTAAGAATGAATACCTGTGGATAATGTCGAGGAGAGTGGCCATCATTATCGCTTCCATAACGGTCAGCTGGGTCAACCCCACTATCATCGATGAAGTTATCATCATCTACAGTTCTAACACCTTCTTGATCATCCTGTTCCACAAGACAAAAATGTTAGCAGAGTGCGTTAATTTGTCCTAGGTTATGAAAATAGTAGGTCAAAGAGGAATGCCAAGCTAAATAAAAAAATGCAGGACACCTAACCAATACCAAAAATCTGACTCAATTTGTCAAATGGAAGATTCAACATTAAATACTACCATCCTGAGCAAGCAATTTTCCCTAAAGGAAAAAAACTGCAAGAATTGAGAGCAAAAATAAACTCAATTATCATGGAGATGAGTAAGGTATCAGCAAACAAGCCTGCCACTGCCTATCATCTAAAAATACGATATTCTCCGGATATACTGCCTTAACATGGAACACCTCAAGAATAATCTGAGTTCCATAGCAAACCAATCCATTGCAATTGGATGAACCATCAACAGCAGTATACAAACTAAAAAGAGTGACCTTTAATGCAACATACAAAGCACATACAGTAATTTACCGGTGACGAACATATCGAATACATCGGAAGCAATTGTTACCTCAGAGTCACCCCAGCGATGGTGTCCCAGAGCTCTTGGATCTCCCTCTCCCCTTCATCCTGCTCCTCGTGGCCGCCACCGCCCTTCCCTCCCGAGCCCCTCTTCTCCCTCGCCATCCCCATCCCTCTGTCCCTCTCCCCGCCGTCCTCCCTCCTCCTCTTCTTCTCCTTCTCCTTGCCTCCGCCCCTCGCGAGGTCCCTCAGCGCCGACGAGCCCTTTCTCTTCCTCGCCGCGTCGGCCTCCGGATCCACATCCGTATCCGCCAACGCCGCCGCCTCCTCCCCCCAGTCATCTAGCCCGTCACCGGTCATGTCGTCACCACCTCCTCCGCCTACGGCCTTCTTGAGTAGGCGCTTCCGGGGCTTGGACGAGGAGCCGACGCCGTCGTCGCCGTGCACGGGCGTGGGGGAGCGGTCGCGGTTCCAGTCGGCGCCTCCGCCATCATCGCCGAGGTCGTCCTCGAGGTCGTCGTAGGGCTGCGGCTCGGGCGAGGGGTCGCGGGCGTCGGCGGGGTGGGGGGAGGAGGCGGCGGCGGCGCGGGGTGGGGGGAGGAGGAGGCGGCGGTGGAGCGGAGGGGTGGGGGGAGGAGGAGGCGGCGGCGGAGCGGAGGGGTGGGGGAGGAGGAGGCGGCGACGGTGGAGGAGCGGGGGAGGAGGCGGCGACGGCGGAGGAGCGGGGGAGGAGGCAACGGAGAAATCAGAAGGGAGGAGGCGCACGGGTTCGGTGGGGGAGGCCGGCGGCGGCGGCGGAGGAGGGAGGGGAGGAGGCAGAGGAGGGGTGGGGGAGGAGGAGACGGGCGAGGAGGCAGCGGAGAAGGCGACGAGGGAGGAGGCGGAGGGGAGGAGGCGGCGGTGGGGGGAGGCAGGCGGCGGCGAAATCCGAGGGGAGGAGCAAACGGGTAAGTATACTGGCTTTGGCATACTAACCTGGTCACAAACTGGGCAAGTATCACTTCGCTCCGTCCATTCAAGTATGCAACACAGATGGAAATGATGCTCACATTTAGTAATAGAGCGGGGATTTTCTTCATCATATTCTGGTGAAAGAAAAAACAAAGGTTATTACAGAAATCTATGGTCGACCAACATAGAGCTTAGATTTAGAGGATCAATCCGTGCATCAATGGAGGATAGTCAGAGTGCCATGCACATCATCAACAAGCAACTATAGCTAGGGCCTAGGAAACAACAACAAAACACATGTTTCAACTGGAACTCGGTCATTTGCATGGTGGGAAGTTCCTACCGTACATCTTTTTGAAAATTTCCATTATTTCAGATTGTGTGCATCTATCAACCAGTGAGCTGCTTAGGGCTTATCACATATGCATAATAATAAAAATACTGATATACAGGAATAAAGGATGCATACGTATTGCATATAATGCAGACAAATAATCGGAGCACCAGCAAATATTTAACTGGCAGATTCTAGGTAACTTATCCATCTACCATTATTTCAGAAATGCAGAATAGTTGTGTTTCAACCCAAATGAGCTGACCAACATCCTAACCACCTTTACCCTGATAATAAGAAAACAGCAGGCCCAGAGTAAGAGTAGCAAAACCATGTGCATCCAGTTCTACAACCAACCAAGTAAAGATAGTATTCAACAACTATTCAGTTCTTGTCTTGACAATCTAAAGAATTAGTATTCCTATGATCAAGAGAAGCGCAACCTTCAAGACAGATTGGGCAAACATCCTCCTCGTCAGGCTTATCTTCAGGGACACCTTTATCACATGACTCATACTCCTCCACCTTTAAAGATTCCTGCTGATCATCGATTTTGCTCTTAGTGTCTGTCTTTTCCAAATTTGCACATGAATCGGCAGCTCTAAGCTTCCATGACTACCATTAGATGTCAATTATCATCACTCATTCTCACAGATAATCAAGTTTTTACCAGGGTTTTCTACAACTGGCAAGCCCACATTGTAAGGCAAAGGTGCAGGTGGTGCTCGATAAGTGTCAGGAGTGGATGTATCCAGATTTGTGTCAACTGCAACTATAGCAGAAGCTGGAGATGATCCATCAAAGGCTGAAGACAATGGTCCATGCTCCTCTAGATTTTGCTGATGCTGAATAGTGCAAAGCCAATAACGTCAGCCAAGTCAAGTAATTAACAATGTAAAAGTTTAACACATACACAAAGCTACCAACAAATCAGTTTATTAATCGATCGTGGCTTCTTTTTGCTAGAGGCTATGATTATCGCATAGACTATACTAAAGCAAGCATCATACAGTCGAGAGTGTTAGATTGCTGAATCATCAAGGATTGAAGACAACTAATGGGAGCTGCACACTACAAGCAAAATAATTTCTCCTGTTGCATCAAAAATGCAAAAACGGCATTTAAACTTCTAGTACTCTGTTATTGATAGCATTCGCAAGTAAAACACGTACAAAATCTGGGGCACTCTCATATGCCATATCATTAAATCGTTAAATGAGCAAAATGTATTACATACAGCAACCAGAATAAAAATGTCTGATGATTGCATATAATTTAATTCGGTCTTCATAAAACATATGTAGACTACATTGCAGTTAATGACAAGGACAATAAAAAAACTTGACGCTAACTCAGCAGAATCTTTTGACTGGAAAAGAAAGACAGATGGTAGATACCTCCTAGACATTAACTTCAGGTTGTTTGGTAATGCATAGTGACACACAAATAAGAGAGCACAATTCAGAGGACATAATCTAAGACAAAGCAGGGTCTACATACAGAGATATGAACTGGTGCTCTTTCTGCTTCGGATCCCCTTGATGAACAGCAACAGCAGCCACCCATTCTATCCTGAATGAAAAATCTTGCTCCAGGCTATCCTCTAGCTGCCATTTAAAACTAAAATTTCATCTCCCGTAGCCCTACAAAGAAACAGTCATATATTGATGCAAGAAAGAACACGAAATCATGCAAAAAAATATAGCATATGAATGCAACATGAAACAAAAAGGTGAATTTTGTTGATTTCTTACAATGCTAATGCCATGGTTCTGCGCTTTGAACAGGAAAACAAGCAGGGTGGAGATGATGACAGATGCCAAGGGAGCACAAGCTGAAATCCAGAAAAGCTTTGGCCATCTCATGCTCTGCATACACAGACAGTAAGATGAATATATATTACTACAGGAGTTCAAATCAACAATTGCAAAAAGGAAAGATATGTCATTTTACGTTCTGAAATGAACTTTTCTCTGACACTACTACCTTCTATAGTTTCAGAATAGCCAACGCTACAACAGGCAGCTATTTCACTTATACATTGAGCTAACACATTTTCCTCCAAAATCAAAGGTTAAAATCCAGCTCAAGGACCATTATCAACAAATTTTCATTTGAAAAGAGAGTAGAATTTCCTCTTCCCGCTAATGCTATACCACTACATTGGCACTGATCAAGAATAACATTGAAATGAATATCGATTCCCAACAGATGAATTGGTGTTGAGCTATATGGATATTCAATCACAGAAAAATAAAACAGTTCCCCATGAATAGCTAACTCTAAAGATCAGACAAGTAATCAGGCATGGAGACTACTTCATCACAGGAAAATAGAATAGTGAAACTGAGAATTCAATATGAAGCATTACATGTAAGTTCACATCAGGAAATTGGGTCAAAAGACATGCACAATGCCTTAGTGAAACAACACTTCTGGTGAAACAAAATGCAAGTTTTTTTCTTTTTCGAAGGCTAAATGGGACAAAATTGAAACTTCTGTTGCTTCAACACGCTGAAGAGTACAGAGCAAATGGATTAGTAAATATAGGTTATAGGACTACACTATGATGTGAAATCGTTTCCATTCTGTAAATGACTTGACATCATAACGTAGTCCAGAAATCTGCTCATGGATCCCCAATCCAAGTATCCAACAACTACAGCACGAGATCAAACGTCTCTTCATACCAAGATCTTGAGCTTACCCAGCTAGTCAGCTACCATCGCAAGATTACAAGTATCCTCCCAAGAAACGAACGTTCTAAGTAGGCAAATGGCGCATAACCGAATTTAGTACAAAGATCTCGTATCGTACATACGTACGTACCGTCGAACCGCCAAGCCCAGCTGGGCCGCTCGTACTCGGAGAAGGCGACGCGGCCGTCATGGTCTCGGTCGTGCAGGTCGAGCTCCCGGGCGGTGCGGTGCAGCACCTCCCGCCGCGCAGACGCGAGGTTCCACGCGGCCAGCTCGGCGCCGTCGGCGGGGTCGACGTCGATCTTGGGGAACAGCACCTCTACGTGCCGCGTCACATTGAACCGCGCGGCGTCGTTGATGTAGTCCTCGTCGGCGTCGACATCGGCGTCCGCAAGGTCTTCGGGGACGGGGGCCGCCTCCATGCCCGGCGCGTGCAGCCCCGCGGCGGCGAGGCGCTCCCACTCGCGGTCGTCGCGGCGGCGCTCGAGGTCCGCAATGAAGGGGTCGAACGGGATCTGATGCGAGGCGGGGCCTACATGCCCGGCGCGTGCCCCGCGGAGGCGGAGCCGGCGGTGAGGGTGCGGGTGCGGGGAGGGGGAGGAGGGGGAGAGGTGGACCAGGAGGAAGAGGAGGCCCGCGGAAGCGAGTGCCAGGACCAGTGTCAGGACGACGGTGGGCGCCGCCGAGGGCTTCCTCGCCGTCGGGGCTGGCGCAAGCCCTCTTCTCCCAGTCCGCGCTCCACGAGAAGTCCATGGGGTCGCCGGGGCACCGCGCCTCCCCACCTCCCACCAGATCCGAGAGCCGCAGCAGCGAGCTAGAGGAGGAGGGATGGAGGCGCACGGATTCGGTGGTGGGAGGCAGGAGGCGGTGGAGGAGGAGGAGGGAGGGGAGGAGGCGGCGGAGAAATCAGAGGGGAGGAGCCGAGGAGCGCACGGGTTCAGTTGGGGGAGGCAGGAGCGAGGTCGTCGGGGGCGCGTGGGCGTCGGGGTGGGTTCCAGGTTCAATGATTTGCATGATCCAAATGATTTTGGCCTTAGGATTTTCAATGAGTAAGAGAAGAAAGCTTGAGAAGAGATCCAGGCCATTCATTTGTATGAAGTTGGAACCCTTTGGTACACAAATCTGGGTGGACTTAGATTAGGCATGACTGTGGGGGTGGTTGAGGGGGTGGATTTAGTAAAGAAAATTTTGGTGAATTATAGAGTAGGGTAGATTTCCATGTGATAAATATAATTATTTTGACTGCAAGTATTAAAGGGCGACGTCTATTTAAGTCTGGAAGTAGTACCATAAGAAAAACATGGCTGTTATGGCTTTTAGGGTGTTCGTGAGAGAGTACGGAGTAACAGAAATTTATATACAATTTTGATCAATATAAATAAAGTCGTTACGGTAGAAAAAACGAATAGTCATGGCAAGTATTTATTAATCATAATTTCAAGCACTCGAACACTATTCTACAATGCACTTACCTTTCTGGCTGCGACGGCCGAAATGATTTGAAGGTGACAACACACCCGACGCTTCTTCTCCTATAGCGATTACTCACTCTCAATACAGGAAACAACAATACAAGACACCAAATAATTAATAACGCTCCTACATGTTTTTTAAATCCACATTTCTCCCCTGTTATCGGACAGTCAACTCTGCTATCCTAGTACTAAAATTATCATAACTTTCACTTTACAAGTTCTATCATAGCATATCTTACAATTCTAGAACCTAAACAAAATACCTCGTGATTTCTTAGTTGGCCACACGTTCAGATTAAATCATTAAATTACCCATTTTTAACCTAGAAAGTACATCTATCATCTTTTGGACGATAAACTTAACTATTTCATATCTTTTAATCTACATATGTAAATATATTAAACTACGATATTTTTTTAATCTAAGTAAAATTATCTACCACTTACAATCGCTGCCGACTCTGCTGTCCTACAATCGCTGCCTCCCCATGGTCCCCGGTGGTACCACAAAACCCAACCAGGCTGGTGCGATGGCGGTCCATAGCACCTGTCGGCCATAGAATCTACTGGAGTTCGAATCTTTCACAATCGAACGGCTCAAAATTGTACTAGTTCTCGGAAAGCTTCCGTCAGCTAAAGGATGGCAAAACCATTCATTATTATGCAGGGGTATATACAACGTTTTCAACCTTTGTAGGTGTACTACCGTAATTGATTAAGGCATTTGGATGTGTATATACATGTTGCAATCGTTCCAAAAATGCTGTAGGCAGCATTATCACACACACACTGAGAAACCCACACCAACAAAGAGGGAGAGGGAGAGAGGTAGCAATGGGGGACTTCGTGCTGGGGCTGGCCAAGTCGGTGGTGGAGGGGGCGCTGACTAAGGCCCAGTCGGCGATCGGGGAGGAGGCGAAGCTGCGGCAGAGCGTGCAGAGCGACCTGGTGTTCATCACCGGCGAGTTCCAGATGATGCAGTCCTTCCTCAACGCCACCAACGAGGAGCGCGTCACGAACAACGTGGTGAGGACCTGGGTAAGGCAGGTCCGTGACCTGGCCTACGACGTCGAGGACTGCATCGAGTTCATCATCCACCTGGACAACAAGCCGTCCTGGTGGTTCCGCATGCTCCCGTCCTGCATGGCACCGGCGCTGCCTCTGGACGAAGCGGTCGCCGAGATAAAGCAGCTCAAGGCGAGGGTCGAGGACGTGAGCCATAGGAACGCACGCTACAACCTCATCACCGACTCCGCCGCCAAGGCGGCCGCCGTCGGGCAGCAACAGCCGATGGCGACGGCCGGCACCACAGCATTCGACATCGTCCAGGAGGCGAGGGACACCGCGAGGAAGAACCGCGGCTTAGTGGACCTCACCGAGTTGATCGCCAATAAGGACGATCTGTGTCTCCAAGTGATCACGCTGTGGGGAACCGGCGGCGATCTTGGAACGACCTCCATCATCAAGAAGGCCTACGATGACCGGGATGTACGCCAATCCTTCGGATGTCGCGTCTGGGCAAAGCTGACGCATCCTTTCAATCCCCACGAGTTCCTCCGGAGCTTGCTCTCTCAATTGTCCGTAGGCTCTGGCCTGGAACAAGGAGCAACCGCAGGTGTAGATGCCCTGACGAGGATGGAGGCGGCGGCGCAAGACGAACTCGTCAAGAATTTCGTGAAGCAAGTGGAAGAGAAGAAGTACCTCGTCGTCCTGGAAGACCTGTCCACCGTGGTAGAGTGGGAAACCGTCAGAATGTACCTACCGGACAAGAAGAACGGCAGCCGGATCGTCGTTTCCACACAGCAGTTGGAAATCGCAAGCTTGTGCACGCCGCAGCCTTGCGGACTTTCGGAGCTCATGCAGTTGTCAGCTGATCACTCTGTTTGTGTCTTTTACAGTAAGGAGGTACGTGAGCCGTAATTTTTTTCCCGACAAAGGGAAATATCCCCTGCCTTCCTTTACTGACAATGACTGTAACAATACAGCAGTTTACAGACCAAAATTCCTACCACGTACCTGAACACCAGTACGTGGTGGGTAACCAGCTAAACAAGAAAAGTAGAAAGCGGCACTCAGGCACGCAGATTAGAAACGTAGTAAGACCGAAATCTAGCACAAGAGCTACGAGGCATCTTACTATCTTCAGTCTGTATTACTTACCGTTTAGGACATGGACACTGTCCTCAATTAATACATACATTGACGATTACTTTCAAATTACATGGTAGCTCAAACTGTTAAAAGATTAGCGATACGGAAATATTTGTCATACTAAATCTACTAAATCATTTCCATGTGATAAATATAATTATTTTGACTGCAAATATTAAAGGACGACATCTATTTAAGGCTGGAAATAGTACCACAAGAAAAACGTAGTAGGCATGCCACAAGAAAAGCTAAAAAACGAATCTCAACTAGAGCTAGTATCATGGCTGGCCCGGCCCGATTTTGCGAGCTCGGGCCTGGCTTTAGCTTTAGCTAGTATCGGGCTAGCGTTAGGCTGGGATCGGGCTTTAGCTTTCAGCCCATAAGTCCAGTCCTAAGCCCAATCAAGCTCGATATTGAGGTATAAATATTTTTTAATATTTATACATATATTCCATTAGAAAATTGATTAAAAAAATATTAATATTTTATTCGGAATAAAGTACTGATAGAGCTTGGAACCAAATTCACGACCTCCTCTTGCATATGGATACCCGTAGCCGTTCTAACTGTTGCGACTTGCAGGGTAGTCACGGTGGTGGAATTATAACCAATGAGACCATCCATCAAGTGAAGGCGCGCGAGAAAAATATCACCTTAATGTCGAAGCGCGCGAGAAGAAAAATGAAGCTGGCCCTAGACCCTCAGAAAATGAAGCTGGCCCTAGACCCTCAGAAAATGAAGCTGGCCCTAGACTGGAAGGATAGAACTCATGTTGTTGGGCGCAAGAAAGAGTCGTCTTCTCTGAACAGTCTGCTTCTTAGCCCCGATCGTGCGATCAATGTGATCTCCGTGTGGGGGATTGCTGGCGTTGGGAAATCAACTCTCGTCAAAGACGTCTACTACAGAGAAGTGCTTGAGCGCAATTTTTCGAGATGCGGTTGGGTCGATGTATCCCATTCCCAACCGTTCGATTTAAGGGAGTTCTCCCGGAGATTATTCTCGGATTTGTATTCAGAATCTGCTGAAGCCCTTGTCAAACAAAAAGAAGAATCTCTTGGTATCCTGGGATTCAAAGATCCGATTGTGGAGTGCTGCAAGCTTCTGCGTCAAGAGCCGTGCCTTGTCGTTATTGACGGTCTGCGGTCCACGGAGGAATGGGACTTGATAAAAGCTGCCCTCATGACACCTGGAGCAGCTGAAAAGGGCACCTGTATCATGATCATTGCGACTGAAGAAAGCGTCGCCACACATTGTTCGATGCAAGACGACGGAGTGCACAACATCAAAGGTCTAGGAGCTGCTGCAGCACTTGACCTATTCGAGCAGAAGGTACGTCTGTTCGTTTACTTATGCATTCTACTCCTTTCCTATTCCTAAAGTTCTGTTCGTGGTCCTTTTCTTATTGGCCTTTCATGTCTAAAACAACTATGGCAGGCTATTTAAAAAACCGGTACTCGGTAACCTCGTACCTAATTGTCACGAAATTTGCTCAACTTGTAAAACTTAGGCCATTCTCACATAATATATCCTCTATTTGCACAGGATATGCACAAGTAAAGTTATTTTTGAATCTTTTATAATCGCTAAATGCCTCCAAAATATTCTAGAAACTTCAAGAATCATCACGTCTCCAAAATTTCTACAGTCCCATATTCACAAATAGTCAAACCATTGACAACTTACCGATTGGTGGCTAGCTAGTCTAACGGTGTAGCACATTTGTCTTGGGGTTAATGGCTATGGTTTAAATCCCATGAAAAGATTTTTTTTATAGAACGGATTATAGTATCACGACTCTATCAAATTTTGAAAAGCATACATATTTTATATATAGATTGAATTTTTCTTTCAATAATATAAGTCTATAATTTTATAGTCTTCTTGCAAAACATAATGGTATTTTATAGTAAAAACAATAAAATAATTTTATAGTTTTGAATTGTGCTTTCCATCTGCTATGAATTCATTGCAAGGCATATAATTTTTTAGTTTTGTTGTAGCAAGCGGAGATATAACTGTGTTTTTTATTTTTTATCTTTCTTTAATTAAATGACACAAAAAGATAATAACCAGTATAATTTCAGTTAAAAACCAACTGTTGAAAGCCAAAAGACTTCAGGGAAAGCCAAAATGAACCGGCCATTCCGTCCTCTTTTTAGTATAACTAACTACATCTTTTTGGTTCTTGGTCCTTATAACTAAGTACTTACGCATTCTACTCCTTTCCTATTCCTAAAGTTTTGTTCCTGGTCCTTATTTTATTGGCTTTTCATGTCTAAAATGCTATAGTGGGCTATTTAGCTCATTAGAGTTTTAGCTTCTGATTTCTTAACTTCGTTTTTTTAGCTTTTTAGCCTTTTTAGTGTTTTTTATATTTTCTTTTTTTCTTTTATTCTTTTGTATTGTCTGTGATAATATAACTTTTTTATTTTTTTAAAAGTTTTTTAATTTAATTACGTTGTAAAGCTAATAACAGCTACAGTAAAAAAAACCGCTATAGTAAAAAAAATGTCAAAAGCTCGGACTTAAAGCTCAAATGAGCACCACCTCATAACTAAGTGTCACGAAATTTGCACAACTTGCAAAACTTGGGCCATTTGCACAGAATATGTCCTCTGTTTTGCACAGGATATGCACGAGTAAATTAACTTTGAATCTTCTAGAAACATTGCTAAAAGCCCCTCTTCCAAATACGAGTAAAATTAATTTTGAATCTTCCAAATGTGACGTGGGCTCTTGCCTCGCACATGGAATTTTCTAGAAACTTCCGGAATCATTGCGTCTCCAAAATTTCTAGTCCCATATTCACAATAGTCAAATCATTGAAACATCAAAATCTAATGATTACTGCACTGGTCTTTAGGCTAGCGCTTAGCATACTACTTGTTAGTGTTAGTTCTAAAATTGTTTTTACAATAGGTATTCGGGAGTATTAATATGCCCAAGCTGACAAAAATCTCCGATCTGACAAGCGACATCGAAGAGCAAGAAGAGCTTCTTGCGCAAGCAAAGCTTCTTGTAGACAAGTGTGGCGGACTTCCTAAAGTAATAGCTGCTATAGGCGGCTTCTTGGCCACCAAACTGAAAGAACCAGTGGAGTATCTTTTTAAGTATGCACCGGAGTGGTGGAGGGAGTTTGCAGCGGAGCGATGGAGGGAGTTCGCAGCCGAGCTGAATGAAAGCTTTATGCACGAGCTGGAGACCAACCCAAGGCTTGATAGCCTGCGAGGTCTCTTTACCTGGATGCATTCCTACTTTCGTACTTGCCCGGACTACATCAAGCCATGCACCTTTTATCTATCCATCTTCGCAGCAGCTGGTGAGAACACGAGCCCAGCAGCTGGTGAGAAGACGAGCATTAGGCGGCGGCGTTTGGTACGGCGTTGGATCGCGGAGGGATACTCCAGGGACATGGACGGCCATACCGCGGAGGAGAAAGGGGAGACGTTCTTCTCCAAGCTCGTTGGCCTGAGCATCATCCAGCAGCCACCGGAGACGGCCACCGCCACATACACCCACAAGAGGATGGTCTCGTGCCAAGTCAATGGCTTCTTCCGGGAGTACATCCGCTCGCGGTTAATGGAAGACAACCTTGTCTTGGCACTGGAGGGGAGTTGCAGCGTTGGAGCCACCCAGTGCAGGCCGGGACGGCACCTCACCATACGGAGAGGTTGGGACAGAGACCCCAATGTGTACCGGAGCATCGACTTCTCGCGGCTACGGTCACTGACGGTGTTCGGACAGTGGAGGCCATTCTTCGTCTCCGAGGGGATGAGGGTGCTTCGGGTGCTGGACCTGGAGGACACGTTAGGCCTCAAAGACGATGACCTCAAGCAGATCGGGAAGCTGGTGCCTCGCCTCAAGTTCCTCTCCGTACGAGGGTGTAGAGAGATCCAACGCCTGCCGGATTCCTTGGGTGGCCTGACGCAGCTCCAGACCCTGGATGCCAGGTACACCTCCGTTTCCATGCTGCCAACGGCCATCGTCAAGCTACAGAAGCTGCAGTACCTTTGTGCCGGCGCAGTACCATTGGACACGGCTGCCAGCCCGCCGCCGCCATCATCGAGGTGGATCTCCTGGCTGCCCAAGCTCCGCAGGCATCCTCGACCAGGTGTGGGTGTCGTGGTGCCGAGAGGAGGGATTGTTGGGAAGATGACAACCTTGCACACGCTGGGTGTGGTCGACGTCAGCGTTGCAGCCGGCCAGGGGGAGGCCGTTCTGAAAGAGCTCAAGAACCTCACCCAGCTGCGCAAGCTCGGAGTGTCCGGCATCAACCCGGCGAACAGCAAGGAATTGTGGTCTGCCATCTCGGGCCACGGCCATTTGGAATCCTTGTCGGCGCGGCTTGAGAATGCCGGCGGCGAGCAGGGTGTCTATGGTTGTTCGGATGGCGCCGTCTTCTCGCCTCCGGAGAAGCTGCAGAGCCTTAAGCTGCACGGGCTTGTGGGCAAGTTGCCAGCATGGATCAAGCAGCTTCAGAATCTCAGCAAGTTGAATCTACATATGACCGCACTGGCGCAGGAGGACATATATGCCCTTGGGGATTTACCAAATCTGCGTATTCTATGCCTCTGTCTCAAGCCGGCTGAAGATGGTAACCTCCCTTTCCGCCGCAGGCCGCAAGGTGATCCTTACCGAACTTTCGTGTGTCTCGGAGTCCTCGAGATTGCTTGCAACTCCATGTTACAAGAAGTTATCTTTGAAAATAAGGTAATGGGAAATCTCGAGCTGCTCAAGGTTCGCGGCTGTAGTGGGTCGTCATTGCGATTGCAGTTTTCTGGATTACAACATCTTTATAGCATCAAGCGAATCTTCCTTAAGGATTATGAAGAGGCGGTCAAGAAAAACTTGGAGAGCGAAATTGGCGGGTTTATTGGTTCCAAACCTGATTTGGAGCTGGAGTAACAACGTATTCTAGCCAAAGACCCACGCTTCCCTGCGGTGTTTGCTGTATATCCACACCCACATAACTAGCAGAATTCTCTGCACAGTTTGCATGGCTAGATACTATGATGTATGTTTATATCAAAACATATAGTTTTGCTTATTATATAAATCTTATGCTTATGATAAAAATACAGTTAAAGTTCTTATACAATTGTAATAGCTTTCATATATATTTGATTGTGTCTCGGGGTCCTCGAGATTGCTTGCAACTCCAGGTTACAAGAAGTAATCTTTGGAGATGAAGTAATGGGAAGTCTCGAGCTGCTCAAGGTTCGCGGCTGTAGTGTGTCGTCATTGCGATTGCAGTTTTCTGGATTACAACATCTTTATAGCATCAAGCGAATCTTCCTGAAGGATTATGAAGAGGCAGTCAAGGATAACTTGGAGAGCGAAATTAAGAACCTTCGATCCCGACCTGATTTGGAGCTGGAGTAACCACATATACTAGCGAAAGACCCACGCTTCGCTGCGGTGTTTGCTGTATATCTAAGATGGGCCTGTCTATTGCACAGTCGCCTGAAAAAAAAATTCATTTCAGTCGATTCTGATAGCCGTTCGATCCTAATCGTGTGGTGGCTATTGCAGGCCTAATTCGATCCTAATCGTGTGGTGGCTATTGCAGGCCTAATTTACTGTGTCTTTTGTATGTCCAGCCCACTTGCATCTTTAACGGGCGCCCACTTCCGAGATTTCAACCCGTTATGGCCCAACACGAAACCTCAAAGCAGGAGATATATTCCACGGTGCTGGCCCATCTAAAATTGTTAGCCCAAAAAATAACCGTAAAAAAAGTGTAAATGGATCCGACACGGTTTCTTCTCCTCTCCAAGAAAACCTAAAATAAAGCACAGAAGAGGTTTGCAAAAGAGGCGGCTACAGCAAATCCAAGAAAAACAAAAACCAAACACAAAAACCAAAAACAGAAGAGAGGGATTGCAGAGAGGCGGCAGAAGAAAATCAGATAGGAGATGACGAACTGGCATGTGCAAATGGATCCGACATTGCAGAATCCTCAGGTTTCTTTTTCTTAGCTGGTCTTCCCTCCGCACGATTGGCAGAAAGGCGGCGGAAGCAAAATCCAAGAAAAACAAAACGCATAAGAGGAGGGTTGCAGGGAGGCAAACAAAGAGAATGACGAACTGGCCTGTGCTAATGGATCCGAGACTGCAGAATCCCCAGGTTTCTTTTTCCTAGTTCTTCCCGTTTGCTGCATGTGTACTCTGATTCACCTCCCATCTTGCTGTCATTTTGTTTTCTTCTGTCAACTATAATTCTTTCTGAATAGTAATGGTTGATCCGAAACAAATCAGCACAACAATTTTCCAGTCATTATGATAACCAGTAGCATCTAGTACATCCAATCACTACAAAAATGAGCTAAAAAAACGTATAACCCAGACTAGTTCAATGTGATTTGTCTTCTGTAGTCATGCGCAACGCAGTAAAATGCATATGATAGTTCTCCCAAATCGCTGACGTCGTCTTGATTTCTTCTATAAATATGATTCTCTAGGAATATTATTTCTTCTGATTGATCTGAAACAAATCAACATAATAATCTCAGTCTATTGGTAATGCAGAAGTAATGATTCACAAAAAAAAATGTATTAATGTAATATACATTTTTTCTTTTTTAAACTTTATGCAATTTTTCCTAGGTTATGTGCCTTTTTATCACATAACTAAAGTGATTGGATTGGATGTACTAGATCATACCGGTTACCATAATTTCAAAATTATCAAATGCGGGACAATATAATCATGGATCCCGGAGGACAATCACAACCTACAATACTGAGAAATTTGGATGTAAGCCTTCATGGTAGTAACATCACAGAAGAATACCAGGTAAACTGTAACAGCTAACTACATTATCAAAGTTGCACTGCATGTACTATAAAATTGCACATAAATTATAACTGCAAATATTAATTCATGTGGCCAACAAAAATGCAGATTCATATACATGAACTTGCGCATCTATTAGTAATGTATTAATGATATGAATGTCAAGCAATTTATTCTCCATAAAAAAACAAAAAACATGATGCAACTAACATTAACATATAACATTTTGCAACAGATAAATCTATCACAGGATAGCAACAGCACATACACAAGTTTGCTACAACAGATGGATATACTTGGAAGCCAAAATGCTGAAGATTTAAAGGTATGTCACTACAATTTTTTTGAGTTAATACTTGAAAATCAAATTATATTGTCATTACACAAAAAAATAAGAATTTCTTTGACAATCAGGCCCCACTTGGAAGTTTCACATACCTCCTGACGGCTCCATATGCATTTGAGATAAGGCTGAACAATTTACAAATGTACTCATTGTAAATTGTAAATTGACAATATGATTGCCTTTGAACACAGAACCACCTGTATATGACCACCAACATGATTGATGAAAATGGACAAATCAAGGCTGAACATCTGCAGAATAGATGCATAGATCACAATCAACACAAAGAATATACAACAAACAACGACACAACAAATGTAAGCCATGGTGAAAATGCAGACAATGCTGAAAATGAAAGCTATGATGTGGAGACTCACATGAATGGTAAGATAATTTTCAGTATTAAATTGTTTGCAAATTTGTACATATTCTTTCTCGCAATTTTTTATAATGACATGCATAAAAGAAAATTATACCTGCTTTGTACAGACATACCTGATCAAGTCAATGCAGAACATGATGAAATTGAGGAAAATCAGGTTATTGCAGAAGTTGAACACGTTCAGGCATCAATAGTTGGGGAAATCAATTCAGAAAACAATGCAAATGAGATTCAGACAACAAAAATTTTTGAAAACATAACAGAAGAGGACATTGAGATATTCCTAGAAAATGAAAGTATCAAGGCAGCACAGAAAGGGGATATGCAGATAGAAACTCATCATGTTCCACACTTGGACATGACTTTTCAAACGGAAGATGAAGCACAAAAGTTCTACAACAGCTATGCATTCATAGTTGGTTTTTCTGTGCTCAAAGCTGGAACTTATCTGTCTAGAAAGAAAGAAGCTAACAATGCTGTCACCAGGGTAACATTCAGATGCAATAAGTCGGGAAAGCCAAAAGAAGGCGATCAGCTAGCCAAACGAAAGGAAGACAAGTCTGCAGAACCATCAAAGAAAAGGAAGAGAAAATCCAAAGAAGGAACCTCAACAGAACCAGCAATAGGAAAGCGAAAAAGCAACACAGTAATATTAACCGGATGCCCTGCAGCAATGGTTATAAAGCTGAAAGATACTACATGGCATGTTATACGTCTCAATTTGGAACACAATCATGAGCTCAGTCCCCCAGGAGAGTCAAGGTTCTTGCGATCACACAAAAATATGTCAGATGCAGAAAAGAAACTAATAAGGACACTCAACTCAGTGCAAATACCAAACAGAAAGATAATGGCCATATTGTCGTTTCTGAGAGGCGGCCTGTCAGCTGTGCCATTCACCAAAAAGCATGTGAGCAACTTGAGAACATCAATGAGAAAAGAATTGAATCAGAATGATATGATGCAAGTGCTTGCATTCTTCTCACAGAAGCAATCAGAGGATCCTAGATTCTTCTATACATTCCAAGCAGATGAAAATAACACAGTGAAAAACATCTTCTGGTCAGATGCGAATTGCAGGAGCTGTTATTACCAATATGGAGACTGTGTGAGCTTTGACACAACATACAGAACTAACAAATACAACTTACCTTTTGCACCATTTGTTGGCATTAGTGGACATGGTGATAATTGCTTGTTTGGGTGTGCATTTCTAAAGGATGAAACAATAGAAACATTCACATGGCTATTCAGAACATTCCTAACTTGCATGGGAGGCAAAGCACCAATTACTGTTATCACTGACCAAGACATTGCCATGAGAACAGCAATAGGCAAAGTTTTTCCAGAAACAAACCACAGAAATTGCTTGTTTCACATTCAGAAGAAGGCACAAGAGAAAGCAGCAATGTGTTTTAGAAGAATCCCAGGTTTGCATGATGAAATGGAATTTGAGAATCAATGGGTGGAAATGATTACAAAATATCAAATTCAGAACATCAAGTACTTTCAAGATATGTGGAATACAAGGAAGAGGTTTGTACCTGTTTATTTCAAGCAACAGTTCTACCCTTTCATCCAGACGACTGCAAGAAGTGAAGGCACTAACTCGGTTTTCAAAGACAATGTTGCATCAACGTACAGCATAATAAGTTTCCTTGGAGAGTATCAGAGAATAGTTGACACAATTGAAGAAAAGCAGAAACAACATGACTCAGTCACAAGAGGGACAAAACCATCATACTGGTCTGAATATTACTTTGAAAGACAAGCTGCAAGATTATACAACAGAGCTATATTCTACAGGTTCCAGCAAGAATTGAAAGGAACAACAAAGCTAAACACAGAGGAAAGAGAACTGAATAAAACATATGAAGTTTTCAAATCAGAAACTCATGCAATGAGGGAATTCAGACCAAGAAGATTTATAGTGAAGATTGACAAGCAAAATGAACAATACAGCTGCATTTGTGCAAAGTTTCAAAAAGATGGCATTCTGTGTATGCACGTACTCAAAGTTCTAATTCAGATGAACATCACTGAACTCCCAGAAAGATACTTCCTTGACAGATGGCGACCAAAAGAAAAGAAGAATATTAGAGCTCATGATCACAACATTCCAAAAGACCTAGGTGGTGAAAATAGTCAACTAAGATTCAATATTTTGTCTAGGAAGATGGTAGATTTGGCATCTCAAGGATCAAAGACAGCAGAGAAATATACTTACATATTGAAGGAAATGGATAGGATTGAACAAGAACTTGAAAGCATCCCATCAACAGAAGCAAGAACAACAGATAAACCCAATATGTACCATCAAATCTCATCGACTGATCTAGCAGATGGAAGTACAACTATTGAGCTCAATGATCCACTAAATTCAAACCCAAAGGGTAGACCACAGAAACAAAAAGGAAGATTGAAACCACTTGCTGAATAATTGAAGCATATCATCACATGTAGCCATTGTGGATCACATGACCACAATGTGCAAACTTGCCCTAAAATGCACGAAGACATGAGCAGCACAAGAAAAAGAAAAATTCAACACGTAAAGTAACAGGTAATTCATTGGCAATAAAACAAGTTACGCCTTGATATGCATGTTCCCATGACAGTAGATAAGACTAACATACTATTCATCGTTTTTGATATGCAGGACAAACCGGAGGAGTACCAAACAAGAAACACAAGAACAAAGGGGCGACTACAGAAAACAACTTACCGACAGAAGAATAAGACTAACATACTATTCATGTATGGTGCAATGCAAATAAGCATGAAGAGCTAATTATTAAGGCTATGAAAAAAACAGAATTATATTTATTGAAAGGAACAATGTATGAATTATGACTTGTACTTTTCATTTCGCACTTGATTGTTATCGTTTAGTATTTGTACTGTTAACATAATCTACCATTCAAGACTTATTTGACGACAGCTTCGAAAAATTATATACCTTGTGGAGCACACGAATCAACAAAACAATACAAATAAGATAAAAATAGAAACAACAATTTAATATAGAAACGAACATATAACAGCATCTATCCAGTATACTTCCCATTCACCAATGAACATTCAAACAGCACAAGCACCTTAAGTTGCAACAGAAAACAAACAACACACAAGTAACATCTCTCCAGTATACTTCTCATTCACTGAGTATTCGTATATGTAGCCTACTAGTATTTATAATACTTCAGGATTACACAACAGTAGTACGGGTATATCTGTGAATACTATCAACATGAACTACAGAGCACATTAACATACAAAATCACATGCAGATAAGCTTCAGAAAAATCACATCTGTCTGGCGTATTTGCCTTGCACCTACAATTAGAAACACATGACGCGTGTAAAAAACCACTGTCAGCAGTACAAAAGCAAAAATTATGAAGAAAATTTAAAACAGAATGTACATTACAAGAAATTACCTGAGGTTCAAAATCTCTCACTAAACTTTTAGCATCCTCCAACTGGTTATGCGTGCTAAAAAACATTTCATTAGCAATTTTGGCCCTGATATTAGCAATGTCCACATGGGAGAACTTATCCCTAAGCTGCACTCGAGGACTCCAAAGCTCCATAAACTTTAGGATGAAAACTCCACAATCAGAACTGACCAAACAAAAGAAACAAAACTGTTACTTTTGTGTTTGCACACAAGAAAATACAAAATGAAATAGCACGAGACTAGTACAACTTGATATTCACAACAAATTACCTAAAATGCATTACAAAAAAGGACAGCAACACTAGAACAACTTGAAAAACTAAATTTCTTTAAATATCTACCTAAATTCCAGAACTATCTATGAACTCTACAATCATTCGTTATTGCACAAACCAGAAGATAAGCATCAATTTAGTATTAAATTTCCGAAACCAGACCATTTATGCATGTTAAATAACTTACAAAACTGACCAAGTTTTGCATAAATGGAACACATAGACCAAGTTTCACATGAATGCAAACATAATAACATCTAAATCATCAGTTATGTAAAAAAAACTTGCACTTCAAATATTATAAAAATTGCACTCAGTACGTATGCACTACAAACTTATTTCAATATCTACCCATAACTACTTATACAATTCAAAAATGTATTATTCTAAGGAAACAAAAAAGAATTAGCAGAAAAAATGAGAAAAATACTTATTGTCTTGATGTGGAACAGTAGCATGAACAGTATCAAAATCTGAAAAGTTCATCTGCTTTGGGACATACTGAGTCCATGCCTTCACAAAATTTGGAATCTAATCATACAAAACTAATATATGTTAGTGATAAAAGTGATTAGTAATGAAAAGAAAAAAGAATTTTTTAGGCAATACAGAAAACGGTAATGTTACTTACAAGTATTGACTTGACACGTTTGTGATAAGCAGAGTCTTTTTTATAAAAGGAATCCAGAAATACAAACATTGAATCCTTCAAATCAACCACAAAAACAAACCAGTGTTCTTGGAAAAGAGAAGGGAAAAATAACTACAAAAACAACAACATACATAATTTAGTGATGGTGGATAAAAAAACTAGATCAAAACATGAAATAAATGAAAATGAATATTTAACTTACCAGATCACAGTGCGAAATAAACTTGTTAGCACGCTTAAATGAATTTTGCACAACTTTCATCATATCTTCCTTTCTCTTTTGATTATCCCACTTTTGTAAGAAAAATTCCTAAATAAACAATACAAGAGACAAGAAACATCACAATAAAGCGAACTGGCAAAAAAATCAAAAGAAGAAATGAATAAAAAAGAGCTAACAAAAAAAGAAATGATAACTCACACTCATATTGTGGAAAAAGAAATGTTTCTTTGATTCACTCGGGTTGAGATCTTTGAAAAGCTTGTAGCAGAATGCATTGACAACATAGTTATCAAGTTTTGATTTTCTCTTCAAACATTGCCCAAGGGACCAGAAGGTAACCTTAACACCACCATAGTCAATAGCAAACCGACTGCAAAAATAAAAATATCGAAAAACTATCAAAAATATAGCCGACATATAAAATTTCAAGCGCTATAAACATGGATCACTTACTATTTGAGATTTTCGATATCAGAAATCCGAACAATAGCATCAAAATGCATCAGCTCCAAAGCGGAAACAGAAGTTCTAATTCTGTTATCGCCATATGGTGAAGACTTGTATCTACTAGGCTGAACAAATCTTGAAGGGACATAATGTCTAGGCTGTTCATAAGAACTAGAAACGTCAACTGAATCCCTTCTCTCCACAGATTGATTTGAGGATATCCACTGGTTGTATAATTGATCAGACTCATCACACAAATTGTTGAACTTTGTCCTAAATCCTTTCTCTCCACAAAAAACAACCTCTTGAGATTCTTGGGAACTCTGCAAACAAGCAGTGCAATCTATAAACCATAACAGAACACACAATGCAAGGTTATATAGTTAAAAAAATCATGTCCTAACTCAACCCTTATAGATCAACTATTCTATATAATGAAAGAAAAATTGTAACCTAGGTAACCTAGTTACCACAGGAGGTGATCCACATATCAACGAAACGTAGCTAGCGATTTTCAACAACTTCAAGACACTATTGAGAGGAAAAGTAAAACCACATATAAATTCGAATTGCAACTTGTATCATCTCCAGAAACCAAATACTGGCATATGTACGACCTTCCCGTAAGAAAAAAATGACACGTGAAATACAGATACTTACAAGCACAACCACCTTGCCATCTGAAGTAACAGCTGCAATGGGCAATGGATCTTCTTGCTGATCCAAGTGCTTATTTTGCATCTGCATGCAATTAACTTGGTCCTCATCAATGCTGAAATCTAAACAAATTAAATGCAGTCTTACATTGTAAAGTAATACTAATGATTTTAACAAAAAGGAAAAAAGCAACAAACACGATATTTTACAACAAAAAAACATAGAACAAAAATTGAAATTACATATGAAAATTACCTCATAGGATGATTCAAACTGGGAGGGAATACTCTTGTTCACCTGCTCAAAAGAAAAATAGACACATAAAAACATAAAAAAAATATTGAACTATAAAACATTGCAAAATAAAATATAAAATATTTTTTATACAGATGAAAAAATACAGTTGTAATGAAAAGTAAACCTAAAATTGCATAATGAATTGAAAATGGAGAAGGCATATAAAAACTACCTCATTAAATGTGTGGTACTGACTTTTAGAACAAGGGGATCCAATCTGGCAGGGGATACTTCCGATCATCTGATCAAAAAAAGAAATACAACACAGGTAAAAAAAGATTAACTCGAAAATTTTGCAAATACTCCAAAAAGATTTTTAAAAAATTGGAACAATGCAAAATTGCAGTAAGCATGAACCTAAATTGCAGAATACTTGGCACTGCAAGTTTTTAAACAATAAGTTATGAAACTTGTAATATAAAAAGAATGCAACTAATTGCAGAAAAAAATATATTACGATATACATTGAAAATCAATTGAACAAAATAAATTGTACATACAAAAATAAAAAAAACATCAAACTAACAAATACAACTCATTGCATAGAATCTTTACATTAAAATTGAAAAATAAGTTCAACATGAAGTGGCACAAGATATACCTTATTTTCAGGCATCTGAAGAGATGGACTACAAATAACAGCAGTATTTTGCGCATTAGAAGCTTTATCAACATCATTGGAATGATCTTTGCCATCAAAACATTGGTCTACAGAATGACCTAAGCATGAGTTGACAAATAAAAATCTAAAAAACACACCAAGACAACACAATAAATAAGTGAATTAGGGTACTAACCAAGGCCATAAGGTGCAGAACAATGAACATTAGAAGTGGTAAAATTAATTGTTGCTTTATCATAGCCAATGCCTTGAAAGTCCTAAATTAAAAAACAAAAGGCAAGCATATGAGCACAACTCAATGGGGAAAAAGGTCAGGTTAATTCACATAATAAACTTAACAAAGAAACAACATCCTACAAATCCAGCAGTAAACAAGGGATCATGATCTACATCCAACAATCTTGAAGTTTTAACTGTGAAAAATAAAATGAATACAATTAGTTTCTAAAGGGGACGACAAAATAGGAAAAAAAATCAAAAAATGGAAAAATAATTAAACTAGGTAAAATACTAACCTGGAGCCTTTGGAGTTAAATCAACATGACTGAGCTTGAAATCAACTTTTGGAGTGCACATGTCATCATCTAATTATAAATTTAAAAATTGAAACAAAAAACAACAGTTAGAACACTTATTTATAAATGTGCACAACAAGCATATACATTACCCCACTTTTGTAATTTTCATTCATACCATTTTTCTTTGCTTCAAGACAATGCTTATTGACAAGAACAATCTACAAAAAAAAATGAAAGTAAAATATGACCATAAGAAATTGATAAAAGAGACAAAAATAGAAGAAAAGACAAAAAAAGGAAATACTTTTGAAGTTTTAGATCCAATATCTGAATTGTTTATGCCTGGAGAAGACAACATATAATCCAAACTGGCACTCTTATCAGAGCCTCCATGTCCGCTGCTTAAATCAACAGGACGCTGGAAAAAAAGTGAATGTTCTAAAACTGAAAAGAGTGCTAATTAGGATGTAAGTAAACTTGTGTTAAATGAATTCATACATTACCACCTGCTTAGTTGAGATGTGATAATTGACCCAAAATTTTTAGTTGTCGGAAACATTAAACTAGCAACAACCACATATTGATGAAACGAACAAACAATCAAACTGATGGACACTTTATATGAATACAGATAGAACAAAAAGACTTAACTTGGAAAATAAAAAACTGGCTTACAAAAAGCTATCCTAATAGATGAAAACATTATCAAACTGCAATTGACTGATAATTCAACACAAAAAACTATACAACTACTGAATTGCTAGGAATTTTGTTATTTTTTGAATCAAAGTTTTTGCTTTGATTCCGAGTTCCCATGTGCCAACTCATTCGTGGGCAGTGATAGCTTTTCTTGTTTGGACAACTGGACAGTGACACCTATGCATGCTTGAAATGTAAGACAACACTTATACAAGAAATGCATATTATTCTATAGATTAGCTGGTTGGCAAAAAATAACAAGAACAAACCTTTACAGAATGGCTTAAATGGGAGTTCTGATTAGAATCAATATACTTGCGTTGTGATCTTGTACGGGAAGCAATAGAATTATTAGATTCCTGGCTTGCAGATAATTTTCTCTTTCTATTCTTCACATTAGCAGCTCCTGACACCGAAAAACAAATGAGAACAAAATAACATTAAAATAGCAACAAACAAAGGAATTGTGCATAAGGCAAAAGAAAAAAAAGAAATGCATAAAGTTACCATCATTGGATTGAATTTTGTTAGAAGATTCATCAGATGTAAGCTTGATAGTAGACTGAGAATCATTAATATGCTGCTGATTATCAACTCCTTGAGTAGAATTATTAGAAGGGAGCTTCAATGTTGATTGAGAATCAACATTGTTCTGTGCAAAACTATCCATATCATAACCAGCGCCTTCTTTAGAAGCATCAATAATGGTGTTGTCCTTAGATTTTTTGTCCTCAGAAAATTCTGGAGTATTGTTGCCAGCTGGCTTATCATCATCACAATCAGGAATAGAACTGCTTGATACTTGCAAATATTCCATAATTTCCATAACAAGCTCTTCAGCTTTCATTGAAGCATTAGGGTCAACTAGATTCTCAAATTTTCGAAACATATTAGTTATGTCATCTTTCACCTACAAATTAAAAGCAATAAAAAATGAAAACAATTAAATCATACAAAATCACAAAACAAATAAAAAATGAAACGTACCTTCTCTGGCAAACAATTGCCAACAATCCTGTCCAAAGAAGTTCTAAAAGTAGAATTATCTCTAAAGTACAATCCATAGCACGTTTGATTGAGATCTTTGATCTAAAAAAAGTCAAAGAAAAAATATTTAAACTGTAACTACATTACAGAAGTTGCACTACATATACTATAAAATTGCACATAAATTATAGTTGAAATATTGAAGCATGTGGCCTACAAAATGCAGATTCATACACATATGTTTACCAGATTGGATGCCAGAAGAACAGGTAGACACAAAAAAAAGATATTAAAAATATTAGCATATACATGAACTTGCGCATCTATTAGTAATATATTAATTATATGAGTGTTAGGCAATTTATACTCCATAAGAAAATAAAAAATAAAACATGATACAACTAACAATAACATATAACATTTTGCGACAGATAAATCTATCACAGAATAGCAACATCACATATACAAGATTGCTACAACATATGGATATACTTGGAAGCCAAAATGCTGAAGACAAAAAGGTATGGCACAGGAATTTTGTGATAATACTTGAAAATCACAGGGCAAAGAAAAGTATTACTATCAACAACCAATACAAAACATAAAAATGAAATGCACATTCATACACAATGCAGATTCATAAAATATTGAAGCATGTGGCCTACAAAATGCAGATTCATACACAGCTGTTTACCAGATTGGATGCCAGAAGAACAGGTAGACACAAACTTGCGCATCTATTAGTAATCTATTAATGATATGAATGTCAGGCAATTTATACTCCATAAGAAAATAAAAAATGAAACATGATAAATCTATCACAGAATAGCAACAGCACATATACAAGTTTGCTACAACAGATGGATAAACTTGGAAGCCAAAATGCTGAAGACACAAAGGTATGGCATGGGAATTTTGTGATAATACTTGAAAATCACAGGGCAAAGAAAAGTATTACTATCAATAACTAATACATAACATACAAAATGAAATGCAAACATTACACATAAAACTCACCGGGCGCTTCCCATAGTTGCAACCACCTGTGGAGTCAGACTTGGAGAAATCTTTAATCATGTCACCTCTCCACACCAAAATTCTGGGAATTGTGTTTGGAGTAGAACAAAATCCATACTGGAGAAAATCAAGGTAATAAACCTGATAATAAAATTAATGAATCGCAATGAATACGAGTTTACAACTAACCAATAAAAGAGTAGGCAATATAATTCAAAAAGACAAAAAGTAAGGAAACAAAAAAACTTACAGCCAAGAAATATATGCAGCCTCCCAAAGTTAATGACGCGTGTGAAGAACTAGCCCTGTCTTTTTGATATTTGTGAATGCAAGTCATCAACCAGTCGTATACAAACTTTGACCAATCAAAATTCTTGATTTTATCAACATCTACTAAGGCACCAAAGTATTTTGTGCTAGAGTGTGTACTAGAATTGGGACAAAGAAATGTGGAAAGAGCAACTATCCGAAAGCATCTCACTGTTTGATCATTGCTTAGATTCTCTTTAAGCAACTCATTACCAAAAAACTTAATTGAGGGTAGTGTAGCTTGGTCAAACAATTGAAGCAAAGAACTTTTTCCACAATCTCTGTCAGCTTTAATTTCAATACCACCAATAGGTATTCCTAACACCATATGGACAGAAAATGGACTGACAGGTATAACCTTTCCATCAACAACTATGTCAGAGCTGGAAGTATCTACGTGGTCTGCTATCCATTGAGCAAAATATCTTGGAACAGAACAGTCTTCAAATTTCAAAAGAGAAGAAAAGCCAAACTGTTCAATAGCATCTCTCTTGGACTGACTGAGACCATTGAGAATTTCAGCAAAATATGAGGTATTACATCTACTAAATGCTCTTCGGACGTTGGCATCTTTAGAACATTTCTTAGATTCAACTTTATGACTCTACAAAATAGAATATAACATATGTTTAATGAAAATAGAAAAAACAAAAAAAGGATATATAATAATTGTTAATCCATTTACTGAAAATAACATTTCAACAAATAAGCTAATAGACAATAATTAAACTTCCAATATACTAACACTTGACAACACTGCATTTCTATCAAAAAGAGAACCTATTAAATATGGCCAAACTGGAATTTGCACATGCAGGATACTAAAATTACACATTACATGGAGCTGAAAGTTCTGTTTATAAAACTTCTAAAACACTTGACACTAACAGATAAATTCAACAAACATATGCAAACTTGGAATACAAGGTGGACACATGATATAATTGAACTTATGCTGAATAACATGGCACCATATTGAAACTCGAATACCACACCACATATAAATTCTAAAACTTGCACAAATTCAAGGAAAAAATTGCATATGACCTGATGCTGCAACATAAACTAACAATGGTGCAAGTTTTGAATCGTAGGCAAGGATTGTGGATGTGACGATTGCATCTATGCCAACAGGTATACAAAAACTACAAGATATTATAGTACATTGAACTATTAGCAAAGAAATAATATAAGTCAACTCTATATGATGCATCCTAACAGTGTGTTTCATATTTCTAAGATTCAACTTTACGACTCTGCAAAATAGAATATAGCATATGTTTAATGAAAATAGAAAACACAAAAAAAGGATATATAATAATTGTTCATCAAACCTTAGTATTTTGCTTCTTAACAACCTTTTTTGCAGACTTTCTTTTAACTGCTTTCACAACCTGAATAATTAAACAAGGCAATGATATCAAATTTTTGTTAAACTGCTTAAAAATGAATTCATTATCTAAACTGATGACAAAAAACACATACCATTTTCTTAAAAGTGTTAAAAATCAACTCATCATCTAAAGATTCATCAGATGCTAAAAATTAAAATACAGCGGTCAGTGCAAAATAACTTAAAAACAAACACAAAAAACAAGAATAAAAAATGAAAACTCACAATCTGCATCGACTTCATTAGCAGGACCACAATCTGAAGCAACATAATCACTATCATTTGCCGGAACATCGCCATCTCCACTAGAACTAGAATGATTGTGAGAATCTTCTTTAGCCATTCTAAAACTACACAAATAACAAGAAAGCATGAATGTGAGAGCCATATCAAAGCAGCATACAAAAGCATTGTACAAATGCTTATTCAAAAAAAATGTAAATTCTAAGCAGTAAATATTTAATAGAAGTTCCACTACATATACTACAAAATTGTACATAAATTAAAAGTGCAATATTACTACATTTATACTGCAATTTGTTTCAACCAAACACATTATTAAAAAAATGCAGATCTCCACTCATCCATGTGTATTGGAGAGCATTGATTTCACACAAATGGAGAAATTAAAGAACATGTATACTAGCATAGATTAAAAAAATACATTATAGAAGTTCCAGTACATGTACTACAAAATTGCACATAAATTAAAAACTGCAATAATAATGCATGAGGACTGCAATTTGTTTCCAACCAAACACATTAATGAAAAAAAATACAGATCTCCACTATCGATGTGTATTGGAGATCATTGATTTCACACAAAATGGACAATATAAAAGAACATGCATATTAGCATAGTTAAAAAAAGTATATGTAACCGCACATCAACTAACAGTGCAAAAACACAGAAGGCATGACCCTCCAAAATGCCTTGACCTTAGTTTAGACCAAAATGTTCACTTGAAAATTTTTGAGAAAAACAGATCAAACATATCACAAAACTATTACCATAATACATTCTCTACAAATCACAAGACGGACCCAAGAAATAGGGGGAGGGGAAGAAAAAAACAACACCACCACTATATCTCACATACATTCTCTGCAGTCCAGCTCCGACAATGACCAGAACAATGATTTGCCTTAGCCATCATTGTTGCATCAAGTGTTGTGCGCAGATAAAAATACATAGTCTGTTCATAGTACAAATGTATGTTTCAAATCAACATACATGCATGACCCCCCCCCCCCCCCCCCCCCCAACAAATACCTTGACCTCAGTCCAGACTAAAAATGCTCTCCAATATGGACAATATAGAATGCTATTTTTCTTGATATGTACCAAACTAAAACTAAATGCAAAAACATTGTGCAGAAAAATAAGCTTATAGACAATAATGAAACTTCCAATATACTTACACTTGACAACACTGCATTTCTATTTAAAAAGAGAACCTATTAAATATGGCCAAGCTGGAATTTGCACATGCAGGATACGAAAATTACACATTACATGGAGCTGAAAGTTCTGTTTATAAAACTTCTAAAACACTTGACACTAATAGTTTGCACATGGAAGCCATATGCAAACTTGGAATACAAGGTGAACACATGATATAATTTAACTTATGCTAAATAACATGGCACCATATTGAAACTCGAATACCACACCACATACAAATTATAAAACTGAAGAAACAAAAAGAAGGTCTCCCAAAAAAGGTCAATCAAATCTAAATAGATGCAACTGGGCGGAACACATTCTAGAAAAGATGCACGTAAGCAAAAACACTCCCATTTACTGAAATAACATTTCAACAAATAAGCTTATAGACAATAATTAAACTTCCAATATACTTACACTTGACAAGTTTTTACATGATATGAAATTCTTAATTTTACATAACTTAACTCCATATAATTGTTCAGATGTTATTTCCATGGTATAATAACACCTATAATGACGAAAATATTGGACAAACAATAGTAGGAACAATGCTAATCACAAACTATGGTGACAACAAGGAGGTATAAGAATGGTGAGAATGCAAACTTCAAAAGAAAAGGCAAGAAAATATATGCACAAACCACATCATGTAAATCAGAGATACAGATTGCACACATTCAAGGAAAAAATTGCATATGACCTGATGCTGAAACAAATACTAAACAATGGTGCAAGTTTTGAATTGTAAGCAACGATTGTGGATGTGACGATTGCATCTACGCCAACAGGTATACAAAACTACAAGTTATTATATCCATAAAACAGGTGCGAACAACATTTGTCAGACTAGAAAATAGATTGGAGCGGGGGGGGGGGGGCAAAATACCAACAACACCACTATATCTCACATACATTCTCTGGGGCAAAATACCAACAACCAGATCTACGATTTGTCTTAGCAAAGATTGTTGCATCAAGCATTGTGCACGAATAAAAACTACAGATATGTTCATACTACAAATGTAAGATTCGCATCACACAACAGAACATAGCTCTGATTGGATTGCACATGTAACTCACCAGCAACTCGCAAAAGAGACAGCGCCGGCAAGCTGCACACAAACGGGAACGCCAAATCACCTCCTCTCTCGCCGCCTCCTTTAGATCTAACCAAAGAGACAAAGCGACGATGAGTTTGCCGAGTAGCCGAAGAGGCGCACCAAAGAGACTATCGCCTTTTCCTCTCTGGCACTCTCTCGAACCCTTCGCCTGAACAGAGCAAGCATATACACGTAAGAAGACATACATCAACTAACAATGCAAAAAGGTATATTAGAATGAAGTAATGATGAACTCACCAGAAGGTCCAGAATTCTAACAACTAAACATATTACAGACCAAATAGGTCAAAAAAATAATGAACTAATTAAATAGAGGTTAAAGAATAACCTTTGGACCTTAGGATGAAGAATACACATCACCAAATCATTGTTAGGATTGGAACGGTTTGAAGCAAAACATAAGTTCTAAAAGGAGTTCAGCATCCTCGCTGACCAACATACATACATGCAGGATCCCAGAAAATAATTATTCTACCAAGGACAGAAAAGCCTGACCAAGGTGAGCCCTAACATAAAACAAAATGAAAAACTAAAGAACCAGAAATTATTCTACCAATGACAGAAAGGTTCAGACACAAGTGAACCCTAACATAAAAAAGAAAAATTAAAAAACATTATTTAATATAAAAATGAAAGAAAGGCCCCAAAAATTACACTCCGCAAGAATTAAAATTGCATATTGTACGGGACTGCAAGTTTAGATAAAAATGGTGTGCAAGTTTTAATCTAATCTGTGTTGTTCATAGGTGAGCTATGTATCATTGTTCATATGTTAATTGAATAGTGAACTGACAAGTGATAAATAACCATGTGACCATATGAACAAAAAAAGAAGAAAATAAAAAAACTAACATAAGAGATACACATGCAGAAAATAAAATTAAGACAATGACACTAAATCAGTAAAGTCATGTATGCTTCAAGAAATGGATAGCACTTGGGACTAAACTAAAAAATAGCATAATAGACGGGCAGAATAGAGTTGGTAGCTTACCTCCCAACTACAAATCAGACTAGCACTGCAAGGACCACCTCAGCCAGCCAATTGTTTCGTTGTTGAGCAAGGCCGCCAGAGCCAACAGGCATTGTTTTCAGTATTCCATTGTTTGTAATTGGCAGATATGGATACAAATGGTTCACATACAAAACAAAATCCACGGTTCAGTGAGAAATAACTTTATCATTTTAAGACATAACCAAACCCCAAAAATTAACTACAATTATCTAACCAACCACTAACAAGCATTGTTTCAGATCAGATCTACCAGTGCGCTCAGTTCTGACTAACTACCACCTGCAGTCATAAATAAGCCACTGCATACATTTGAACTATGGAGACACAAATCGGCTACGGAGACAGAAACTAAATCACGAAAAATTTGCTACAACAAGCCACAAATGAACAGGACGTAATGAACTTGATCCAAAATTGTTCTACCGAGCAGAATGGGGAGCGAAAGGGCGAGCAAAGGCACAAATCAACATGAAATCGACAGATCTAAAAACACTAAACAAAAATCAACACGAGAAGGACAAGGAGAACACCAACCTCAGATATGATGAAGGAGTAGGTGCTCGCCGGAGATAACCGCCGATTTGGAGGGAGCTCCTCCTCTCGTTCTCCCGCTCGATTTATCTACACACTCTGGCTCTTCTCAAAGCAGACCCAATCGCCGGTGAGTTGAGACACCAAACGCCAGTCAAATCGCCGTGGAGACGAAGAGTCTCTCGAACACTCCGCACGTCTGGAAAAAACTAAAGAAAAAAGTGAGAGGCCGCCGTGGAGACGAGGAGTCTCTCGAACACTCCGCACGACTGGAAAAAGTAAGAGGCGCGCGGACCGAGGAATACAAAAATACAAAAAACAATTCATATCGGGTTGAAACGTGGATCCGAGAAAGCTCCAAGCCCGTTTCAGAATCGACTAAAGCAAAAAAAGAAATCCAGGCGACTGTGCATTAGCAATTCCGATCTAAGATAGGGTTTTGTTAAACATCATTCGAATGTTTTTTCTTAACTATCATTCAGATTTAGGACTGTTGAATTAGAAATCCAATGGCCATACATTCTCCCCCTCCTCATTAAATCCTGCTCCCTCCCCTAGGAAAAAATCTCCCCCTTCAAAAACAAGGGGCCATATGATAGTTAGAAATTTATATGATAGTTAGAAAGAGCTAGACACTCCCACCCAGATAACTAGCCGAATTATTGGCACAGTTTACGTTGCCAAATTTTATCATATATTATCGAAATATATGGTTTTACTTGTTATATAACTCTAATACTTATGATGAAAAAACGGTTAAATTTTTTATACAATTGTAATAGTTCTCATATATATTTGATTGATCTCCATCGTTATAATTTGGAGTTAGCATAATTGACGGTGTAGATCTGTCTCTTTTCTCTTCGATTAGCGTGGGATTTCTAACTTTTGAAAGCAAACATAGTGGTTTTTCTATCATTTCAATAAATAAACTAGCAAGGTGATCCATGCATTTACGTGGCTCGATTGGAAATGACAATAAAAGTTTAAAAGAAAATATAAATTGAGGAATGTAATTGAAGTATGAGTTTTGATAGAAGAAAATTATTGATCATAATAAATTGGTGGGGCTTTTAGAAGCATAATCACTCTTCAACATGTATAGATCATATATCTGTATGTATGTCCCTATTTTTCCTCTATCAATTACTTTTTTTTGGAAATGTATGTATGCACATGTATCTCTTTTTTAATCTTAAGCAATATATTAATTATATATGCAGCAAACTATCTTAATAATTTATATGATATTGAAGTATCTTACTTATATCTGATACACGAAAAGTAATCTATCTTGAACTTATCCTTTCTTATACGTCGGCTGCCCGCAGCATTCGGCAGTGGCATTTGGTGAGATGGTGGATGGCGGAGGGACACTGACAGCAATACCGTGGAGGAGAACGGGGAGATGTTCGTCGACCTAAGCATTATCCAACAGCTAGCAGACAGTCACCATCACCAGGACGAGAATGCTTGTGTGCGTGGTCAATGGTTTCTTCCGGAAGTACATCATCTCACCGCCAACGGAAGAGAACCTTCGTCTTTGCACTGCGCTGTAGCCTGAACACGCAACGCACAGGGCGACATCTCTGTCGAAAATAATTTTGACTTAAAGTTTAGATCAAATTTTAAGTTAAAGTTGTATTCATTTCAGAGATAGAACTCAATACGTGTTTAAGTTAGAGATAGATGGTTAGAAATTGACCTATATGAGTAAGGTCTATTTTCTTAATTTCAAAGTATGCACGATTTAGTACTATATTATTAAGGCAAGATAGATGAGATCAATTTTATAAGGTGAAGCTCTTGCCACTTTTTGAATCATGTGATATATGATGAAGATGGCACGAGGAGAGCTATGGTTAATCACACGCGCGCGCGCGTATTCGCGTATTTTTGCATGAAAATCACGTGACTTGTGACCGTGATGTGGCACGCCTCTTGGTAGACCAAGTCCACATTTATTTTGCTGAACCATGCATCATTCTTGCTCTCTGTTTGAATGAGATTCAAACATTTTTTCTCTCTGTTTGAATGAGATTCAAACATTTGAATGAGACTTTATTAGGTTTGATGACAGGCAGTTACTAGCGGGTAAATGGCTGGTTAAATATGTCAGTTATCAAAGGGTAAATGATTATTTTAATCATGTCTACTAGTGGATAAATAGCTAGTTAAATATATCAGTTATCAAAGGGTAAATGACTATTTTAATCATGTCAGTTAGCAGTCTGTTTATATATATGCTGAAGACGTCCAGAGTATGTGTGAAGAATCTAACTGCCTCTATTCTCTTCCTCCTGTGAATTTGTGTGTGTTGTGATGTGCAGTACTATTTTTATTTTAGGTAACTAAATATATCAAAAAATATTATTAAACACAGTTTAAATAATAAAAAAATCAAAAGTACCAGTTATTTAGAAACAGATCAATAGTTCTTACTGCATGCCCGGTAAAAAAAATTCGGCTCCGTCCCTACGTGGCGTGAGTTTGATATATTTGTTAGGCCGGGATGATCGATCAATGGGCTAAACGGGCAAGCAGTCTAATGGCCTGATATTTACTAGGTCTATATGGGCATCGGAAAGAAATTGGTTGGATTGCATCGGGTGCTTTACATAGATGACGCCCTATTTGCCTTATAAGCCATGCTTCTATTTTTTTTGCACAGTAACAATTAAAAAATACACTATAACTACTATTATCTTTTTCTCCATAATTAAATTTTAAAAATAAAAAATTATATCATCACGGACAATATAAAAAAATAAAGGAAAAAATAAAAAATAAAAAAGATGAAATTAAGAAGCTAGAAGCTAGAGGTAAAAACTTATTAGAGCAGGGCCTTTTGCTTTCCAGCAGCAGTTGGTTCTAATTTCTCTTACTAATAATTATTTATTAATTAATAAACTATAATCAGAAGTTATAAGCAGCAGCACAGACCTAACGTAGGAAAAAATATTGGAAGTATTTTGAGGTTACCCTGACGGTTGGTTTTGCGCGGACGCGCCCATTACGTGCCACGCGGCGCACGCAGCGAACTCCCCTGACATGTGGCGCACATAGGGAAAAGAGAACGAATCGTGCAGCTGCACCATGCATGATTCAGTTCTCAGCTACATCCAATCCAAGCCCCCTCCAGCTGAGATCTTCTATGCAATATCTCTTGTGTTTTCTAATTCCTGTATGTGAAAGCTATTCAAGAATTAAGCAACCATTTTTTTTAAGTACAAATTTTAGTTATTAATTAGAAAGTTTCGTTATTGAAGTTAAATTTCCCGAGTTGAGATTTTCTAGTTGAATTTTCCCAAGTTGATTTCCCGATAATATGGTAATGACATCAACTTAAGGATTATTACCAAATAAAGCGACACTTTCTCGAGTAATGCCCTAATCAGAGTGTAGCAGAGAAATAGTTAGGACTATCTTTATTTCGCACTTGACAACCTTAAGGCCAAGCTTTCGAAGTAATTCGTTGTGGCAAATGAAGTGGTATGGAGTCATCTGCTGTTCATTCGTCACTTCTAATTCAAGAAAATTAACACCAAGAGTGAGCATTTTCGTACTCCACAGGTTGAATACTATAAAAAAATGCATGCAAGTATAGCCATCTAATCGTCTATATGATCATTATCATCCAAGTTTCATGGTTTCTATTTGAAAAGGGGCTTTTGAAATGATCATTTAGATAGCTATTTGTCACCTGTCACCTGCCAATTGATCATACTTATCCCTCGGATTTGATTCATGTTTTGCCTTAATGCTCTAGTTAGAACCTATGATTTATAGATGTAACTAGGATTACAAGAGTAGAACCCTGAACCTCGTGAAACGTGATGATATTTGGAACGGGAGATGTGTCTGCAACCTATGTGATCATTTATCAAGTTGTGTCGTCAATTTCCATGTGCATGTATTTTAGGTAGTGATCGGTTCGGCTGAAAAGCTTGTGGCTTATGGCTGAAAATACTGTAGCTGGCTGAAAAAAGCACTGTAGCTGACAGAGACTTATTTACCATAATTAAATTTAAAAAAATTTAAAAATAGAAAAAACATATTAGCCCATCACGTATAATGTAAACAAATACGAGGAAAAAAAGAACCGGTAAAAAAACTAAAAAAAAGTCAAAAGTTCAGAAAAAGACGAAATTTATAAATAGTACAAAAATAAGCTGAAGCCATATTGATCAGGGCCACTCAATTTATAAAACACCTAACAATTATGTTTGCACTTTAAACGACAGCACAACCCACAATTCTCTATTGTAAATTCATCTTATTTCCTTAATGTTTCGTAGTTTCTTAGAACACTTGTTTATGACCTCCATTAATACAATGTTTTCATTTTGTTTACATTTATCCTTGGAAGGCGATCAGGCATGGACATTGGGCACTTTTTCTTCTCCGGTTGGACTTGGGCTAAGCCTTTTTAACCCAACCTGGTGGCCCGCAAGACTCCGGCATGCTAGTATTGATTTCTATTTAGAAAAGCCAAAACTTAATACGAACATTCGGTTTTTCAAAGCGATTTTTTTACTTTTTTCGTTACTGTCTCACTCCGAGGATAAAACAAGAATCATAAGTGTATCACACACCCCACTCTTCTTACTCCTGTCACGTGCATATATCTTCATTATTTTTTCCATCGCTAGTTTTCTTCTTTCAAAAATTATTTTTTTCAGCTATCACTATTTATTTTTAACAAAAAACCATTAGTAAAAATCAATACGAACGCACTCGCGGTTGGGCTGAAAAGCTGTGGCTTATGGCTGAAATTGCATTGTAGCGACTGCAATTTCACTGTAACTGAAGATGGCTTATTTGGCGTAATTAAATTTAAAAAATTTAAAAATAGAAAATATGCTAGCTCATCACGGACAACGCAAACGAATATGGGAAAAAAGAACCAGCAAAAAAGCTCGAAAAAGCTAAAAGTTCAAAACAAGACGAAATTTATGAATAATAAAAAATAAACCAAAAACCAGAAGATAAAGCTGAAACAAGTGAGGCCTTAATAGCTGCCCAACCGAATGGGGTGGCCCCACTGCTCAGGCTGCCCTGCTGGCTCGCTATGATGCCGACCTGCTGCCTCTCCGTTGGTCCTCTCTGCTCGGGTTCCGGCCTATGCGAGTTGGCCTCGCCGGCCATGTTCCGCGGCTCGGTGCGCCGCGACGGGACCCAGGGCCCCGCGTGTGCCGGGGCGCACGCGGATGCGCTGCTCGGCGCACGCTAGCTCTTGGGTGTGCGGGCGCGGCCGTGCCATCGTGAGCTTGCGACGTCGTGCGTCGCGGCTCTAGCCGACTTCAGGTGGATGATCTACTCATACTCCGCTCCTGCTACTCTACTCGTTCTATTCCTCGTTCTATTCTCTGGCTCTGGTTGCTTCTGAACTATTCCCCAACTAGATGTTCTAGCTCACAGCAAGGCTTTGCTATTATATCATGATTTCTATTGATTTACTCTATTGTTGAGATATTCACATGCAGCCTAATCTGGTGGTCAGAATCTATCTTCTTGTTCTTAAGATTAATGTTCATGCGTAAGCTATGGTGATGTCCTGTCTAGTGAGCACTACTAAAACAAGCCTGCAATTTATCCGATCTACTACTGCTGCATGCATATTTATTCACATTCGTCAAAATTTCTACTGAACTACACCCAAGCTGAATGCTCTGGTTCAACATCAAGGGCATTTACTTCTATCGTATGAGTCCTCCAGATTATTCTGGGCTTAAGTATGAAAGGCATGCTTAGTTGGGTGGTCAAAATCTTCATTTATTGTTCTTATGATTAACATGGTCTAACTCCCATTTCTGTCAAATTTAAAGAATAGCGTATTGTAAGCATGTTTAGCTGGAAGGGCCGCCTAGACTACTGACGATTTATATTGTGTTCTTGCTCACTATTTTACTACTTTTTGCTATGGTATGCACATGATTTAAACCATTTCTACTCTTACTATCCTCTACTCCCACACTCGTTCACTTTTGCATTTTACAAGTATCAAGTTCTATTTTTGCTACTGTCTTGCTATGCTCTTCCTACTGTTTAGCCCATTTTATTTGTGCTGTGTGATATGTGCTCTACAATGCTGGTACTCCACTTGTGATATAGTATCTGTGTTAAGATAGTAAAAACCATGGTTTTATTTGTGCTTACGTGTTTCCCATGGGCTTGCCTGCTCCTTGGCTCGTTCCTGGCTCCTTTTCAACTTGCTGGCTCTTCTCCTCTTGGCCAGCAGTTGAGCACCCTCCTTGTCGGCTCCTCCTCTTCACCTCGTAGCCGGCTTAGTGGTGGTGAACTAGGTCACCATTTTGATGTTCTTTTCACCCTGCAAAATAATAAATACACCTATATGCTAATGCAAGCATGCACTACTGAGTCGTGCAAGCTCTATGCAACATGGAAAACCTGTAGCCGTGGTTGCTCTGTAGTTTCTGAAATTTTTAGGTGTATAGATGCAACCGTCTCATTAGTTTTCGTCGATGACACACTCTGCACCGTCGCGGCCATATATAGTTTAATGGGACAGAGCTAAGGTTACCTTGTTGTAATTATTTGTCACGCGATGGTTGGGTCTGATCATCTACAAGATACTAGCGATATTACTCGACAGTAGCAACACTTGCATACCGCGTGCTTAAACAAAACCTAACTAAATGCATTGCTTAGTGTAACGTTTTAACAATACTCCATCCATATACACCTACAGAACTGTAAATGTTGTGCGTGGCCATATTTCTCTCGTAATATAGTAAGTCTAATATTTTAAAAGTTTGCGGCAGCGACTCCAAATGGCCGAGTCAAATATTAATAGAGGCGAAACACAGGCTCGTGATTAAACAAAATCTAGATGCATTAGTTTAGGGGTGTTCAAAATGTTTTTTTAAGTGGTTTATGGCTGAAAAGCACTGTAACTGGTTGAAATTGTATTGTAGTTGATTGTAGCTTATTGGACGTAATTAAATTTAAAAATAGAAAAAGTAGTTTAGCCCATCACGGAGAGTATAAACGAATACGGAAAAAAGAACCGACAAAAAAGCTAAAAATCAGAAAAAAAAAAAGCAAAATTATTGAATAGTAAAAAATAAGCTAGAAATCTAAGCTGTTTTGAGCGGTGCATAGGAATTGCGATGAGCTCGCTCGCTGGTAGCTACCCGATGGATCAACGACCATGCCGGGTAGCTTTGTTTTTTAGATGGGAATAGGGTGTGGTTGTGGTAGCTTTGTTTCGTAGCATTTATAGACAAGCACAACCACAATTTGCAGAGAGCAATGACAGCTATATTGTCTTTATTTCTGTAGAGCATTGGACTCCACTGAGGGCAGTCCCAATGGTGTATTGATGATGGTTTCTATCCTCATTAAATGACTTGCCACGTAGGCAAAATGTTGACATGACAACGTAATTAATGATGAAAGAGAGCACAAATCCTAGAAACGGTTTCCTCATGAAGAAATCAGGTCTTCACTCCACCCAATGCACCAAGAAACTATGAAATCGCCATTGGGAAGAAACCACCAGTTTCTAGGGGGCTCGTGGCACACTCTCATTGGAGGAAGAAGATAGAGTTGGGAGAGAGAAAGAGAAAATAATTATTACTCGAAGACACCTCCACTGTGGAAGATAGTTTCTATAGATGATTTCTTGTGCTATGGAAATCGTGTCAGTTTCTTCCATTGGGACTGCCCTGAGGGTCGCTAACACAAACCTGTAAAATATTAGATTTAATTGTTTGGAGTTGGCGCAAATTGGTATGGAAATTTCATGCACACACCTCCAAATTCAGAAACTACATATGTGCACGTACACTTCCAAGCCTGTAAAACGTCTGCACACACACCCCTATTGATCTAAAAGAGCATTGGGAAATCGGCACCGTCCAGGTGTCGCCGATGACTATCGCGCCTCTCCACTGGCCAGCCGATGTGGCGCGCGTATCTAGCCGTCGTGTAGGACTCAACGTGGGGCTACCGCTCGTCCGCACCTCGATCGTGCTCCTCATGGTGAAAGCACGCGTTGGGAGGAGTATTCAAGGTTTATTTCTTTTCCAAGGGTAATATTTACGATTTTGTAGGTGTGTACATGGGTAGTTTCTGAGCTAGATTGATTCTTTAGGACTTGAACACCAATCTAACATCGATACATGGAGTCAGTCTTGTCAAAATATTAATCTAATTAAACAACTTGTCAACTCGGCTGTGCCTCAAACTCTGGCTTGGCAGCTTCTGAATCAAGCCACAAGCATGGAGCCTCATCATTTAGCAACGGCCTTGTCACAAACACTGGCACGATCGAGGGGGTCAGGTAGCTAATTTGATCTTAAGCTAAGCAGTGCATTTAATTAGATTCTGTTTAAGCACACGGTTAGCGAGGGTGTTACTATCGTCGATGAAGTAATATCGCTACTCTATTTTTTTTTTACGTGATCAAGAACAACCACCATATGTGACGAGTAATGACAGCCAAGTAATTTTGCCTCTGTCCGTTAAACTGTCGGTGTCAACCTTCCACAGTACGTCGTCAACGAAATCTAATGAGGTGATTGCATCTACACACCTCCAAAATTCAGAAAAATTAAAGGTTTTACCTGTTGGTGGAATAATTTTACTTCTCTACTAATGGGGCCCACTCTACAAAGGATATCCACATGTAGATCAAGAAATGTAGTTATACTCAAAAAGAACTTTTGTACCCCTTATTTGTACTCATAAGGTAGCTATTCTCAAGGGGTATTTTGGTTATTTGTATAGGCCCAAGAGCCTATAAATACCCCGTGTAACCCTCATTTGAGAGGAGAGCTCTCTTGAACTCTCATGAGCAATAAAGAAGAATATTCAAACTAGTGAGCTCTCGGGGGCTCCCTCCCTGGAGGTATCCTCCCGTTGGCTCACTGACAGGAGTAGGGTGTCCTCTTGGTCCATCGAACCTGTATAAATTCCCGTGTTATTTTTACTCTCGTGGACAACGGCCTGTAAGATGGTCGATGTCCACCTCCTCACCTATGTTTGGTTTTCACTCCTACAACATTGGCACCATCCGTGGGGACCGTGGCTAAATAATGAAAGGCTATGGCTCCTACCAATGAATACTCTAAGTCCACGAAGCCTTCTCTAGCTTTGGAGTGCAATGAGCTCGTGGATGGCAAGTTCACTTTTCGAAGGAGCTCTGGGCATGCACCATCATCGGAGATCAGGGCCTTCCAACCCGAGATGGACAAGGTCCTACGCGCCTTGGGCCTCCCGAGTGTGTCCTCCCTTGCGCTGCCCGCTGCAGGGTCGAGCCAAGGGCAAGACGCTAAGCGCCCTCGCCAACGGAGGGCTAGGGTTGCTGGGGCCAACCACTGCCCCCAGGACCCTTGACATCACTAACTGCGAAGCGATGAAGGCTAGCTAGGAGAGCTGCACCCTGACACGTTACTGTTAGGGAATAATCCTGATCTACAAATCTCATTGCCGTCACTTGGGCTCTTGAGACACTTGGGATTTCACCCCATGGTGCATAGGGCGTATGACCTCCGTGGTCTCCCCTAGCAAAAGTCCAAGGTAGCCTGGGCATCCGTCACCTCCAACATGGCGGCTTGTGTCCTACCGAACCCAGGGCATGAGCGATAACTTGGACCTAGTGCCCAAGTTGATGGATGTGCTGAAGACTCGTCCCCCTTAGACTCCAGGCCACGAGTCGAACGACTTTCGGGTCATCGCCTACCTCGCTCCGTTGCTTGGTAAGAGTTAAGCATTCTCATACATTCCCGATCTCAAGAAAAAAACCCACCTGTGGGGTAAAAGGGCTTACAACCCTCATACTTCGGTGCCCCAACGACTTAGCCTCATGGGTACCCCTCTGATGTGTCCATGACTTAGTATCATGGGTACACCTCCAAGGTGTCCGTGAGTTAGCCTCATGGGCGCCTCCCAGCTCGCTGGAGGCTACCACCCCTAGTGGCTATTTGGTGTGCCACAACTTAGCCTCATGGGCACCCCACCAGTGTGCCTATGACTTAGTATCATGGGGACGCCTCCGATGTGCCTGTGAGTAAGCCTCATGGGTGCCCCAAGCCTATTGGGGAGGCTACCACCCCTTGTGGCTATTTGGTGTGCCACGACTTAGCCTCGTGGGCACCCCACTAGCGTGCCTATGACTTAGTATCATGGGGACGCCTCCGATATGCCCGTAGTAAGCCTCATGGGCGCCTCAAGCCACTGGGGAGGCTACCACCCCAAGTGGCCATTCGATGCCTCACGACTTAGCTTCGTGGGCATCTCTTCGGTGTACTTATGACTTAGTGTCGTGGGTACACCTCCAAGGTGCCCATGAGTAAGTCTCATGGGCGCCTCCAAGCCCACTGAGGGCTACCATCCCAAGTACCCATTTGATGCCCCATGACTTGGCCTCGTGAATATCTCTTCGGTGTACTTTTAACTTAGTGTCATGGGCATCCCCAAGTCCATTGGGGCGCTACCAGCACCAGTGGCCATTCGGTGCTCCACGACTTAGCCTCGTGGGCACACCCCCTGTGTATCTATGACTTAGTGTCATGGACACACCTCCAAGGTGTCTATAAGTAAGCCTCATGGGCGCCTCCACCGGGGGTTACCACCTTTAGTGGCCATTCGGTTCTCCACGACCTAGATGTATAGCTCTTCTTGAACCCAAGAAATGGGTGGATTGGTTAGCTTCAGTAGAGTAGTGGTACAATACTACATTCCATACCTCTCTCAAGCTTTCCACATTTCAAGCATTGTATGGCTTCCCTCCCCCCCATTGATCAATGAGGTAGCAGTTCCAGGACCAGAAGGTGAAGGCGCAAAGGATTTCCTAGTGCAGAAACAAGAGATGCTTAACCGACTGAAGGATAACTTAATATAGGCTCAAGCTAGAATGAAGAAGTATGCTGATTACAACCGAAGTGATTGGGAATTTTCAGTCGGAGACATGGTGTATTTATGGATGCAACCTTACCGGACAACAGCTTTTGGGCCGAGACAAGCATTGAAGTTGACAAGCAGATTTTATGGACCCTTCAGAGTCATGCAAAGGATCAGAAAGGTAGCTTAAAAATTACAACTCCCTGCTAGTGTAAACATTCACCCAGCCTTCATGTTAGCCAGCTTAATAAGCATCTCGGGCCTAATGGAGTACCCAGTCCAGATTTACCCTTGGTTGGAGATGATGGAGTGGTCAAGACTGAACTGGCATCAATAATAGAGAGCCTGTTCTTTTTGGCTGAGGTTTATGGCTTTTGGCTACGGCTTATAACTTTTTGGCTGTTCTGCGACAGATTACGGAGTAACAGAAACTCACGTGTGGTTTTTGCCGATATAAATGAAGTCGGTACAATATGTGCTACAATTAACTAGTAGATCTACCTTAAAAAGACACTCTGTTTAAAAGCTGATTACTATAGAAAATTCAAAAAGCCAAAAATGAAAAAGAACCGGTCACGATCAAAGGTGTCAGGTAGCTAATTTGATCTTAAGCTAAGCAACACATTTAATTAGATTCTGTTTAAGCACGTGGTTAGCGAGAGCGTTACTGTTGTCGATCGAGTAAATCGCTACTCTTTTTTTTTTACGTGATCAAGAACAACCACTACGTAATGAGTAATGACAGCCAAGTAATTTTGCCTCTATCCGTTAAACTGTCGGTGTCGACCGTCCAGAGTACCACAAAACTCTGCTGTCCTGCAATCACTGCCTCTCCACGGTCCCCGGTGGTACCACAAAACATAACCTGGCTGGTGGCCATCGCACCGCATACTTGCCTATTGTCAGCTTCTGATCTCGTGTGGTGAGGCGTTGGTCCCCGGTGGTACCACAAAACTAGCTCGCTGAACCCGTGGCTGGGGTTTTACATTGACCTACTGGAGTTCGAATCTTGATTCATAATCGAACGGCTCAAAATTGTACTAGTTCTCGGAAAACTACGTCAGCTAAAGGATGGCAAAACCATTTATTATTTTGCAGGGGTATATACAGCATTTTCAACCTTTGTAGGTGTTCTACCGTAATTGATTAAGGCATTTGGATGTATATGTTGCAATCGTTCAAAAATGCTGTAGGCAGCATTATCTCACACACACACACACACTGAGAAACCCACACCCACAAAGAGGGAGAGGGAGAGAGGTAGCAATGGGGGACTTCGTGCTGGGGCTGGCTAAGTGGGTGGTGGAGGGGGCGCTGACTAAGGCCCAGTCGGCGATCGAGGAGGAGAAGAAACTGCAGGAGAGCGTGCAGAGTGACTTGGTGTTCATCACCGGCGAGTTCCAGATGATGCAGTCCTTCCTCAACGCCACCAAAGAGGAGCACGTTAGGAACAACGTAGTGAGGACCTGGGTAAGGCAGGTCCGCGACCTGGCCTACGACGTTGAGGACTGCATCGAGTTCGTCGTCCACTTGGACAAGAAGCCGTCCTGGTGGTTCCGCATGCTCCCATCCTGCATGGCACCGGCGCTGCCTCTGGACGAAGCGGTCGCTGAGATGCAGCAGCTCAAGGCGAGGGTCGTGGACGTGAGCAATAGGAACGCACGCTACAACCTCATCACCGACTCCGGCTCCAAGCCGGCCGCCGTCGGGCAGCAACAGCCGATGGCGACGGCCGGCCCCACAGCATTCGACATCGTCCAGGAGGCGAGGGACACTGCGAGGAAGCACCGCGGCTTAGTGGACCTCACCGAGTTGATCGCAAATATGGACGATCCGGGTCTCCAAGTGATCTCGCTGTGGGGAACCGGCGGCGATCTTGGAACGACGTCCACCATCAAGAAGGCCTACGACGACCGGAATGTACGCCAAGCCTTCGGATGTCGTGGCTGGGCAAAGCTGACGCGTCCTTTCAATCCCCAAGAGTTCCTCTGGAACTTGCTCATTCAATTGTCCGCAAGCTCTGGCGGCCGGGAACAAGGACCAACTGCAGGTGTAGATGCCCTGACGAGGATGGAGGCAGCGGCGCAAGACGAACTCGTCAAGGAATTCGTGAAGCAAGTGGAAGAGAAGAGATACCTCGTCGTCCTGGAAGACCTGTCCACCGTGGTAGAGTGGGAAACCATCAGAATGTACCTACCGGACAAGAAGAACGGCAGCCGGATCGTCGTGTCCTCGCAGCAGTTGGAAATCGCAAGCTTGTGCACGCCGCAGCCGTGCGTACTTTCGGAGCTCATGCAGTTGTCAGCTGACCACTCTCTTTGTGTCTTTTACAGTAAGAAGGTACGTGAGCCGTAAATTTTTCCGGTTTTACTAATTTTCAGTTGTCTGTATTTTTTATATCTCTATCACCTTAACTTGTGCAGTATTCAGTAAAAAAATTATAGTACTTTATCATAGTTTTACTATAACTTTTAGTTATAGTTATATATAGCAAGCGAGTAGTGACAGGGTCGTTAGATCTTCATCCAAAAGTTTAGGAAAGTGATTGAATTTCAGTCACTTAGATGAGAGCAAAATTTATGATTAAATGGCAAGAGACTCGTGACCTGACATGCCTCGCCGGGGGATGCGGTCACCACACGATGGATTAGAGCGAAATTTATGATTAGACGGCAAGAGACCACGTGACCTGACATGCCTCGCGAGGATGCGGAATTAGAGCGAAATTTATGATTAAACGGCAAGAGATTACATGATCTGACATGCCTCACGGGAGGATCGGTCACCGCACAATAGATTAGAGCGAAATTTATGATTAAACGGCAAGAGATCACGTGATTAGCACCAAATCAGATTGTCGTTGAGCCCGCCCTTTTGCCATTGTCGATCTCGTTGTTGAGGTCGCCTCGTCGGAACCCTTCATGGCTTCCGTGCCTGTCGCCTCTGGATCCCATCGAGGCCAGCTTGCTACCTATATTCCATGCGCCCCTGCAGCCGTAGGAGCAAGCCACGCTTTTTTAGGTGCAATATGCCTTCTAGAAATGGAATTTTTATAGTATATTCTACTGATAGTGGTAGAAATTAAGTTTAACCGTTGATTTGTGAGAATTCTATTGCTAATACATTCTACTGGTAATATAACTGGATTCTAACTAATCCAACTTAATCAAACCAGCTTTTTCTTGATCTAAACCGCTCTCCCAAGCGTTGTTCAAGCGTCGTGGTTTTCTTCCAAAGCTGTTTTCGATATTTTGATCAAACTACTAAGATACCCTGCTATTAACCCAGTCTTCTTCATATATTGCAAGCAATCATCATGCTTATCACGTATAGATATACCATTGATTTGCCACACGTCGACAAGTCCCTTCCATTCTGGTTCCACCGGACCACACCTCACTTGGACCAATCAAGCCACATAGTGCAATCCCGCCGTTTGAACTTTCTTTCAACATTTCTCACATTTCTCGTGTCATGCTTGAACTCACCATTTCACACTGACTCCTTAATCATTCTAGGCCTCGGCTTCTCTATGAGCGTAGTTCTGATCTCCACTATTGAGCATGGTGGATTCAAGTGACCCTACATATCGAAAGACAAATAAACCATTTTTAGGTACAAATTTTCATAACTTGACCCATGTTAGTCAAAATATACTTCATACAACATTAATACATTAGTCTAGGTCAATCCAAAGCATTTCATGACTCAATTTCCCAAAATCCCCAAATTTTCACCTAGGCTGGTACTACCGCCCATCACAAGTCGGTACTATAGCACCCTTGTATTTCGCCACTGGACCTCTTTGAAAAATAGTTACCTCCAAGTAAACCGCGGTACTACCAGTCAGCAGTCCAACCGCTGCGGTACTACCGGTTAGCGATATGATTGCTGCGGTCATACTGACTTCCCTAAAAAATTCAGAAAATGATTTAGACAATATGTAATCTTTACAAAATCAAATATCAACTCTATAAAACTTGTAATGATTGATCACAATATTATCCTAGCCCTTCTCACGTAGTCCTTCACCGGAGGCAATAGATTTTGGTGGAGGCGCGGGCTCGGGCTAGGGAGTTGTGAGTCAAGGGGGCCGGATCGGGAGTGGAGGAGTGGGCGTATGATGGGTGGAGGAGTGGGTGTGTGATGGGCTAACTCATTAATTTTTTCTAGATGATATTGTGGATAATTATCTCTAATTTTAAAAATATGTTTTTTTATACAGAGAATAATGATGATCAAACTCACATCTTCTCTTGCATGTGGATACCCGTACCACGTGCTAACAGTTCGGTGCAATCTCTATGTGTGCGCCTAACAAACCGCTGTACTTGCAGGGTCGTCGAGATGGTGGAACAACCAAGGAGACCATCGATCAAGTGGTGGCCGGCTCCGTCTCCAGGGGCATTTTCTTGGGACCGATAAAAAACTTCACCTTTGAGAAAATGAAGCTGGCCCTAGACTGGATGGACAGAGCTCATGTTGTTGGGCGCGAGAAAGAGTCGGTTTCTCTGTATCATCTGCTTCGTAGCACCGATCGTCATGCGATCGATGTGATATCCGTGTGGGGGATTGCTGGCGTTGGGAAGTCAACTCTCGTCAAAGACGTCTACTACAGAGCGATGTGTTATGACAGGTTTGCGAGATGTGGTTGGGTCGATGTATCCCGTTCCCAACCGTTCGATTTAAGGGAGTTCTCCCGGAGCTTACTCTCGGATTTGTATTCAGAATCTCTTGAAGCCAAAAAAAATGAAGGCTTCAGTGTGTTAATTTCGGATCTTTTGCTTTTGAAATCTCTTGAAGCCCTTGTCCAACAAATAGAATCTCTTGAAGCCCTTGTCCAACAAATAGAATCTCTTGAAGCCCTTGTCCAACAAATAGAATCTCTTGAAGCCCTTGTCCAACAATTAAGATTTCTTGATTTCCATGTCCAACAAACAGAAGAATCTCTTGAAGCCCTTGTCAAACAAAAAGAAGAATCTCTTGAAGCTGCTATGCTGGGATTCAAAGATCCTATTGAGGAGTGCTGCAAGCTTCTGCGTCAAGAGCGGTGCCTGGTCGTTATTGACGGCCTGCGGTCCACGGAGGAATGGGACTTGATAAAAGCTGCCTTCGTGACACCTGGAGCAGCTGAAAAGGGCACCCGTATCATGGTCATTGCAACTGAAGAAAGCGTCGCCACACATTGTTCGGTGCAAGACAAATGCGTGTACAACGTCAAAGGTCTGGGAGCTGCTGCAGCACATGACCTATTCTATAAGGAGGTACGTCTGTCCGTTTATCTACGCATTCTACTCCTTTCCTATTCCTAAAGTGGGCTATTTAAAACACTGGTACTTGGTAACGTATAAGTGTCACGAAATTTGCTCAACTTGCAAAACTTAGGCCATTTGCACAGAATATGTCCTCTGTTTGCACAGGATATGCACGGGTAAAATTATTTTTGAATCGTCTAGAAACATTGCTAAAAGCCTCTCTTCCAAATGTGACGTGGGCTAGCCTCACACATGGAATTTTCTAGAAACTTCAAGAATCATCGCGTTTCCAAAATTTCAAGTCCCATGTTCACAAATCACAATAGTCAAACCATTGAGTACTTGCCGATTGGTGGCTAGCTAGTCTAATGGTGTGGGCCTGTTCTTTTCGGCTTTTGAAATCGGTTTTTAGCTTTTATTACAGTATATAATTTTCAAACGAAATATTTTTTCAAAACGAAGTCTACAAATTAATTGTAATATACGTTAAAAGCCCAACATATGTACCATCTACAATCGCAAGCGAGTATCACTTTCTGTAATATCTGTCGCAAACAACTAAAATTCAAAAATTTCAGTAAAAATCCATAAGTCAGAGCATAAAGAACAGTTCCGTAGTACATTTGTCTTGTGGCTAATGGCCATGGTTCAAGCCCCATTAACTTTATGTTAAGATTTTCTGATCAGACAGATTGTAGTATCACGATTCTATCATATTTTGAAAAGCATATATACTGAAACATCAAAATGTAATTATTACTGCGCTGGTGTTTAGGCTAGCGCTTACTACTAGTTAATGTTAGTTCTAAAATTGTTTGAACAATAGGTATTCAAGAATATTGATACCCCCGATCTGACAACCGACATGAAAGAGCAAGCAAAGCTTCTTGTAGACAAGTGTGGCGGACTTCCTGAAGTAATAGTTGCTATAGGTCGCTTCTTGGCCATCGAACGGAAAGAATCGGAGCCTGTAGCGAAGCAGTGGTTGGAGGAGTCTGCAGCGAAGCAGTGGTTGGAGGAGTCTGCAGCGAAGCAGTGGTTGGAGCAGTGGAGGGAGCTGAATGATAGCTTTATGCACGAGCTGGAGACGAACCCAAGGCTTGATAGTCTGCGAGGTCTATATACCTGGATGCATACCTACTTTCGTACTTGCCCGGACTACATCAAGCCATGCATCTTTTATCTATCCATCTTCCCGGCCGGTAAGAACACGAGCATTAGGCGGCGGCGTTTGGTAGGGCGTTGGATCGCGGAGGGATACTCCAAGGACATGGACGGCCATACCGCGGAGGAGAAAGGGGAGACGTTCTTCTCCGAGCTCGTTGGCCTGAGCATCATCCAGCAGCCACCGGAGACGGCCTCCGCCACATACACCCACAACAAGAGGATGGTCTCGTGCCAAGTCAATGGTTTCTTCCGTGAGTACATACGCTCGCGGTCAATGGAAGACAACCTTGTCTTCGCACTGGAGGGGAGTTGTAGCGTAGGAGCCACCCGGTGCAGGCACCTCGCCATACGGGGAGGTTGGGACAGAGACAGAGACCCCAAGTTGTACGGGAGCATCGACTTCTCGCGGCTAAGGTCACTGACGGTGTTCGGAGAGTGGAGGCCATTCTTTGTCTCCCAGGGGATGAGGCTGCTTCGGGTGCTGGACCTGGAGGACACGTCAGACCTCAAAGACGATGACCTCGAGCAGATCGGGAGGCTGGTGCCTCGCCTCAAGTTCCTCTCTGTACGAGGGTGTAGAGAGATCCACCGCCTGCCGGATTCCTTGGGTGGCCTGCCGCAGCTCGAGACTCTGGATGCCAGGAACACCTCCGTTTCCATGCTGCCAACGGTCATCGTCAAGCTACAGAAGCTGCAGTACCTTCGTGCCGGTGCAGTACCATTGGACATGGGCCACATGGCTGCAAGCCCGCCGCCGCCATCACCAGAGGACCCATCAACGACACCATCAAGGAGGATCTCGACCTGCTGCTGCCGCAGGCATCCTCGACCTGCTGGTGCTGGCCCTCCTGTCGGTTTTGGAGAGATGACAACCTTGCACACGCTGGGTGTTGTCGACGTCAGCGTTGCAGCCGGCCAGGGGGAGGCCGTTCTGAAAGAGCTCAAGAAACTCACCCGGCTGCGCAAGCTCGGAGTGTCCGGCATCAACGCGGCAAACAGCAAGGAATTGTGGTCTGCCATCTCGGGCCACCGCTATTTGGAATCCTTGTCGGTGCGGCTTGAGGATGCCGGCCGCCAGCAGGGTTTATATGGTTGTTCGCATGGCACCGTCTTCTCGCCTCCGGAGATGCTGCAGAGCCTTAAGCTGCACGGGCTTGTGGACACGTTGCCACCATGGATCGTGCAGCTTCATAATCTCAGCAAGTTGAATCTACATATGACCATACTGGCGGAGGACATATACAACCTTGGGGATTTACCAAATCTGCGTATTCTACGCCTCTGTCCCAAGCTGGTTCTAGATGGTAACCTCCATTTCCGCCGCAGGCCGGAACATGATGGTCCACGCTCTTTTCACACAGTTTTCAAGTGTCTTGGAGTCCTCGAGATTGCTTGCAACTACAGGTTACAAGAAGTAATCTTTGGAGATGAAGTAATGCCATTTCTCGAGCTGCTCAAGGTTCGCGGCTGTAGTGGGTCGTCATTGCGGTTTTCTGGGCTACATAATCTATATAGCATCAAGCGAATCTTCCTTAAGGATTATGAAGAGGCAGTCAAGAAAAACTTGGAGAGCGAAATTGGTAATCTTCTATTCAAACCTGATTTGGAGCTGGAGTAACCACGTTACTAGCGGAAGACCCACGCTTCGCTGCGGTGTTTGCTGTATATCCAGATAACTAGCCGAATTCTCGGCACAGTTGACGTGACCAGTTACTGTGATATATGTTTGTAGCGAAATATATGATTTTGCTTATTATATAACTCAGATGCTTATGATGAAAATATAGTTAAAGTTTTTATACAATTGTAATAGCTCTTATGTATATTTGATTTATCTCGACCATTATAATCTCGATCCACCGAAATCGGTGATATAGATTTTTCTTTTTTCTCTTTAATTAGTGTGAGAATTTCTAACTCTTGAGAGTAAATATGGTGACTTTTTTTCTGTCATTATAGTAAATAAACTAGCAAGGTGGCTCGTGTATTTGTGTGGTAGATTTATTTCGAAGTTTGAAGTATCAAATGATATATTTGCTCTATCTACAAATGTAGGTTGCTGTAAGTTCCGTGCGGTCAAGTTTTGACTATTAATGTATGTTAAAATATATAGATTGACTACATAAAAACTAATACCATTGAATTCGTCTTATAAAATTTTTTCATAATTTTTTTTATTATTTTTGCTAGTATATTAGATAATAAATCATAATTAAAGTCTTGCATTGAAGACTGTAAAAAATAAAAAAAACAACCTACACTTGTGGACGAAAGGAGTAACTTAGAAGCTTGAGAATATATTTACATATCTCATAGGTTATTTAGATTTTTAAGACATCATAAAACATTGAAAATGATACTAGAAATTTAAAAGAAAATATAACTTGAGGAACGTAATTGAAGTATGAGTTTTTTTGGAAGAAAATTATTGAGCGTAATAAGTTGTTAGGGTTGTTAGAAACGTAACCACTTTCTATCATACATGTATCATGTATCTACATGTCTCTATTCTTCCTCCCTTAATTACTCTTTTTTGAAATGTATGTATGCATATATACCTCTAGTTTAATTACAAGCAATACATTGATTATATATACGATGAATCATCTTATTAGTTTATATGATATTAGAGTATCTTACTCACCTATACATTAATGCATCATAAGCGATCTATCTTAAATTTATCTTTACTCACACACCGATTGCCCCATGGCATTCTGCGGAGGCATTTGGTGAGACGGTGGATGACGATGGGCTACTCCAGCTACACTGATAGCAAATACCGCGGAGGAGAACAGGGAGATGTTCTTCTGCAAGCTCGTCAACCTAAGCATTATCCAACAGCCAGCACAGTCACCACCACAGGGATGAGAATGGTTGTGTGCCTAGTCGATGGTTTCTTCCGGGAGTACATCATCTCATCTCACTAGAATAGAACCTTGTCTTTGCACTGGAGGGGCGTTGCAGCCTGAACACGCAACGCACAGGGCGACATCTCACCATAGGGAGCAGCTGGTAGTCTGGGACAGAGACATGAATGTGTTCGAGGGCATCGACTTCTCGCAGCTACAATCACTGACAGTGTTCGGAGAGTGGGGCCGATTCTTTATCTCTAACAAGATGAGGTTGCTTTGGGTGCTGGATCTGGAGGACACATCAGGTGTAACAGGTGACGAGCTCGAGCAGATGGTGAATGTAACGCCTCTATTTCTAAAGGCGCTATAGAACCCTGCAACCGTATGAAAATGAACAGTTGCAGCGTTCTGAACATGAGCGATCCTCACAATAGCACAAGCTTACAACAAAAGATCCAACTTTTATTACAATGTAAGGTTTATCAACCAGTTTTACCAGCAAGCGCGTAAGGCCAAAACCACAGTATAATACAAAAACTCCCAAGCGGTCTGAGCGAAGCTGAGACCTAAGACCAATCTTCCTCAGAGAAGAAAGGTTCTTCAGAAGCTTCTTCCTTAGCTGGCTCTTCTTGGCTCCACTGGCCTTCTGTTATTATTTAGCAAGTCATGAATACAACCCTACCTAGCAAATTATAAGGGTAAACCCTAATTTACTATTTGTAAGGAATAATCAAGGGTAGGAATATACTAGTTTTATTACATTGAGTGGATGCAATTTATTTTACAAACAAATAAAGTTAAAATAGTTCTCCTTAAAATCAGGGGTTTTCTGTTATCAGACAAAGTTCACAATTACCCATTTTAACAACATCATAAACTCTACTTATGCCTCGTTGTTGGAATCACCCAATTAAAGGTATTTCATTTAGTGCACTGCTTGTTTATGTTTTTTGATGTAACAAATGAGTTCTAAAATTACAAAATTTTATGTACAGCCTTCCAATATAGCGTACTTGATTGTATAATTTTTTTGTAATTTTATCTATTCTAAATTTCACTAAAGAATTCATTTAAATAGACTGTTTGTAGGGTTTTTTTAATGTACCAAATGAGCTTCAAAAATTACAATTTTTTTAAGGATCCTTGCACAATCGACCTAATTGTGTAATTTCTCCAAAGTTTTATGCACTCAAAATTGTCTCAGAAATCACGAGTGTAGGTCTCAAAGAATCAGATTTTAGTTTTTTGAAATTAGTGTTTCATGATTTTTGAGACCTAATTTTGAAAAACTGAAATCCGAAATCTGATTTTTCCAAGACCTAAACACTTGATTTTTGAGACAATTTTGAGCACATAAAACTATGGAGAAATTATATAATTAGGTTGACTGTGCAAGGTTCCTTAAAAAATGTAATTTTTGGAGCTAATTTGGTACATTAAAAAATCCTACGAACAGTCTACTAAAATGAATTCTTCAGTAAAATTTAGGATGGATAAAATTATAAAAATGCTACACAATCAATTACGCTACGTCGGGAGGCTGTACATAAAATTTGTAATTTTTAGAACTCGTTTGCTATATCTAAAAAATTGAACAAGTAGTGCATCTACAAGAAATCCCTAATTAGGATCAGATTAATGTTAATTAACCTTACTAATCATCTCATGCATGGTGGCCGTACGGCAGCCCTATGCCGTATGGTGGCCGTGTAGCCTTCGTGTTGTCGTTCGGCAGAGGCTACGGTCACCCTCTGGGGCTGCCGCACGGCTACCATATGGCCTGTAGAAGCAATATTTTTGTTATTTCAATGTGACAAATGTTATTCTTATAAGTACCATTCAAATAACGCTAAAAGTGCCCGAAACTCGAAAGTAAAGACAACGACGAGTATACACCAGTTTACGGACCAAAGTTCCTGCTCATACCCGAACACCAGGTTCGTGCTAGGTAACCAGTTAACAAGAAAAGTAGAACGCGGCACTCAGGCACGCAGATTAGAAACGCGGTAAGACCGAAAACTAGCACAGGAGCTACGAGGCATCATACTATCTTCAGTCTGTATTACTTAGCGTTTAGGACATGGACACTGACCTCGATTAATACATGCTTTGACAATTACTTTTTCAAATTATATGGTAGCGCAAACTGTTAAAATGTTAGCAATACGGAAATATTTCTCATAGTAAATCTACTAAATCATTTCCATGTGATAAATATAATTATTTTGACTGCAAGTATTAAAGGGTGACGTCTATTTAAGTCTGGTTCCTCTGTTTATTGTTTCTTTGCTGGAAGTATCCACCTCTGTTCCTTTTCTTGCCAGACATGCTTCTTGGATTCTGGTATCTATTGTTGGATACTCCATAGAAGCTATTCCTATTATTTGATGAATAACGGTTGTTACCTGAACTGCCCCAATTAGGCTTCACCAGAGCATCACCCCAACCAGAGCTATTTTTACTCCATTTATTGAAAATCTCCTTGGTCAAGCGGGACGACACGACGCCAGCGCGTGTCCACGCCTTCTTCAGCTGCGCGCGAGTGACGCAGCGGCGTCGTCTTCTCTCCCCCATATCCTCCGCTTCTCCACTCCGCTCCACAACCGCGATGCTCTCCGTCACCATGACCGTCCGCCCCGTGGGTACTGCCTGCTGCTCATGCCGCCCCACCCTCCCAGCCCCGGCTGCTCCTTCCAATTCCTCCTCCTCTCCTGGTACGGCTCCTGCGTCTGCGCTCGGTCGATTGCTTTCTTTCCTGCCTCTACAAGAAATTTACATATGATTTTAATCAATATAAATAAAATCGTTACCGTAGAAAAACCGAATCTTAACTAGAGCTAATATCATGGCTACAAGTAGATCCTAGTTCATGGCTGGCTCGGCCCGATTTCTCGAGCTTGGGCCATTAAGAAGAGCTAATACCGTAACACGTGCTAACAGTTCGACCGCTGTGACTTGCAGGGTCGTCGCGGTGGTGGAATTACAACCAATGAGACCATCGATCAAGTGAAGGCCAGCGACGACTTCTAGAACTTAATGTCGACGGGCAAGAGAAAAAACGTCACCTTTGAGAAAATGAAGCTGGCCGTAGACTGGAAGGAGGACAGAAGAGTTCAGGTTGTTGGGCGCGAGAAAGAGTCGTTTTGTTTGTATCTTCTGCTTCGTTGGGGGTTTGTGGACAATTTGGTAACTGGCGTGACAAATGTGATCTCCGTGTGGGCCTGTGGGGGATTGCTGGCGTTGGGAAATCAACTCTCGTCAAAGACGTCTACTACAGAGCAGTGCGTGAGCCCTGGTTTGCGAGATGCGGTTGGGTGGGTCGATGTATCCCATTCCCAACCGTTCGATTTATGGGACTTGTCCCGGAGCCTACTCTCGGATATGTTTCCAGAATCTCTTGAAGCCAAGAAAAATGGAAGGCTCGGTCTGTTAGTTTCGGATCATTTGTTTTCACAATCTCCTAAGACCCTTGTCAAAGAAAAACAGGGATCTCTTGAAGCTGCTATGCTGGGATTCAAAGATCCGATTGAGAAGTGCTGCAAGCTTCTGCATGAAGAGCGGTGCCTGGTCGTTATTGACGGTCTACGGTCCACGGAGGAATGGGACTTGATAAAAGCTGCCCTCGTGACACCTGGAGCAGCTGAAAAGGGCACCTGCATCATGGTCATTGCAACTGAAGAAAGCGTCGCTACACATTGTTCGATGCAAGCCAAAAACGTGTACAACGTCAAAGGTCTAGATGCTGCTACAGCGCTTGACCTATTCAAAAAGGCGGTACGTCTGTTCGTTTACTTACGCATTCTACTCCTTTCCAATTCCTAAAGTTCTGTTCGTGGTCCTTTTTTATTGAATTTTTTGTACGAATAACCCCTTTTTTATTCGAAAATACATAAATATACCCGTGAGAAAATTTTTTACAAAAATAGTCTCCAGTCGCCGCCCCATTGGGCGACTTCTGCCTTTCGCCCAATCGGGAGGCGACAAAATATCTGTCGCTCGGTGATTGAGCGACTTCAAGTAGTCGCTTTCCTGTTAGGCGACTGCATAGCAGTCGCCCAATGGATGGGCGACTTATAAGCGCAGTCGCCCAATGGATGGGCGACTTTAGTCAATCCCCATGATTTTTTAGAGTTTTGTCAATTTTGTAGTTTTAAACTGGAAAAAAATATGGTATAGTTGTAATAAAAGGTTATGTTTATTGTATGTTGTAGGTGCATTAAAAATTTTGAGAAATTTTTTTAAGAACAATTGACTATAGAACGTTTGATATATACATTGGTAAGTGATATTTTTATGTTACTAAGAATTAGTGTACCAAGAGTATGTTAATATTGTTAAATGACTTGCTATCTGAATCATTGAATGCGAACACACGAGATAATAACCTTATGTGAATAGAAATAAACTTCATAACATGCCGCGTACAATTTTATTACATGCATAACATATAGCATGATATGCGACTAACCCACCCAACTACTCGTAACATTTTGTCTACTGGGTGTAGCGTGGTTGTTTCCCCTTTTTATCGCGCCTTGAAGATGGCTCCGCTGCATCCTTTTTCCTGTCATTCTTGGACTTGAGAGCTGCCTCACGAGCTTCAAGCTCTTCCTCCTGACGCTTGATGGCTGCTTCACGCAGACCTAGCTGCTCCCGCCTCCTTTGCAGCTCATCCTCCTTGCCCTTCAGACGGATTTGGTCCACCCTCACGCGGCGCTCTTGCTCAAGCTGCATCTGTCGTTCCACCTCGCGAGCGTGAGTCATCTTGACAAAGTATTGTCCTTTGTTTTCCACCTCCTTTGGCCGGTTCCCTGGCCATGCTGGCGGCACCCGATCCACCCATTCGATGAACTTGCAAGCCTATGTGTGGCGTGGTAGATGTCATGGATCAAATTGAAAAACGATAACGAGAAACAAAGGATTTAATTGAAAAACCTACGGCCGTAGTTGGCTCGTGGTACTGGATCCGTCCAGACGCACAACATCGTCCTAAAGCTGCAATGGCACTTCGGGCGCTCATGCCACTCCGGCACTCCAAATGGGTCGGACTTCCAAGAAGACATTGTTGTGTGGTAGTATTGTGATGTTTTGAGGAGGAGATGTGGTATGGAAGACATATGAGGCCTTTATGTAGGCAGGTTATCTGGTGCAGTGGGCATAGTCCATGGAGAGGATCTTTTCGCTTTTCCTGGTTTCCAGTGTAGCAATAAATGGGTCTATGTAGGCTTTTCAGAGACTATAGTCTCGTAATAAATTCATAGTTCGTAGCTGCCCTCTTTTGTCATCTCACTGAGTAAAGCTGCCCTCTTTTCTCCTGTCCCTGAGCAAAGCTGGGTCGTGTTGTCATGTCCCTGAGCAAAGCTGGGTCTTGTTGTCATGTCCCTGAGCAAAGCTGGGTCGTGTTCTCATGTCACTGAGCAAAGCTGGGTCGTGTTGTCATGTCCCTGAGCAAAGCTGCACTCTATTGACATCTCACTGAGCAAATCTGCCCTTTTATTTCACGTCTCTGACCAAAGCTGGCCTCTATTGTCACAACTCAGTGCAAAGCTGGCCTCTTTTGTCAAGTATGTACGCAGAACTGTCATCTTTTTTTTAGTCACTGTATTAAGCTGCCCCGTTTTGCTATAAGTAGCACGGTTGGGGTCCCATGACATTGTAAATCGAACAAAGAAGTACCCTCTCTTTTGTGGTGAAACATACTATGTCGGAAGCCGAGGGGCCAGTGGGATTTGGGTCACCGAAGGAAGACATTCCCTTAGAAAGGAGGGAGATGTTCGGTCCACAGTACCGATTGATACCAAGCCGGCGTGCTCAACCAGCGTGGCCGAAATGCAGACACAATGAGTACGCGGTCGTCCAGATCTTGGATTCCCCGAACGATGGCGGGCGACGTTTCTTCCGATGCACACGCTCCGGGGTACAAATTAGTAATATTACATTTTTTATTGCTTATGGACCCTCGAAGTTTACCGTCCTTTTTTTTGCAGAGTGCAACATGCGACTTCTCCCGCTGGATCGACCCTCCTCATGAACGGTATGTTGATCGTTATGTGGATACATTATGGGCTCAAATATGGGACTTGGAGTACCGAATGGAGAGTCTCACTGAGGAGAACAACGACCTCCGCGAACAGATGCAACGCGAGAGGGGCAACGAGGAGGTCGTGAATATAGGAAGCTCCTATGATCCCACATGTTGCTGCGCGAACCCGAGCTGCATATGTGCATGCCACTACAACGACGGCCAGCCACGTCGGAGGCGACCCCCTCAGCAATTCTCCATGTGGGTGCCACGAGGCTCGTTTGGCATGTAGGTCACGAGGGTACCGAATGTGTCGTATTTTAGTTCATGTATTTGTTGATGTGTTGATGCTGTGGTGGTAGGACTATTGTGTTGATGTTTTGGGTGTAGAACTTTCCATAAATTCTGTCTGTATGTGCAATGTATGTGTTATTTCGTGTTGTAAGTGCATGACGCCTTCATTTTCTGTGACCTTCATATTCTGTGCCCTCTTTCTATAACGATGTAATGTGCAACGTTGTTAAGCATGTGATGAATTAGTTGTTATGTACGTGGAGTTGTTATCACAAGGCAAAAAAATTGCAATACTTAAATGGTACATACTTAAATGACATTGTAAATAAGTGCATTACAGAAAAGCGATGTAACATACAAGGTTTACTAATGGTACATGAAATTTAGCATGCATTACAACACCAACTACTGATCCGGACATGCATTGCATCGTCTAGCTGTGTGCCCCTCCTGATCGCATCGCCCACAACGTGCACCAGATGTTCCAGCTTGTGATTCGTACATGTCATTTCTAATACGTCGGCTCTGTCGCCGACCCTTCCCACCCTTCAGCATGTTAATATCTGGAACCCAGGTCCTCGCTGAGATGTCCAAAGTGGTGAAGTTTTCCACCGCCCTGAACCCCCGGAGCTCCCCACACCAAGCTTGCAGTATTCTCTCCTTGAAAAAGTACTCGGACACGAAGTTGGAAGGATCCATGCCCACGGTTCCGCATGCAGCGAGGACATGAGAGCATGGCCTGTGTAACAACTTAAGTTTGTTGCATGTGCAGCTAGGTTCGTTTGCATGATCTCCAAGGCATACCTCGTGAGTAATAAGTGAACGAGATGTCCCAAATCCGGCTCTGTCACGGAGTATCACCTCGAAACGATGCTCCCTGTTGCCCATGACATGCACTGTGTGCAATTGACCCTTCTGTGCCTTCGTCTCCATGTACGCGGTAATTTTTGACGAATACAGGGCTCCGGGATTGGTCGCATGAAGTGCGGCACTCGCGTGCCTCTCCCTGAAGTAGCGGATTGTGCTGTGAAGAACACCTTCCACGATGGCGACAAGGGGCTGAGAACAGAGACCCCTGAGAACCCAATTGTACACCTCGGCAAGGTTACTTATCATTATTCCGTACCTTGCGCCATTCGTGTCGTGCAACAACGACCACTTCTCCAATGGTTCCCCCTCGATCCACTGCGAGAAGCACTTGATGTTTCGCGCGCTCCTCCTTCTTGGATCACTTGGGTTAGACTCATCGATTGCTGCCAAGCATTGCGGTTGTGCCGCCCCAGGAATGACCGGCCCCTTGCTTCATCAAAGATTGTTTCGGGAATTGCTTGAAAAAGTTTGCTCCTAAGTGACAACTGCACCACCGGTTTCTCATGTCCGGCCAAGGAACGCTCTCCTCAGGGTCTTCTTGAAGTTTTCGTATCGCCTTTATAATACCGGCGTGGCGATCATGGATTACGCACACACCAGGACGGGTGCCTACAACTCCAGCCTTCACATGTCTGAGAAACCAAAGCCAGCTCTCATAATTCTCGCTCTCCACAAATGCAATAGCCAGCGGCAATATTTGATTGTTACCGTCAACGCCTATGGCCGTCAGGAGCTGCCCTTTGTATTTGCCTGTCAAGAAGGTCCCATCTACAGAGATCACTGGCAGCATGTACTTGAATGCTTCAATGCTAGCACCAAATGCAAACAATGCTCTCTGCAACACTGCAAATCCCGGTGGACTTATGGACGGCTTCTCGTGCACGGCGATGTACGTGCCCGGGTTCCTTTGTTGCAACACCTTAAGCATACGAGGAAGGTTGTCGTACGCCGCCTCGAAAGTGCCAAAACGTTTTTCCAACGCCTTTTGCTTGGCACGCCACGCCTTCGCGTAGCTAATCTTATACTTGAATTTATTCTCGATAGCTACCACAATATGCGTTGCCGCAATATCTCTCTTCTCCACTATCTCCCCACACATCAAATTGGCTATAAATCCGGACGTCAGGTTACGATGCCTCGCCAAGACAGTGTTCAGAATGCAGGAGTGCGGCTCCACCTTGGACACAATCCAGTGAGTGTCATACTTCGATCTACGTGCGTGCACCCTCCAAGGACAACCAGCCTGCTCGCACTTCACAGTGTACTGCTCCTGGCTTGATTTGACGACGCGAAATGTCCGTTGCATTGAGAGGGCCCAAAGCTTGATGGCATCCTGCAGCGCTTCCTTGTCAGCAAACGTAGCATGCACCCGAACCTCTGTCTCATGATACTCCCATGGTGATTCATGCTCATCATGGGCGGAAACACCCTCCGCATTAAACCGGTTCCATTCCTGGGGGTTAGGAACTTCTTCATCATCCGAACTATCCTCCTCGTCGTCCTCTACAGCTTGCTCTTCATCACATGCCCTCTGGTCATCAGATTCCATCTGCTGCACGATATACTCATTATGCTCTCCTTCATCTGCTTGCCCAGTTCCGTCTCTATAGCTTGACAGCTGTAACTCTCCTCCATGTATCGCATCGGCTTGCCCAGTTCCCTCTCTATAGCTTGACGGCCGTAACTCTCCTCCATGTACCGCATTGCCTTCATCACGAGCAACTTCATCAGCTCCACCAACGTGCGGCCCGCCCGAGCTGCTAGCACCTCCCGAAGCATAGGCGGACGCACGAGCTTGCGCAACTGCTTGTAGTGAGCACGGTTGCACAAGCAGGACACACTCGTATCCACGGCGCCGGCACCCTTGCACAAATCCCTTCCACGAAGCAGAGCGCACCAATGTCTTCAACTCCCATCTGATGTCAGTGGGAGACCGGCTCCAAAGCCCTTGCACAACGACGCTGCACACCTCGGGGTCCAATGAAAAACTCTCGGTCAGCCAATATTGCACATATGTCATTCGAGCATTCTCGTCATCCGGAAGTACAAGAGTGACTTGCGGAAAATCGCTTAAATCCACACCATTCGGACCTTCACGAATCATTCCAACACCATAATACACTCTCAATGTAGTACTGGCCATTAATGATGTAGACCTACATGTATGATTGAAATTTACGACATGTCAAATAACATCGTTCAACACTAAACTAAAAAAGGTAGTAAAATTTCCATACTACAAAATGTATACTACATCTACAATTTTTACTAACACCAATATTTCATCTAAATAATAGTGTAAATATAACCTAATTAACAAAAATACCTGGATCCAAATCGATGGAATAGCTTGGACTCCTTCTTCCTCCCTCACCTCCTCCTTGAACCCTGTCCTCCTCTCCTTCTCTTCTCCCCTCTCCTCCTTTTCTTCCCCTCCTCCCTCTTTTCTCCCCTTCTTTTCTTCCTCTTCCTCCTCTCTTCTTCTCTCTGGCTCTCTGCGCAGAATGAGGGAAATGAGGGAAAAGTGGTTGGTAGTGGGCGGCAGTCGGTGGAATAACTGGATATCCACCCCTGTCGCCCTACGGTTGGGCGACTGCAATTTCAGTCGCTCAACCGTACAGCGACTGAAATTACAGTCGCTCAACCGTAGCGCGACTGCATAAGTCGCCCAACGGTTCAAACATTCCCTAAATGTCGCCTCCCGGTTGGGCGAAAGGCAGAAGTCGCCCAATGGGGCGGCGACTGGAGACTATTTTTGTAAAAAAATTTCTCGCGGGTATATTTATGTATTTTCGAATAAAAAAGGGATTATCCGTACAAAAAATTCCTTTTTTATTGGCCTTTCATGTCTAAAAAAACTATAGTGGGCTATTCAAAAACCGGTGCTCGGTAACCTCATACCTAATTGTTATCAAATTTGCTCAATTTATAAAACTCAGGCCATTTACATGTACAGAATTGTTATCAAATAAAAAATCGCTTATCGGACACTAGACATTGAAGAGCTGGCAAATCTTCTTGTAGACAAGTGTGGCGGACTTCCTAAAGTAATAGCTACTATAGGCAGCTTCTTGGCCACCGAACGGATATAAGCGGGGAAGGAGTGGAGGGAGCTGAATGATAGCTTTATGCACGACCACGTCGATAATGATGTGGTTGTGGTCGTCGACGAAGTCAGCGGTGGAATGAAAATATGAAGCGCATGTGCTTTGTCCCTCACCCTTCGGGCGGGCGTCGATGAAGTCGGCGACGGGACGAAGTCTTGAAGCGGGCGTGTGCTCCGTCCCCTATTACTGGGATGGGCGTCGACGAAGTCGTGACCACAATGTGATCATAGAATATCTCACGACTATGTCGATCATGATGTGGTTGTTGGCGTCAACAAAGTCACGACCACGAGGTGATCGGATGCAGTTCTTGCTCAAGGATGGAACTGTCGTTCGATGCCGTTAGCGTGGCGAACTCCCTGGTAGAACAAGTGAAGCACGCGAGGCTCACCGGGGTTATTGCTAGTGTAGGGGACTCCCTGGTGGGAAGCACACGCAGCCACGCATGCTCCATCCCCACGCCTCCCATCCTTCAGAAGTGGGTCGGTGAAGTAGGTGAGAGGGTTTTCTTCCCAGACAATCGAGCATGGCAGCGGCGCCTGTGGAAGGGGTACCTTCGCTAGTGCCCGTACCGCGTGATTTATTTATACTCCGTAGTGGCCTGGGACACGATTTTCCTAGCGCTCTATACTCCACAGAGTACGCAGGGGATAAAGCCACCGTGCGATTTTTTATACTCCGTAGAGTTGCCCGGGACAGCTAAATTCTCGGCGTTGTATATTCTGCAGAGTACGTCGGGGCACAAGGCCACCTTGCAATTTATTTATACTCCGTAGAGTACTCCAAGGCACAAGCCCAACGTGCGATTTATTTATACTCCGTAGAGTACGTCGGGGCACGAGGCCGCCATGCGATTTGAGCACAAATCAGATCGAATAGCGGACTAGCAGGAAGGCTAAAGCCAATGAGTGCCAAATATCATGACAAGTTTGAAATTTCTCTACCTTTTTACTTTTATAGTGCTCTCCTTCCAGCTAGTCGAAATCCAACGGATCTCCCTCATGGCGGCGACTCTTCCTTGTGCAGCTTCTTGCGCGTTCCCCACGGACAATGCCAACTGTTGTGGTATGAGCATAGCAGTGAATACAGAGTACTCCTTTCTCATTGAGGGATATAGAACTAAGGGAGCTAGAGAGTCAACCGACAGAGAGAAAGCTAGTGAGTAAAATAAGTGGATTTGGCCATTTCGTACCCCTTTTGAGGTTTTATATGTATATATATGTATATATATAAGACGCTGAAATGGGACACCAAGGTGCCCGGGCACCGAACCTTCCTGCCTTTAGATTGCTTTTAGATGCGTGCAAGTGCAATGATATATAATATCAAGATGGAAAGTCTTAATTATGAATAGAAAGTCTTAATCATGGATGGAAAGTCTTAATCATGGAGCCTGGGTACCATGATGCCCCTGTTATTTATACTATATATAGGACGCTGAAATGGGACACCAGGGTGCCCCGGCACCAAACCTTCCTGCCTTTAGATTGTTTTTAGATGCGTGCAAGTGTAATGATATATAATATCAAGATGGAAAGTCTTAATTATGAATATAAAGTCTCAATTATGGATGGAAAGTCTTAATTATGGAGCCTGGGCACCATGATGCCCCTGTTATTATACTCTCTCTCTCTCTCTCTCTCTCTCTCTCTCTATATATATATATATATATATATATATATATATATATATATATATATATATATATATATATATATATATATATATGAATGGGACATAATGAGAAATTTTCATCTTATTCCTTAATAATTAAAAAAGATAAGGGTGCTGTTGTGGTTACAGACCAAACAAAGAGAGAGAGAGAGGTATGATAGTGGAGAGTTAGGTGAGCAATGCTTAGGGTTCCCCCCATGGCCTGTCTCGTGTATATATATCCACATGGGGAGTGTTTTTACAGTGGTACCCTTACATTTGAGTATCCTTCTCAGGGGCATTTATGCCATTATACATGTCCCATTTTGGGCCTTACAGCCTTCTAACAGGCCGGCTGGGTTTAGGTGGGGGCCACCCCTACAACAGGAGCCTCTCATGGTGAAGGGCTTCACGGGCCGAAGTCATGTTGCCGAGCCCTTTGGCCCCCTCCGTCCCTGCGGCCTGCGAGCTTCTGTATTGTTGGATGGAGTCCCATTGTTTAGTGTAGTTCCGCCTCACGCCGAGGATACAGCGTCGGACGGGTTGCCAAAGCCGTCATTGGCCACAGGGCCCCTAGGTGTCGGAGTCAAAGTCGAAGCAGAGACAGGCTCGTGCCGCGGACGCCTTTTGGCGCGAGGCAGGCCAGGCTCCCGTGCATAGCCCCGGGGAGTCAATTGGTGGGCTTCGCCTGGTCTGACGTCGACGTGGCCCGACAGCTTCACAGTCCGGAGATGTCGCCTTAATGGCGGCGAGAATCGCGCCGACCCCTGAAGTGGCAAGGGCAGGCCTTAATGGCAGGGTAGGTGCGCCGCGTGCACACTTTGACCACGACGCCTCACCTCCCGTCGAATGCACTTCCGTCGTTTGGAATGCCGTCGGTTGACCTTCCGCTGGCCTGGCGATTCCCTGTTGAGTGAGCATGGGTATAAGTACGTCGGTACTGCGGCATGTTCCGCCCCCATCCCCTGCTGCTCGTCTTGTTCCTGCACGCGGTTATTTTCTCACAAGTAGGCCTACTTTTGTTCATCTGCGTTCGATGATTGCGTCTACGGACGCTAATATCAGCGAGCGTTGATGAACGGAAGGAGGCCTATTTATGAGAACATGTCAAGATTTGCCGTGTACCGTCGCGCCGTGCTTATGCGTGTGGCGTTTCGTAAGAGCAGGGCGACAACCACGCTGAAGTCGTAGTCGAGGCTGACTGGTCAGCGGCCTGACGGCGTGGCCTGAGTGCGGCGCCCTGTCTTTTGCCAGCTGACCTTCCACCGGTTGAACTCCCGCCGATTAGGTCACCTTTGGTGGTGTTCGCACGTCTCTGGACTTCGCCTGCCAGGGGTGGCTTGCGAAGACAAAGCCAGACGTGCACCTGACCGAGTTCCGCGGGCATTATCTGTTAGTCACGTAAGAATATATTAAGATCGGGACGCAAAACTATCCCCCGTGCACTAGGCCGAGTCGGCGGCCCAACCGGACCCCACAGATTGTGTCGAAGTAGGTGTTGTGGTCAACCCGCACGAGCGAAGTCGAGGTGGTCTTCGTGCTCGCCATGCAGACTTGTGATGGCATAGAGAGGTGCCTTTCCGTGGGGACGGGGCCGAAGTCGTGGTCGGAGTCGCCCTGCGGAGGCGGAAACCCCGCTGAAGCTGTAGTCGAGGTTGATTAGTCAACGGCCTGCCGCTGCTGCATTGATGGCTCCGAGAATCACACCGACACGCAGTAGAGGGCACGCCACGTCGTACGACCTGCATTTATTCCCGAGGGAGCAGACACGTGGTGGAACGTGATTGGCACGTCGTGCGCTGTCAGGCCTTCACACGACCGCGGTCGTGCGTCCGTTTTGCGGCTGCGGCGCTTCGGCTTCGGTCGTGGGGAGGCGAGCGGTTTGTCTCCCGTCGGTTACGCTTACCGACAGTGCGGGAGATGAAGGGGCTTTAAATACCCCCTATTTATGAGAACAAGTCAAAACTTGTCGTAGATCAGTATCCGTGCTCCGTGCAGAGCGCGAATGGTTAGATCCGCAGTAGGATGTCGCGTGGTCTTCAAAGTCGAGGTGGCCCTTGGGACCGGTGCGGAGGCTTGCGGGGACGCAGCGAGGTGCCGTTTCGCGGGGCGAGGCCGAAGCCGGGACGTGAGTCTCTCCACGGAGCCAGAGTCCACGCGGAAGTTGAATCCGGGGGAGGGAAATCCCTTCTGTTTTTCAAAAATTACGTACAGGTCCTTTTTCCTCGCAAAGAGGTCCTTTTTCCTCACGAAAAGGTCCCTGGCGGTTTTTTTTACGCTTTTTTTTTCTGAAAACACCCCTCCAATTTACAGGATGGCGCCCCGCGGTTTTCTAAATTACGTACGGGTCCTTGTTTAGTTACGTACAGGCCCTTGGATTTTTGCGGAAAAAACCTCTAGATTTTTCGAAAATACACATGTGCCCTGGATTTTTTTAAAAAACTCCTCACGAATTATCGCCCCTTTTACTTCGGTACACACGGTGGCTGGCGCGGCGTGTCGCCGCGCCTATGAGGCTAGTATTCACAATAGTCAAACCATTGACAACTCGCCGATTGGTGGCTAGCTAGTCTAACGGTGTAGCACACTTGTCTTGTGGTTAATGGCCATGGTTGAAGTCTCATTAACTATATGTTAGGATCTTTTTTTATGGGATGGATTGTAGTATCATGATTTTATCAGATTTAGGAAATTATATATATATATATATATATATATATATATATATATATATATATATATATATATATATATATAGAGAGAGAGAGAGAGAGAGAGAGAGAGAGAGAGAGAGAGAGAGATTGAATTGTGCTTTAAATAATGTAAGCCTATAATTTTATATTTTTGTTGCAAAACGTAATGGTATTTTATAGTAAAAACAATAAACTATTTTTATAGTTTTGAATTGTGCTTTCCATCTACTGCGAATTCAAAGCAGGGCATATAATTTTTTAGTTTCGTCGCGGTGGGATGTCTATGAAAACGTAATGGTATTTTCCCCCCTCCTTTACCTTCTTATTCCGTCCTCTTTTTAGCATAACTAAGTACACACATCTCCCAAGACATTTATAAGCGAATAATTTAATTACTTTTTTCGTTACTCTTAAATTGATCCTGGCTTCTTTAATCCTTGTGCGTGTGGTCATCTTATATTCTGGAACTGAAACATCAAAATTTAATGATTACTGCACTGGTGTTTAGGCTAGCGCTTAGCATACTACAAATTAATGTTAATTCTAAAATTGTTTGAACAATAGGCATTCAAGTATACTGCAATCCCCGATCCGACAACCGACAAACAAGAGCTGGCAAATCTTCTTGTAGACAAGTGTGGCGGACTTCCTAAAGTAATAGCTGCTATAGGCGGCTTCTTGGCCACCAAAATAGCAGCGGAGGAGTGGAGGGAGCTGAATGATAGCTTTATGCACGAGCTGGAGGGGCTTGATAGTCTGCGAGGTCTATTTACCTGGATGCATTCCTACTTTCGTACTTGCCCGGACTACATCAAGCCATGCATCTTTGATCTATCCATCTTCCCACCTGGTAAGAACACGAGCATTAGGCGGCGGCGTTTGGTACGGCGTTGGATCGCGGAGGGATACTCCAGGGACATGGACGGCCATACCGCGGAGGAGAAAGGGGAGACGTTCTTCTCCGAGCTCGCTTGCCTGAGCATCATCCGGCAGCCACCGGAGACGGCCACCACCACATACACCCACGAGAGGATGGTCTCGTGCCAAGTCAATGGCTTCTTCCGTGAGTACATCAGCTCGCGGCCAATGGAAGACAACCTTGTCTTCGCACTGGAGAGGAGTTGCAGCGTAGGAGCCACCCAGTGCAGGCCGCGGCGGCACCTCGCCATACGGAATGGTTGGGACAGAGCCCCCAATGTGTACGGGAGCATCGACTTCTCGCGGCTACGGTCACTGACGGTGTTTGGAGAGTGGAGGCCATTCTTCGTCTCCAAGGGGATGAGAGTGCTTCGGGTGCTGGACCTGGAGGACACGTCAGGCCTCAAAGACGATGACCTCGAGCAGATCGGGAAGCTGGTGCCTCGCCTCAAGTTCCTCTCCGTACGAGGGTGTAGAGGAATCCAGCGCCTGCCGGATTCCTTGGGTGGCTTGACGCAGCTCGAAACTCTGGATGCCAGGTACACCTCCGTTTCCATGCTGCCCACGGCCATCGTCAAGCTACAGAAGCTGCAGTACCTTCGTGCCGGCGCAGTACCATTGGACACGGCTGCAAGCCCGCCGCCGCCATCACCAGAGGACCCATCAACGACACCATCGAGGAGGATCTCCTGGCTGCCCAAGCTCCGCAGGCATCCTCGATCTGAATTTTTTTGTACGGATAATCTATTTTTTATTCGAAATTACGTAAATATACCCGCGGCTCCAGTCGCCTAATGGTTAGGCGACTGGAGCCTTTCGCCCAACCAGACCGCGATACAATATATCTCGCTGCACAGTAGAGCGACTGTATCCGTTCGGCGACTTAACTGTAGTCGCTCTTCCGTTCGGCGACTTAACTGTAGTCGTCGTCCCGTTAGGCGACTTAAGTGTAGTCGCCATCCCGTTAGGCGACTGCATGTAGCCCCCGTGATTGTTTTAGATTTTGTGAATTTTGTAACGTTGAACCGGTAAAAAATACGGTGAAGTTGTAATAAAAGTTTATGTTCATTGTATATTGTAGGTGTGTAAAAAGTTTTTTAATTTTTTTTATGAAAGATTGAGTAGAGAACGATCGATACATACACTGTTAAGTGAGATAGTTTATGTGCGGAGAGAGATGATAGACTATGTAAATTTAAATAAACTTCATAATATAACTGAGAGTAACATGCCGCATGTTTTTTCATTACATGTATAACATATATAGCATCTGCAGCACGCCTCACTCGTCACCCTGGTGTGCCCCGTCACCGCGCCCGCGTCCTCCCATACGGCCTCGCTTGGCCCTCCTCCGGTGCAACGGGTTACGGGGCTCTGAAAAAGTAAAACAAGCAGGAGGGTGTCTATCCCGCCCCTGTGCTGGTGGAGTCAGCTGCACCTCTGGCTGTGTGCTCTCCAGTGCACCGGGGAGGGCACTGCCAGAGAGAACCTCCGGTGCTGCGTCGGAGAACTGCCCGGGCCACTCCGCGAAAAACTGGTCCACATCATCCTGGCCTGGGGCCTCCGGTGCTCGTCCAACAGCGCGAACCGCCACTCCGAGTCACGTCCAGCACGAGTCATACCTGCAAAATTTGTACAATAATTTCTACATTACATTTTCTACATCTAAATTTGTACAATAATTTCAACGTTATATTTTCTACGTCTAAATTTTCTACATCTAAATTTGTACAATAATTTCAACATTAAATTTTCTACATCTAAATTTCAACACTAAATTTTCTATATCTAAATTTGTACAATAATTGCAACATTAAATTTTCTACATCTAAATTTCAACACTACATTTTCTAAACTAATTTTCTAAACTAATTTGTACACTACATTTTCTAAACTAATTTTCTAAACTAATTTTCTACACTACATTTTCTAAACTATATTTCTAAACTACATTTTCTAAACTAATTTTCTACACTAACAAACAATATAATACAACAAAATTACCTGAAAATCGCGCAATCCCTCTCCTCTTCTCCTCCTCTCCCTCTCTTTCTCTCCCCCTCCTCTTCTCCTCTCCCTCCCTCTCCTTTCCCCTCTTCTCTGCGCTGGCCGAACGGAGGAATGCAAACAGTGCGACGCGCTCGGCGAGTCGCCGAGCGCGGCTTTATATCCCACCTGCAGTCGCCGAACCGTTTGGCGATTGAATCTCAGTCGCCCAACGGTTCGGCGACTTCAGGGAAGTCGCCCAATGGTAGGGCGACTGCAATTAATCGCCAAACGGTTGGTAGACTTTCCAGCTGTCGCGGTCTGGTTGGGCGAAAGGCTTCAGTCGCCCAACCATTTGGCGATTGGAGCTTATTTTTGTAAAAAAATTTCCCGCGGATATATTTATGTAATTTCGAATAAAAAATAGATTATCCGTACAAAAAATTCTCCTCGATCTCGTGTCGGTGTCGAGGTGCTGAGAGGAGGGATTGTTGGGAAGATGACAACCTTGCACACGCTCGGTGTCGTCGACGTCAGCGTTGCAGCCGGCCAGGGGAAGGCCGTTCTGAAAGAGCTCAAGAACCTCACCCATCTGCGCAAGCTCGGAGTGTCTTGCATCAACCCGAAAAACAGCAAGGAATTGTGGTCTGCCATCTCGGGCCACAGCCATTTGGAATCCTTGTCGGCATGGCTTGAGGATGCCGGCGGCGAGCAGGATTTCTATGGTTGTTCGGATGGCACCGCCTTCTCGCCTCCGGAGAAGCTGAAGAGCCTTAAGCTGCACGGGCTTGCGGGCAAGTTGCCAGCATGGATCAAGCAGCTTCATAATCTCAGCAAGTTGAATCTACATATGACCATACTGGAGCAGGAGGACATATACGTCCTTGGGGATTTACCAAATCTGCGTATCCTATGCCTCTCTCTCATGCCGGTTAAAAATGGTAAGCTCGATTTCCGCCGAGAGCAGGAAGATGATGGTCCACACGCAGTTTTCAAGTGTCTCGGAGTCCTCGAGATTGCTTGCAACTCCAGGTTACAAGAAGTAATCTTTGGAAGAGTAATGGGAAATCTCGAGCTGCTCAAGGTTCGCGGCTGTAGTGGCCCTAGTGGGTCGTCATTGCGGTTTTCTGGGCTACAATTTTTTCGTCGCATCAAGCGAATCTTCCTTAAGGATTGTGGAGAGGAAGTCAGACTCAGGGAAAACTTGAAGAGCGAATTTGCCAAGAGCAAAATTGCCCATCTTAGATCCGAACGTGATTTGGAGATAGAGTATAGCGACGTATGCTAGCGAAAGACCGACGCTTCGCGGCGGTGTTTGTTGCATATCCAGATAACTTGGTGAAATCTCCGCACAGTTTGTGTGGCTAAATGCTATAATATATGTTTGTTTATATCAAATAGATAGTTTTACTTGTTATATAACTCTGATGCTTATGATGAAAATATAGTTAATTTTTTAATACAATTGTAATAGCTTTTGTATATATTTGATTGATCTCCACCGTTTTTTCTTTTCTTTCCGATTAACTTAGGAATTTCTAACCCTTGAAAGCAAATATGATGACTTTTTTCTACCATTTTAATAAATAAACTAGTAAGGTGGTCGGCACATTTACGCGATTAAATTTGTTTCAAAGTTTGTGTATCAAATGATATAACTTAGATGCTTAATAATATATTTACGTATCTTATAGGCTATTTAGATTCTTGAGACATCATAAATATTGGAAATGATAATAGAAGTTGAAAAGCAAATACAACTTGAGAAATATAATTGAAGTATGAATTTTGATGAAAGAAAATCATGATTGGAGTTCTTAGAAAGTCCTTATGTGTTTGGACTATACATTAAGTTTTCAAGGTATTTTGTCGAATAAATGACAGCTAAATACTTATATATAGATTGACGAGCAAAGTTATATTAACACATAAATATCTTATGTTTAAGTAATATTTTTAGGGAGTGTCTATACAATATTCGACTGTTTTTGAAGACAAAAATAGTCAGATTTTGAGTCGTTAGATGGAGATCTAACGCCCTAGATTATTTTTTTTAGAGGGGGTCATTTTTTTTGGAGGGGGGCTTGTATGGGTGGATCCGTTGGATGGAGATCTAACGTCTCAGATCAATCTGACTGCTTTTGTCCTTAAAAACAGTCGAATGTTGTATAGCAATACTCATATTTTTATCCCCCAGGATCCTCATAGGGACTTGGATCCCTGGGGGTAGAGATGGGGATGACTCGCTAAGCTTGATGGGGCCGGGGCAAGGATGACCTGGAGGGGATTTGCAACTAATTAACTTTTCCTTATATACTTTCCCATTATTTTCATGAATTGATGTCCTCTTTAATCCATGTGCGTGGTGATTGCACGCTTTATATATATATTTTGCGATTGAAAATTCTAAATCTAATGATAACTGTTGTTTAGGCTAGCTTAGCATAGAACTAAGGTTAATCTTAAATTGCTTGAAATAGGTACTTGCTGCGAGTGGAAACTTTGATGTGCCTCCGGAGATGCTTGAGGGAGTAAAACCTTTGGCATGTGTGGCGGGCTTCTCTAAAAGTGATAATTGTTGTAAGTCGCTTCCTGGTCAACTCAAACGATCGACAGTACGTAGAAAGCTGAAAGATAAATCTATGGAGTTGCCGGAGACCCACCAAATATCTGATGATCTACGGGGTCTATTTGCCTGGATGCGTTCGTACTTCTGTACTTGCCGATATCATCAAGCCTTGAATCTTCTCCCTGTCAATCTTCGAAACGAACCAATTTTTTGCAAAAATTCAAATCTCATTTTGATTTTGATTCCCTTTGATCCCTAGCCCAAATCTGCATGAATCGTAACCAAAACCCACCCCTAATCCCTGCCAAACCACACCTTGCTAACGCTGTTTTGCGCGCTCACAATTCATTATCCGGTTTTGCCGCCGTCGCCTCTGGTTTTCGCTGCCCGAGCTCTCTCCAGCGCCCTCCCGCACTTGCTTGCGTTCTCCCTTCACTGCCACCTCTGCACTGCCTGACAATAGCCGTACACCTCTCTCTCTGTCCTCCCTTGACATCTCTTCTTGGCCGACAAGACACCTCGACCGCAAGCTCCGCCACCGGATATTTTGGCCGGTGCCCTCCCGTTTGTCTCTCAACTGACAAGCCATCACATTTGACCGCCGCCTCTCTGTGCCCAAGACAGCCGCATTCCCACTGGCCCTCCTTGAGCCTTCCCGACCTCAGCCATTCAGCCGCCGCCACCGTTGATCTTTTCCTCTCCCGGCGCGGAACCGCCCTCGAGCGGCTATAAAGGCTGAAGACATCTCCAAACTCCCCCACACACCCCAGAGAGCTCCTCCCTACACCCAATTGGCCCCTCATCACCCCCACCACCGGCAATTGCCAGAAAACCTCAAGATGAGCTTGAGTTCGATTCCATTGATTTAGCCAATTGCCTTTCAATTGCTCTCGTCCCTAGCTCCCTCAAGCTTCCAGAAACACCCTCGAACTGTCGCCCTAGCTCGCCGAGCCTTCCTCTTCCTTGCCGGCGAAGCCCGCCGCGCAGCTTTGGTACCTCGCCGTGGCTAGCTCGCTGTGAGCTTTCCCAGCGCGAGTCACTGCTACTAGGACCTTCCTGAGTGCCCCTAGATGGTTAAACATCCGTCAATTTTGGAAATAGCTGTCCCTAAAGCTCCCAAGCCCTAAAATACCATGCCGAGCTTTTGAGCTCATTGCCGGCGAACGCTGCCTCCTCGGCCACCGCCGACCCCCAAAATGGAGTCCCCATAGCCCTAGCAACCCGACCGTACCCTCCAAAGCTGTCACAAATCACCCTAGCGCCATCTCTAGCTCCCGCCGTCACTGTGTGCTTGGGCCGTACAGTGTCGGGCCGCCTCAGCTAAGCAGGCCGAGCTACCAAGTACTGTGCTCCACTGTAGCAACCGGATCTCAACCCGAAAAAGTGACCAGACCAGCGTGAATAGTACTGGATCCAGGCGACCAAACCCATAGTAAACAGTAGAAACCCGCGGTGAACAGTGTAGACCTGTTAAGCACAGTAAACCTGACCCGTTACTGTTCACAAAACCCGAAAATGCATATTTATACGCATTTTGACTGTTTTGAGCCCGCCGACCCATTTCTCAACCCCATTTCACCTTTTGGACCCTCCTAAAAGCCCTAAACTTATTTTATTTGAGTTTTTAATTTTCTTTTTATTTGTTTTCTTTCTTCCTCTCTCAGTATTTTGAGCTTAGAATTGATTTGTTTTCCCTCCCTTTTTGCGTTAACTCCCGACGTTAATTTCCAAGAAGACCAAAGAGAAGAAGTGCAAGCTCAAGGGCTAGAAGGTTACAAACTTGTTGAAATAGTAAATCCACAAGGCAAGTCACATGTCTTTGATCATATTGAACCTACATTTATTTAATTATTTATTTATCAGTATTTTCATTACATTATTTGTGCACTGTTATTTTATGTACAATGAATGTTTAGAATGACATGATATTAGCTAATGTCCTGCCACCCGAAAAGCTCTGTTTAATTTGATGGTCATATTCACCTTGACAAAACTTAGTAATATTAAAAGTATTATTAATGTAATCACAGTAGATTAGGAACTGATCAACAATCTTTTTACTACTAAGAGTACTTGGCATTTTGCCGATAGAATTTTAAAAGTGATGCTAGGATAAGGAGTATCACGTGGAGCCACGAGATGGCTTAAGCCCATGATTTTATCCTAGGGTGGAGGTATGGTATGGCAAGGTGGCAGTGCCGCGAGTGCTAAACATGGGTTTGTGAATGGAATTTGCCTCGGTGAAAAATATAAGGACTAGACCCTTATGCCAAGTGAAGAACATAACAACCGCTCAACCACAAGCGTTGACTTGTCAAACCTTGTTTAGCAGCTGCTTAAATCGATTGAATATCTACATAATGATATGATATACTATTCCAAAAAAGGGAACAGCCGACGTTGGATTGTGGTATGGAAGCGGTAAAACCATACTTTCACAACGGTAGGCTCCACTCTGTTAGGCCATCGTATTTTGAGAAAGAGGGTCCATAGTCTATCGGGTAGAGGCTACATAAAGAGATGAGTAGTGAAACAACCATGTTTTCTCAACTCAGTCATGAGGGTTGAGGAATCTTGTGGGTAAAGTTGGGTAACTCTGTAGAGTCATTTGTAAATGGTATTTGAATACACCGTGCTTTCGGTAAATGAAGCTGTGTTTAATGGGTGATTCCAATAACGAAGCATAAGTAAATTTAGAATTATTTTGAAAATGTGAAAGTCTGATAATCAAGTTTTGGAACCCCCAAATTCCCTAAGAAGTTTACGATTTAAAATTTTTTGTTTAAAAACAAAGAGTTTACAAACCAAATTGCATCCACATAAAATAATAAACTACTTTACCCCCATTCCATGGCAATCTCTTGCATATAGTTAAATAGCATTTCCCATGTGACTTGTTAAGAATGGTGTGTTGTACTCATATTTGCTAAAATTATAAACAAAGAATGCTTGTCAAGAAAATGAAGGAGTTTATCAAGACGACGCCGAACTCTACGATATAGACGACACCTGGTGTTAGGATTTATTCTACACTCAGATCTGCCTGTGGAGTTGCTTTTGTATTGTAATATAACTTTGGGTTGTACGCCCCTCTATGTGAAACTTGGCTGCTAAGATTTAATTTTGTAATAAAGTTTGGTTTTTTATGCTTAAGCTTGTTTTGGCAATGATGTACACTCATCTACAGTACTCGCAGCTGAACAATCCTGGGCAGTTGCGAGGATAACCTAACATCCCTAGAGATGGGGGTGTTACAATCTTCCCTGAGAAACACAACATCCGGCGGAGGCGTCTGGTGAGGCGGTGGATCACAGAGGGCTATTCCAGGGATGATGACAAAAATACAGTGGAGGAGAACGGGGAGATGTTCTTCGCCAAGCTCATCGCTTTGAGCATGGTCCAGCAGCCACCACAGACAGTAATCAACTGATCACCTCACAACTAATGGAAGAGAACCTTAACATAGGAGGAGAACCTTGCCATTCGTACATGGGAATGGTCCAGGTGATTAACTTTGAAGGCAATTTGGGAATTCATGTCTGTGGGACACTTGAGGAGATGAGGCCCATGTCCTTCATTTGTACGCCATTTGGGTGGCTTCATCTTGACCGATTCATTTGGGGCGGCTGAGTCCTGTGGGATGGCGGCGGTGCCGGAGGTGCCATCGGCCCAGCAGGTTCGGACCGGCCACTTGGATGCAGCCCGTCACCTCCTCCCCGCTTCCCTATAAGCAGTGGCCTCCCTCTCCTCTCTTGAAGATCCGAAGTAGTAAGTTCACTTCCTCTTCCTCTCTGATCTCCTAAATCTCTTGGCTTTGTCTCGATTCGGGCTTTGGGGCAGCCGATTCGCCATGGTCTTTTCCAGCGCCGGCGGCTGTGCAAGGCCAATTTGCCTCTCCTAGGCTTTCCTGTGTGGTTTCTTGTGCCTTTTTCTTGAGATTTGTCACGGAGAAACTTTGGGGATTTCCCATTGGAGACTGAAGTCGGTGTTGTCGAGTTGAAAAGGGAGGATCTATGGTTTAAACATGGTGTTCACGGGTGCTCTCGGCCGGAGCACTCGTCGGTCATGTGCGGCGTACACCCCAACCTTCGACTTCTACTTCAGCTACTCAAGGTTGGAGTGTGATATTGTATCTCCGATTGCCATTGTCTCCTTGTGCGGCATAGCGAGGCGGTTGGTTTTCTGGGACAGCGTAGCCTGCTTGCCTTGCCTTGTTCAACTACTTCTTGGTGATTTCGAGTATCATCGGCGTTGTGAGTATATCGACTGTTTACTCTTTGCATTTTCCTTCAGATATCCATTATGTGAGAGATTGCTATCTCTGGTTGAAATTTGCAAAGAGAAATTGTGGGTTCAAATGAGTAGCTCGATAAGGATAATTATGGTCTAATACTGAAATTGAATGTTCAAACTTGAGCTCTAGACATTTGTTATTGTTGTTATTTGACTCTTTGACTTGCAGTTAGATACTTTCGGAATATATATACTGTGATAACTAGTTTTCATGATACATACACCTATGTTAGCCAATTCAGTTTGTTGCATAACTTGTTAAAATTGTGATCCTATACACTAGAAGTATATCAAGTTATTTGGCTAATTTAAGTGTTGTTTAGTGATCACTTGGCATTGTTCTATCTGCTGGTCGAAAGTACATATATATTGTTGGTAGTCTGACATTAAGATTGTCAAATTGCTATTTAGAGCTCAAAGTTTGAATCTCACTTGGCATATTCAATTAATGAAGAGTATAGACCATAGTAACAGGACAGACAAGATTATATCATATGTAACCCTACATATGAGAGTAATAATCAATAATCTAAAACTTGAGCTTTATGCTAGTTTTAGTTATTCCCTGGTTTGTGGAAATACTTTACATGCTCATTTTGGCAGTGTTCATGTTACATACTTTGGGTTTATGCATTTGTATAAATGATATGGTAGAATTACATGTTTATATGTAATTTTTATTATTTATATATTGCTTCAAATGTGTTTTAATTATTCTTAATTATATTGAAATTAAATTTAAATATTTATTTATACTGCAATATTTACAACACCAGGTCAATGGTTTTTTCCGCAAGTACATTATCTCACGGCCAATGGAAGAGAACCTTGTCTTTGCATTGGAGCCTAACCACCCGAAGCACAGGACGGCACCTCGTCATCCGGAGCAGCTGGGACAGAGACAGGATTATGTTCAAGTGCAATCGACTTCTTGCAGCTACGGTCACTGACAGTGTTTGGAGAGTGGAGGCAATTCTTCATCTCTAACAAGATGAGGCTGCTTCGGGTGCTGGATCTGGAGGACACGAAAGGTGACAATGACGTCGAGCAGATGGTGAGGCTGCTGCCTCGTCTCAAGTCCCTCTCACTAAGAGGATGCAGAACAATCTCTCGTCTGCCAGATTCCTCGGGTGTTCTTAGTCAGCTCCAGATTCTGGATGTCAGGCACACCCTCCGGGCTCCGTACTGCCAACGACCATCATCAAGCTACAGAAGCTGCAGTATATTCGATTATTCGTGCCGGCACCACCGCACCTTTGGATGATGACGGCACAGTCGCAACCCTACCAGCTCCAGAGGTACCTTTTGGCGGCTTGTCGGCAGTCTCGGCACGGATCTTTTCGGTGTCAAGGTGCCTAGAGGGATCGGGAAACTGATGATCTTGCACACGCTGGGTGTTGTCAATGTCAACGTTGCAGGGGCGAAGGCCATTCTGAAGGAGCTCAAGAACCTCACCCAATTGCACAAGCTCGGTGTGACACCCCGGCCCATGTTGATCAATATGTATGTGCATATGAATTTCTAAGTTAGTCTCACCTTACTAAATTACCTTGAAAAGCACTTATATATAAATCTAGGAGTTTCAATGGTAGCACCACCGGTTAACCGTTTTGCGCGAAGCGAGGACGAAAGTGCAAGCGGGTTGCTACGTGTGCGTGGCCTATCCAGAATGTGGTTATGTCTGAGCCGGTTTGGACCCTAGAGCATTACAAATGGTATCAAAGCCGACTTTCGCGGTTACATGAGCGTGTGTGGGTCAGGGGCGCGGGTATATGACGCATGGCGCGTGTGGGCCCGAAATGGACACACGGCATGGTATATGTGCTGGCACTGAACGCACGGACATGTGCCAAGAGGGAGATCCTTATCATTTGCCCCGGTGTGGGTATGTTGGTCCGACAATGACGTCGGGTCCTTTGGGGGGTGTATGTGACACCCCGGCCCATGTTGGCCCATGTGTGTGTGCACATGAATTTTTGGGTTAGTCCCACTTTACTAGTTTACCTTGAAAAACACTTATATATAAGTCTAGGAGTTTCAATGGTAACACCCCCGATTAACCGTTTTGCGCAAAGCGATAACGAAAGTGTAAGCGGATTGCTACGTGTGCGTGGCCTATCTAGAATGTGATTAGGTCTAAGTCGATTTGAACCCTAGGGCGTTACACTCGGATTGTCCGGCATCAACCGGAACAACAGCTAGGAGCTGTGTTCTGCCCTCTCGTGCTGCTGGAGAATGACAAGCAGGGTTTCTCTGATTGTTTGGATGGCATCTCCCCACCTCCGGAGAACCTACAGAGCTTTAAGCTGTACGGGCATGTAGACAAGTTGCCAGTGTGGACTGAGGACAGTGAGGAGCTTCCAGATCTCAGGTTGAGTTTAGAGATGACCATATCAGCACAGGAGGACGTAGACGTCCTCATGAATCTACCAACAGACATATCCGACGTCTTTGTGTCAAGCCGCCTCAAGATGGTGACCTCAACTTCCCCAGTTTATGGCCGCTCCGGGTCCTCCAGATTGTTTGCAACTCCAAGTTACATGTCATTTTTGAAGCAGAAGAGATGTCAAGTCCTGAGCTGCTGAAGGTTCGCTGCTGTAGTGGGTCGTCGTTGCGGATTTCAGGGCTAGTGAATCTGCTCCGCATCAAGCCTCTCTTATGCGTTCCTATGACGACGCACTCAAGCAAACTTGCAGCAGCAGCTTGACAATCATCCAAACAAAGTTTTCTTGAAGCTGGAGCAATCAACTATTGCTGGAGACGGTCATCGCGACTGTCATCCCAGGCGTTTGAAGGACTACGTACGTTCATGCATGCCGGTGCCCTTCATTTCATTTTTGTGCTACTCGAGCGCAGTCTTCTGAATCAAGAGGGCCTCTGTACAACTGCAATGAGCTGCATGCAGCCATCATGAATGCTGCCATTGAACACCGGAATATATATGCTTGTTGCTTTTGGTCTCCGAATTATCGGTACATCTCCTCTAGATATATGTTATTCATAGCCAGGAGAAGGAATTAATACATGGCTAGATCCAGTTCGGTTCATTTGACTATACTGAATAAAGGCTCTCATGGTCATGGGTGAGTGTGTGTACAACTGTACATTTTATCCCATGATTGGATCTGTACATTGTTGCGATAATTCCATTATCATCTTGTAATGCGGTAGAGTATTATCTATGATTGAAAATAATCCGTAAGTGGAATATTGTCAGTTTAGGCCAATCAGTGAATCAAAGAATCAATGAACAGGCCCGAGCGACTTTGGCAGCCCTATCTTGGTCTGGTCCAACTGATGTTTAGGTGGTGATCGGTTCGGCTGAAAAGCTTGTGGTTTATGGATGAAAACACTGTAGCTGCCTGAAAAAAGCACTGTAGCTGATAGGGGCTTATTTAGCATAATTAAATTTAAAAAAATTTAAAAATAAAAAAAAATATGTTAGCCCATTACGTATAATACAAACAAATACGGAAAAAAAAGAACCGGCAAAAAAGCTCAACAAAAAACTAAAAGTTCAAAAAAAGACGAAACTTATGAATAGTAAAAATAAGGCAGAAGCCAAAAGCTGAAGCCGAGTTGATCAGAGCCTTATACCCTTGACCTTGATAAGGCCGGTGCCGTTCATGTCCTTTTTGTCTACTACACGACGAGTCTTGTAAATCTGAAGGCATGTGTGCAACGAGCTGCAACCATCGCATTGAACAGTAAAACATGTATAGTTCTTGCTTTTATTCTGAAAATAATCGGTACGTGCCCAATTCGTTGGCTCTGTACTAAAAATGCTCAGCTCATACATGTATACTTCTTGCTTTTCTATCGCCAGGAGAAGCGAAATATATAGCTAGATCCAGTCCAATTCGTTGGCTCTGTACTAAAAATGCTCAGCTCATACATCGACTGGGCTACTTCAAAAAATGATTGTTTGCTGTGAAGGTGCCGAGAAAAACATGCATGATGCATGCTCTTGGAGTCTTGCTGATACTTGTTTACCGCCGGAGAATAAACAAGTCTAGATGATACGGCAAGGCCCCGATGGCTGCTGATCAACCAGGATTAGGGGTGGGTTGCTTTGAGATTGTAAAAGACCACGTGTACCGTATGAGATGATGCCCTGCTGACGTAGGTAGGATCCGGGTCCTGTGAAATTTGTTTCCGTTCAGGATGGCAAGCTCAAGCTATGCACGCATTGCGAGCAATATGAAGTGCATGGGTGGATGGCTGGAGGCTGCCACGGCGGCGGCCCGGTGACGGGCTACGGTCTGGCTACGCCGACGCTCAAGGGGCGCGGCTCGAATCACGCGAGGTATGCGAACCCAAAGTCAACTTCGATGGTGTTAGTGCTGGGCATTCGCCGTAGTATTCAACAGCTGGATGCCTTGAGTCACGAGAGCAAATTTAACAGACCTACTTACTGCCATGGACTCGTCATAGTTTTGTTTAAGGGTATTGACTATAGAGTGCCTATGTGCTCTTTAGTCTTATAGAATACTCATTTTTTTCTTTTTCTTTATAAAATAATTTTAGAAATGGTTGGTATTCTATTCATAGCAATTACCACTAAATTATCTCAAATAACTCAAAAAATTCAAAAATACAACTAAAAAAATAAAAGTTATCATCCGTATCTAGTTGAGCGAGATATTCTCCACAATAGCCCGTCGTGCCGCAGCATCCAATATCCACGAGCTAAGTAGGTCCGTTTTTAGCTTTCGAACGGCGTATGTTGTGTTCTTCACATGAAGATCACCGTGCAGTCGTCGAAGTCCGTCAAGCCTGCATACGGCGGAGTCACTCCGGCTTACCGTGCATAGCTGTGTATCCTAGCATTGGATCTGTACATTGTTGCGGTGATTCTATTATCAAGAACCAAAATCTGACGAGTAGAAACGGAGAAATATAATACTAGTGCTGCTCCTCTCTATCCATCCGCATATGATTAGCAATGCTAATCATATGTGGATGTGTGCGCGACAACGACCGGAGTTTCTCTCTTCGTGCTTGCTCAATGATTCTACTTTCGTACCCGTTATCGAGTAATAAAGTATGAGCTCCTGTTTCGAAAACAAAATTAAGGGTCAAACTTATAATTTTCTAATTAGCGTTGGGCGTTCGCCATCAACAGCTGGCTGATAGCAAATTAATTCGTATTGCCTCCTGTTTATAAAAACAAGTCAATTTATAAACCAAGCAGTTTTAGAACACATACAGTCACACTTTGAAAACTTTAACTATTGATATCTTTTAAATATTAAAAATAAATATGTAAAAATCATATACGTAGATTTATCTTGAAAAATACTTTTATAATATTATAATTTTGTTAGATTTTATAAATATATTATAATAGCAATTAGTGGTCAAAATTGTATTTTGAGAAACGTGTTGATATTCAAAACGACTTATTTTTGTAAACTAGAGGGAGTAGAAAATAACAGGATTATGAATTGGCTCGCTTAATTTGTTTATGCGATAGGTTGTGTCTTGACTGATAGCAACAATCAGTTTGTCTCTAGTCGAGTAAGATCAATGCCAGATATCCATCCGAAGCATCATCAGCTGTTTCGCATTAATTAATCGGGTTTGTTATTTCCCGTGCGTCTGAAAATTTGCAAACTCACAGTCGATTTTATCACCTTTGAATCGATGTGAAGATACGTTATCCGACAAGCTTGTCTTCCTCCTCTCTAGCTCTCAATGACGGTGCTAATGGTTAGAGTTTACCCATTTAGGATTTAGGTTTACTGTGCCCCCGAGATTAGAGGAAGACTGGGTTGGTAGAGATAAGGTGGTAAGCAGTAGTCACGGCGATGTGGTGTGGCGGCGGTAGCGACGTCTCAGCCGCGGGATTGTTAAGAGGGTGGTGGATGAGGTCAGCTGGCAGGTCGACAAGAAGAATAAGAAGAATGTTAGGAGGCACGGGTGAATACAGAAGAGGGGAAGGAGGAGATAGTAGTGGTGGGGGGAGGGGCTTGCTGGAGTGGCTGCAGGTGGCTTCACACAGGCGGAGGTGGCGACGGCTCGGTGTGAATGGGTTAGGGTGCAAACGTGGGGGGAATATATAGGGTAGAGCACTGTACTAAATAGTGTTTATAGTGACCGCAATTGCGATAGCGGCGGGCCAATGTTACCGAGGCAAAGTAGCAATGGAAAATAGTGCTCGCAAATTTTGCGGCCGCAATTGCGGATTTCTGGTCTAAGTAGTGCCCGCAATTGCGGATGGTAGGATGATATAGGGATGGTCAGTTCTATTTATTTCTACTAATTCATTTTGGAATCCTATGATGTAGCTTTGTTTATTTATAGTTTAATTTAGCACCACATCTACTACATTTCAACATCTTGTCATTAATTACAGTGAAGCAGCAGTCTGCACATTTCTGGATATGAGCAGTAGAGAGAGACCCATTCTTGTTTATGTGGGCTGTGGCCAACATTTCTACATAGCATTTCTTTTACTTTTGTGCGATGTTGTTTGTATGGCTAACATTTTGATACTGGTAGATTGTATTGTAATAGAAAGACCCCATGTTGAGCATGAAACATTGGCCTCTATGGCTCCATTTGCTTGGGCATTCAAGTAATTAAGCAAGAGAAATGATCATATAATTCGAGCCAAATCATGAATCATGGTATATATACATGTGTATCTCCAAATTGTGAGTATTTTTTAGATTCCTCTATTGGAATATATCGTCTGTAATATCGCTCACTATCCGCTATATGGACGCCAATCCGCTACTACCCCGCTATTCGCTATTTATTACCTAGGGCGAGAGAGGGAGAGATCTGAGACACAAGATTTTGATCTAACGGTTGCCAAAATTGACTATGAAAAATTTTCAAGCGACTGTGTATCAGTCGACCTCTTAATTAATTTGATTAGTTTGAGGGCAAGGTTAAGTTTGTCAGGCTAGCCTACCGCTAAATTAACTGATTAATTTGTTAAGACTAGCTCGTCGTGCCGGACCATCCATATACACATCGCACCATCCAATTAATACTCGAGAACGTAGCTACACTAGCTAGCTTGCTTTATCTAGCTATACTAGCTTGCTTTCCAACGACGTACTACGTTCTCGATCACATGAAGATCACCGTGCGCTCGTCCAAGGCCGTCAAGCCAGCCTACGGCGGCGGGGTCGCTCCGGCCGCCGAAGTCGTCCCGCTCACTGTGTTCGACAAGGATTTATTCATCATATACCCTCCTCATAGATGGAAATTCAGGATTTACCCTCCTGACCCACGTGTCAGTGACTTATGATGACCCCACATGTCATTGAGGTGGGAGGGTAAATCCTGAAATCCCCAATTCAAGGGAGGGTATATGATGAAGATCCCCGTTCGACAAAACGTCCTTCGACATGTACATCTCCGTGATATACGCCTTCCGCGCGCCGGTCCCGCCCAACGCCGCCCTCGAGGCGGGGCTCGCCAGGGCGCTGGCCGAGTACCGCGAGTGGGCGGGGCGGCTCGGCGCGGACGCCAACGGCTGCCGCGCGATCCTGCTCAACGACGCCGGCGCGCGGTTCGTGGAAGCGACGGCCGACGTCGTGCTCGACGGCGTCATGCCGCTGAGTCCGACGCCCGAGGCGCTGAGCCTGCACCCGAGTGGCGACGGCGCCGAGGAGCTGCTGCTGGTCCAGGTCACGCGGTTCGCGTGCGGGTCCCTCGTCGTGGGCACCACCGCGCGGCACGTCGTGGCCGACGGCCGCGCCGCTACCAACTTCTTCCTCGCGTGGAGCCAGGCCACCCGCGGCGCCGCCATCGACCCCGTCCCGGTGCACGACAGGGCATCCTTCTTCACGCCCCGTGACCCGCCGCGTGTCGAGTTCGAGCACCGCGGCGTCGAGTTCAGGCCTCACGACGAGAGGGCGGACACAATAGACCTCGGCGACGACAAGGTGGTGGTACACAAGGCGCACTTCAGCCGGGAGTTCATCTCCAAGCTCAAGTCGCAGGCGTCCGCGGGCGCTCCCCGGCCGTACAGCACGCTGCAGTGCGTGGTGGCGCACTTGTGGCGGTGCGTGACGAAGGCGCGTGGGCTCGACGGGCGGGAGACCACCAGCGTTCACATCGCCGTGGACGGGCGGGCGCGGATGACGAGCCCGCGTGTGCCGGAGGGCTACACCGGCAACGTCGTGCTCTGGGCGCAGCCAACCACCACTGCGCGGGAGCTGATGGCCCGTCCGCTGCGTTACGCCGTGGAGCTCATCAGCCGGGAGGTGGGCCGGGTCGACGACGGCTACTTCAAGTCGTTCGTCGACTTCGCGAGCTCCGGGGCGGTGGAGGAGGAGCGGCTGGTGCCGACGGCCGACGCGGCGAAGACGGTGCTGAGCCCGGACGTCGACGTGGACAGCTGGCTGCGGATCCCGTACCACGAGCTGGACTTCGGCGGCGGCCGGCCGTTCTTCGCCATGCCTAGCTACCTGCCGGTGGAGGGCTCGATCATCATCGTGCCGTCTTTCTCCTGGGACGGGAGCGTCGACTCCTACGTGCCTCTGTTCAGCCGCGACATGGACGCCTTCAAGAGGTGCTGCTACTCCCTGGCAGCGGTGGCGGACGCGCGGCTTTAGGCAAGACGTCTTGCATCCGAACTGCACCCACATTGCTAGTGCTGCGTGTTGGAAATAATCCTGCCAAATCTAATTTCGAGTCTGTGTTGAATTTGAATTTGAGTTAGTTTTCAGAATCGATTTATGTAGTCGAGTCTAAGTTTGTAAAGCTATGTATAAATAAAAGAAAAAACCAAAGAAAAGGAGCAGCGATTCGAGCACCACCAAAGATTATGTGTTCTTGTATTGTCTCAGTTTGTAGTTTTCAAAAATTGCTTGAGGGCAAGGGGCTGATCGGACCAGTCTGATCAGCAAAGACGTTCATACCATCTGATCTACATCTAAGATGTTTTGATGGGCGGATCAGCGTCAGAACGAATGGCACTTGATTGGAGACCGTTGATTTATGATCAGGTGGATTAGCTGGTTGCGATTGTTCGGACTAGTCCAAAAGGAAGGAGCAATCGTTTTCAACATCATAGAGCGATCGTTTCTTTCCATCATTTGGTATGGTATCAGAGCTCGGTGCCGATCAACTCGTATAAGGAACAACACATAGCAAGGAGTGGATCTTCATCGACAATGAAGGAGGGGCCAAATTTCCTTCCATATCCAGTTCTCAACTAAGAGAACTACCCGGCTTGGTCTATGAAGATGTGGGTGAATATGTGTGCCCAAGGGGTTTGGGACACAATAGCTAATTCGGTTGACGCTAGTGGAAAGGTCGATCCAAAAGGAATGGCTGAGGAAGTTGACATGAAGATCGATCAAATTGCTTTGGCGCTCATCTATGCTGCTATACTCGACTCGATGCTCAGTCAACTTGTTGAAAAATATACAGCATGATAATCTTAGATTACTCTTCGGACAATGCATGAAGGAGTGGATTGAGTAAAGACGGTTCAGATACAAACTCTTCGAGAAGAATATGAGGCGTTGTACATGGGAGAAACTCAATCAGTAGATGAATTCGTAGGAAAGTTAACTCTTGTGGTTAATGAGATTTGATCTCTTGGAGGTACTCTGGAGGAAACTACAGTTGTTGAGAAATATTTACATGTCTTACCCGAGAGGTTTGTACCAGTGGTCACAACTCTTCTATATTCAAGTGATCAAAATATGAAAATAGAAGAAGTAACAGGATCTCTTAAGGCTCATGGGATTGCTTAAAGGGAGTAAGGCCAGAACTGTCAAGCATTGCTAGTGAAAAATGAAGAAAAGGTTGAAAATAAAATTTGGCGGAAATCAAATACAAACCAAGGAGGAGGCCAGGGATCTAGCAATTGGCGTGGACGTGGTTGTGGTCAAGGTGGCCGTGGTTTTGGCCGAGGAGGTTGTGGTTTTATTGCTGGTCGGGAGAGAAAGCAATGCGATGTGAGTTTTCTTACAACCGAGACAAGCCAAAAGTTAAATGCTTTACCTATGGCAAAGAAGGCCATTATGTTGTAGTATATAGAAGTCATATTAAGTGCAATGAGTGTCAAAAGTTTGGGCACTATATTGTTGACTGCCGTTACAAGAAGAAGGAGGCAAACTTATTTCAAGTCAAAACAAAGCAAGAGCCAGCACTTATGTTGTCCATCTGTGAGGAGAAGAATACACAAATTATGATGTTGACTGAAGAACATGTCCTGCTGCAACTACTGAAACTTGGAGAAGAGATGGTGGAGTCCAATTTTTCGTATCTCAATAATGGTGCTTCAAATCACATGACTGTATAGATGGAAAAATGTAGTGAATTAAATAAAGGCTTTCAAAGCAAAGTAAAATTTGAAGACAGATCAATCATTCATATAGAAGGTAAGGGCACTATTTTGCTTCAAAGCAAGAATGGAGAGCAGAAAGCATTGACAGATGTCTATTATATACCTCGATTATGCAATAACATCATTAGTTTGGTTCAGTTGACTGAGGAAGGATGCGATGTGTCGCTAAAAGGACCGTATTTATTACTTCATGATTGTGAGTTGACTGAGGAAGGATGTCATGTTGCTGCCAGCACAAAAACCCATCTATGAAGAGATAATATCACAAACGATTCATGGTGAGCACCATAAGTATCACAGATAAAAAACCGTCTGTGATACTTCACAAATGGTTTGTATTACAAACCATCTGTGATAATGAAGTTATCATAGACGGTTTGTATTAAAAACCATCTGTGATATTTTTTCTCTTTGCAATCCTCTAAAATTTCATAATCTCCTACTTGAATCCGAGTAGGATTTCGTTCTGAGACACCTTTAGTAAAACAGGCATAACATTTGCATACGATGTCCGTTTTCAACATTTTTATACTTGTTGGAAAGCTAACGATGAGCCTGATCCAAAAATATGACCTGCTTGCACTAGTTGCCCCTCTAAGACTCCCTAAAATTAGCCATCTTTAGCCTCAAATTTGCGTCGCAAGTTTTTGGTTTCTATTTTTGCCAAAATTTTTTTATCTTCCCTCTGGAATTTGAGGTTCGCCTCAACTACAAGGTTGTATATCTTGTAGAAACCTTTCAAACAAGCATATATAAGCCATATAGAACTTTCCTATTTTATCTTTTGAGACTAGCTATTTACATTGTATCGATATATATATATATATATATATATATATATATATATATAGTCTTTGATAATTATGTATCACAGATAGTTTGTGGTTCAAATCATTTGTGATAATTATATTCCACAGATGGTTTGTGATTCAAACCATCTATGATAATTATGTTTCACAAACGGTTTGTGGTTCAAACCATCTGTGATAATTATGTCCCTGACCATTGGACCTATTGATCCTCCCCAACCTAATCCCAGCTAATCGAAACCCACCAACCCCCACCCCCGGATCGTAGCTCCACCTCTCCGTCCCCGCGCCAAAAGTTTTCCAACTCTCGCCTCTCCCTCCCCTATAAATACTCACCCGAACCCATCCGTTACCTTACTGCATGCGCTCAAAATATCTCCAGCCTCCTCAACATCCTCCTCCTTGACCCTGACCCCGATGCACCTTCGAAGTAGATGACATGCAAGTCTAGGGTGGCAAGGCACTGTGGAAGTAGCTGGCTACCAAGATAGTGCTCAAGTCAGCACCTGCAACGGTGGGCGTCAAGAATATCCAGCTCGCGCGCTGCATCTAGGGCGAGAGGGCCTAGGCATAGGATCTCTGCTTCTTTTATGTTCTTGCCATGTTTAAGAGTTGGGTTCATAAGATTAGGAGATGTGTTCTTACTATGTTCTTACTGTGTTAGATGACCCGCTCGTTATCTTGTGATGTTGTAATGGTGAATTCTAATCTTAATTGAAATAAAATGTGCTACTATGTTTGCTGCTGTATTTGCTTGTTCTTGAAGGGCAAAGCTAACATTTCTTGAGACTAGCCAAAAAAACAAAAAAAAAAGATATAAAATGAACTATCACAGACGGTTTTGTAGTATAGACGATCTATAAAGGGCTATCACAGACGGCTCAAACAAAAAACCATTTATGATACTCGCACATTACAGACGGTTCTAGATACCAACCGTCTATGATGGGAGAGTATCACAGACGGTTCTTGCTCTATGATAGGAGAGTATCATGGACGATTCTAGCTACCAAACGTCTATGATATTTGTCCATCACAGATAGTTAGTAGCTAGCTAGAACCATCTGTAATTAGGGATGGCAACGGGGCTCATCCCTGACGGGACCCAATCCCCGTCCCCGATCCTCACGAAATTAAAATTCCCCGAACCCCGGCCCCGGCCCCGGGCTCGGGGCCAAGTTGGGCCCGTCCCCGTTCCCCGACGGGCTTCGGGGGCCCGACGGGACAAAATTCCCCGCCAAAATGTGGCCACTGCCAACACTTAACTCATGACATTTTGCATATCACAGCAATACCAACTATCATTGCATTCAGATTTGCAGTACATGACATATTCACAATTTCACATACTATCAAGGAAATGCAGTACATCACATTCACATATTCTCACTATCATCAGTTTTCAATTATCCAGCAAGGAAGAAGATGAGTACCAGAGGAGCAGTAGAAGCTCGGCTCGGTGGAGGGCGTCATCGGTCGCAGATCTGTGGAGGAGGGCGTCGCCAGTCTCAGATCCAAGGTGGCGTCGCCTCGGTGGAGAAGAGAAACCGGCGGAGGGGGAGGGGCGACGGGGGCGGCGTCGGGGGAGCCGGGCGCGGTGGGGGCGGCGGGGGGAGGGGGCGGAGGCGCCGGGGAAGGGGAAGGGGAAGAGGGCGGCGGGGGAGGAGCGGTGGTGGAGGGGGGGCGGGTTAGCCGGGGGCGGCGGGGGAGAGGGCGGCGGCGGGGGAGCCGGGCGCGGTGGGGGAGGGGGCGGAGGCGCCGGGGGATGGGGAGGCGGGGGAGGGGGCGAAGGCGCCGGGGGAGGGGGAGGGGCGGCGGTGGAGGGGGTGGAGGCGCCGGGGGAGGGGGAGGGGAGGGGGAGGGGCGGCGGTGGAGGGGACGGAGGCGCCGGGGGAGGGGGAGGGCGGCGGTGGAGGGGGCGGAGGAGGAGGGGAAGGGGAAGGGGAAGAGGGCGGCGGGGGAGGGGCGGCGCTGGAGGGGGCGACGGGGGAACCGGGCGCGGTGGGGGCGGCGGGGGAGGGGGCGGAGGCGCTGGGGGAGGGAGAGGGGCGGCGGTGGAGGGGACGGAGGCGCCGGGGGAGGGGGAGGGCGGCGGTGGAGGGGCGGAGGCGCCGGGGAAGGGGAAGGGGAAGAGGGCGGCGTGGGAGGGGTGGCGGTGGAGGGGGCGACGGGGCAGCCGGGCGCGGTGGGGGCGGCGGGGGAGGGGGGCGGAGGCGCTGGGGGGCGGGCGGGCGGCGGGGTATGGGGCAGTGACGACAGTCGGGCGCAAGCGCTTTGGCGGCGCTGGGGGGCGGTAGGGTAGGGTTTTTTGGCTGACTTTTATATGAAGTGTAGAGGACCCCACATGTCAGTGATCCCCGACGGTTAACGGGGACGGGGATCACTTCCCCGTCCCCGGCCCCGCCATCCCCGACGGGGACAGTATTTTGCCCACGAAAATCCCCGCGGGGAATAAAATCCGCCAGACCCATCCCCTAATAGGTGAATTCACCGTCGGGGATCGGGGATCGGGTCACCATTGCCAACCCTATCTGTAATGTGCAAGTATCATAAACGGTTTTTGGTTAGAGTGTCTGTGATACTATCCTTCACAGATGGTTCTTAATACGAACCATCTATGTTGTGGTTTATCACAAACGGTTCGAAAACCATCTGTGATAACTTGATGTTATTACTGATCTATAAACTCAGACAGCTCACCAAACCATCTGTGATGATATTTTTGAACCATCTGTGATGACCTTTTCTGTAGTAGTGCTAGCGTGGTAGCTTATTTGGACCAGCTGTATCGGGTCTAATCGGGTTGTGCCCTATTTGGACCCATGTCGTGTCGGGCGGTCTATTTAGCTTGGTCTGAGCTGGGTGGAGTTGATTACTTTACCTCTGATGGTCCTAATCCATTTGCTATTTTGGAGTTTGGTATGCACCGTTCTATTTTCCCACCTTGTGACTTCGTGAGCTTGAAGAGGTTTGGAGCAACATGCTTCGGTCTGCAGACCTTCTTCTGGTTGACGAGGCAATGACCGTCATTTATATGTTCAGATCCTTTCCAAAGGAAGGAGCGTCTGATCTTGTCTATTTTTTGTTTGTTGCCCATTTGGTTAGCTGGAATAGTCAGGTGGTTTAGTTGAATTGACTAGGTTTAGTCGGTCGGCCGACGAGAGTAGTTTCCCTTTCCAGCTGGGCAGTCCAGCCCCCAACCTTCCAATCAGTGGTTGCACTTGTAGTTTCTAGAGTTTGCAAACCTGGAGTTGGAGACTTACGTACCGGCAGGGGAAGTCTTTGCATTGGCCCAAGAAAGTTTGAAGCACCAGTTCTAGGTCTATGCCCTCACATCTAATCGGGTGCACTGTTCTCTTATGGAAATTAGTTATTAGACCCATCGCTTGGCGAGAAGGATCCGATGGATAGCTTCCATTTCTTGCTACCCAGGGTTTATGAAGATTGCCACATCGTCCTTAGAGTGAAGTTCTGATTTTTTTTAAATAATCTAATTTTTATTTTGAATTATAATATTATACTCGTGTTTTTTATTTTACAGAAATGGTCATCTATTGTCCTATGATTGGACAATATGGGCAAGTCACCCAACCGTCATCTAACTGTTGGGCAACTAGTGACCAAGTCACCCAAAAGTTGGGCGACAAGTGGCCAAGTTGCCCAACGGTTGGGTGACTTCACCATCTCGCCCAACCGTAAGGCGACTAGTTCCTGTCACTCAATTTGATAGAGTGACTTAGCTCTAGTCGTCCCACGGTTAGATGATTTAAAATAATAATATTTTTATTTTGTTAAGTGGATGGAAATAATTGTGGGGGGGAGTAAATGTCAATTTTTGTAGGCAATACATTTATCAAATATTATGTGTAGGTTGTTTTTTTAAATAAAAGGGCAGAGAATATCTGTTGGTCCGTTTGTGATTTTCGTAGATTCTGAATGGTACAAAATCTGTTAGACTTGCAATAACATTTTGTGATCATCGTATGTTATCTGTTAGAATTTTATGAGGACGATTGATCTAGCAATGATTCGTAAGTAGGAAGCTAAGTGATATTACGATACAATAAGGAATCTATACACATAGGAGAACTTTGAAAAAATGGCATAAGGAAAATAACATGACAGTTGATCTGATAAGGTAGTTACATGGCATGCAGGCTAATGAACCAAGGATGGTACACGTATGCCTTTAAGGAATTAGAAATATATAGGACATATGGACGAAGAGGGTCAAACGACTGCGTAGACCTCGGCCATTTGTCCTTCCTCTTGAGGTTGGTGTTGTAGTCCTCGTCGGTCGCCCTGGCCTTGGCCATGGCCACCAGTTCACGCTTTCTCTCATGCTCCTCCTCACAAGCTTCCCGCTCCCTACGCCTGCACGCCTCCAATAAGCTTGCGTCTCCCGCAAAATACGCTCGCTTCATTCTTCGTTGCGTCGCCGCTCCTCCATCCTCTCGCGTGCTATTGGGCGTCCCACTCCTCGTAGTCCAGAGTCCACTAGTCATGCATGTGGATCTCCGGTCGATCTATTTTTGGTAGGCGCATAGCGGATCTAAAGACTACGAGAAGAGGGGAGAGCTTGTTAGTACGTGCCATACAAGAGAACAAGCAGGGGAATGTACTGTAACCCATTCTTACCAACTGTCGGTAGCGGGTCATGTCCCAACACCGGTCGGGATAGTCCTAGGCATAATTATCACAACCCCGGTAATGCATACCCCAACTCAACTACTTCTTGGACTTGAAGAACTTGCATGCATCCCTACACTAACAAAGGGAGTGTCTCCCCTATGGTCGGGTCTTGCAGTGAATACTCCATGGGAACGTTGAGGTATGGGTTGGGGCTAGAGGTACGGGGGGCTTCGCTTTAGGGGTTGGGGTTGGAGGTACGGGAGCTTCTCTTCATGGAGGTGGCCTCATGGCACCCTCTGCTTGTTCATCTTGGGCAACAATAGCCCTTACAAGTCAGGTGATCTTCTCCCATTGCTTCTCCATGCTAGAGATGTAGTGTTGCAGCTGTGGTGTAGGAAAACACGCTACGGAAGGGGTAGTACTTACAGGCTAAGCCGACATGGTGTACGCTTTACAAGTTTCATTTGGTTTGGGAAAATTCGTGGACTAGCGTAGCATCAAGTCACTACACAAAGCTGCTCCATTTGGTCTTTTCACTATGCAAGGCTGTCTCGTTTGGTCTTATCACTACGCAAGGTTATCTCGTTTGGTTGGGCCAGAACACCATGCAAAAGCTATCTCATTTGGTGTTGTCTCTGAGCAAGGCTATCTCGTTTGGTTGGGTGTAAGATTGAGGAGACCGAGGGTGAATAGGTGGTCTAAAAAAATCTCTTCTATTAATTATTTGTTTGAACAAAGTATATAATGCAGAAGCTTGACTCAATTTGGTTTAGCACAAATAAGGCCTAAATCAACTAGGTTCACCTAAGTCTATATCAAGGTTTGCAATCCTAGGATAACAAGCAATCAATTTAATTCTATAAATGTAAATTGCTTGAATGTAAATGGAGCACAATAAAACTAACCACAATTGACATGGTTCTTTTTTATCATAGTGTTCGGAGACTTGTCGGTCTCCCTAGTTTATATTGAGGTAAGCCTAAATGAATTGAACTGGCTCCACGAATTAAGCCAATCGCCTCAAATCCACTAGTGATAGCTCTTTCCCTCTCTGGGTAGGTGAGCTCCAACTTTCACAACTTACCGGATCTTCTCACAATCTTCTTTGAGAAGATCACCGCACATGACACCTCCAACGCCGTCTAGGAGTCGGCAACCTCCAAGAGTAATAAGTCAACCCCTTGCTTGACTCTCACCACTTGCAACAAATGCACAAGCTCAAGTAGATACTCAATCTACCTCTAGATGCAACACACGCAATCTAGAGCCTTCCTCCTTGCTCACAAGGTGCAACATATGCACAATTGAGAGAAACACCTTACACTAGCTCAAAGGAATGTCAAAGGATGCAGCAAGCTTTTCTCCAACTGGCCACCAGGGGGTATATATACCCACACTACAAAAACTAGTCGTTGGAATCAAAACCCCTGAAAAATTAGGATTTTCAATAGTACCGCAAACAAAACACCGGTACTACTGCTCCCCTTCGCAACGGTCAGAATACTAGCAGTTACTCAGTAAATCTGGTAGTTCAGCCACACAAAGTCTGGTACTACAGAATATTGGAAATACCACTCCACATGTGTGGAACTACTAATTTCCATAGGGATGAGAAGACTTCCAAAAGGTGTTGCTCTAAAGAACGTGCCGCTACACAAGCGGTCATTCCACAACTCAGAAGTACCACTCACACAGAGCCAAAAGTACCACAAGAAAATCAGACCACTCACATAGAGCTGTTACTACCGATCATCAACCACACTAGTCCTTGACCACGTCGAATGGTTCGACCACTCAAGTCTTTGACCACGTTGTCCGGTTCAACCACAAAGGTCTCCAACCATGTTGGTCTCCGACCACGTTGTCCGATTTAACCACACAGGTCTTCGACCACGCTGGTCTCTGACCACGTAGTCCAATTTGACTACACTGGTCTTCGACCATGTTGGTTTTGATCCCTCAGGTCTCAACCACATTGACCATGTCGATCTTCGATCACAAAGATCTCTGATCACCAAATTGATTTTTAACCACGTTGTTTCAATCACGTCAGTTTGACCACGCTGGTTTCGACCATGCTGGTTCGACCACATAGATCTTCAACCACGTTGATCCTCGACTACACAGATCATCGACCATATCGATCTTCGACCTCATTGGTTTCAGCACATTGGCTCAACCATGTCGATCTTCGACCTCATTGGTTCGACCACATCGGCTCAACCACACTGGTTCGACTATATTGATATTTGACCACACAGGTCTTTGATCGCATTAGCTCGACCATGATGGTTCGACCACGTTGGTTCTCGACCATACAGGTCTTCCGACCACCAACGAACGTGGTAGTACCATGATTACAATGTCAGTAGTTCTGCCCAGCAGTAGTACTGCACAACACATGCCGATAGTTCTGATTTTCCTGACAAGTACATATACTTCAACAGATCTTACAAAACACATTTACAAACTATAGTATCATGCACACAAGTATCAAACATAATTCCCAACAAGTTGTAAAATATATTTTCACACTTTTGAAATCATTACACAAGGATTTTGTATGAGCTTCAACTATTTGCAAACATAAGCCTCATACCACAAGGAGTAGGAAATATGAACTTCAAACACTTGCAAAATACATTCGCACTGTATATTCCCATGTTACAAGCATTCAATACACGAGCTTCAACTATTTGCAAAACACATTCGCAAATACAAGTATCATGCTACAGAGAGCTAGAGGAGGTGAGGTTGAGCTATCAACACAAAATGAGACTCAAGCTACTAGACATGACCCCTCTTAATAATATGGCAACCTATACTAGCAATCTGGTTTTTCAACTAAACACCAAGACCGGTAAAAGACTAGAAACACATCCTTAGTCCTAACTAGTCATACCTTTGCCTTGAGTCATAGTCTTGACATTCATCAACTCATGATGCATCCTATACCTCAACTACAACAACACATGATGGATCTTTACTTAACTTGATGATCAACACATGTTCATCTCCTGTTGGACATGCATCAACTCATAATGATCCTCTTCTTTATGACCTTCAACTCATAAAGTCATCTTTTATCCGCATCTTGATTTGATATCTTCAACACATGAAGTCATTTCAAGTCATCATCTTTTGTGGAACCTAACCTATTTATTCAACTCATGGAAACTGTTAGTCCACAAAGCAATTGCCATTAATTACCAAAACATTACCACTAACTCATAATGGAGGGACTAGATTCTACAAATTTTTTTTTTGGTAATTCATGACAATCTCAATAAATAATAAGATAGAAATTGATTTGCGAGTATACAACATGTACATAATAATTGTATACTCTAGAATAAACTTCTTAAGCAAAGCTTGCTCATCCGGTTGTCATGAATCATCCAACCATTAACATATAATAGAAGAACTAGATGACAACCTGATTATGAGTATATATGAGCTACACAAGCTATATATACTCAACAGATATGTTTCAAAGTAAAAATCCTTAATATGTGGAAGTAGGAACATGGATCAATACTAATGAACCCTTAAAACATGGAGTGAACCCCCTCTAAGCATGTGCATACAAGAATGTATAATGGAACCATATGCACATATTCATGTTTAACTATTTATGATGTTCAATTTATATTTTGGATCCAAGGAATGCACTAAGATATAAGAATGTGATGTAGAATACACACCTCTTATGATTTTCACATTTTCATCCAAATGAGTGTAAGTAATATCATAATCAATAAACAAGTTAGTCTCATAATTAGATTTGTCATTATCACCAAAACCAACTTAATGGAGTTTGAACTTACATCGGGTTAGGACGACGTGCAAAAGCTATCTCATTTGGTCTTGTCACTATGCAAAACTGTTTCATTTGGTCTTGTCACTGAGCTAGGCTAGCAAATAAATTTAAAGTTTGCAAATGAAGTTACAACTTGATAACATTTTTACTCTTAATACCACTACACACAACAAGAAGTGGTGCTGCTACTCGTCGACAGACGCCTTTTATCTTCTCGCAATGTAGCGTTCGTGGCCACAACGGTCATAGTATGGTGTATATGGGTTGGCTGCATGAAGTGCTGCATTTGCATGCTTTTCCTTGAAATATTTAATTGTACCTTGTAGAACGCCTTCAACGATTGCAACGAGGGGCTGAGAACTGCCATACTTCGCACCATCCGTGTCATGTAACAAGGACCATTGCTCCAATGGCTCAGCCTCAATCCAATGGGAGAAGCACTTGTTATTCCTTGAGGTCCTCCACGTCACACCAGAAGGGTCAAGCTCTAGCAATGGTGCAAGACATTCGAGCTATGCCTCCCCAGGAACGGCTGACCATTTGTTCCTCTTGACAACGTGCTTTCTGGTGTACTCCTCCAACATCTCCTAGTCTCTCGAACAGTTTCATCAATGGTTGCTATGGGAACTGCTTGAAGAAGTTGTCCCCCAGATGGTGAATGTACCATCTGTTCCTCATGTCTAACCAAGGGAACGACTCCTCCAAGTCTTGCTAAAGTTTTCTTATGGCCTTCATCATCTCGGGGTGGCAATCATGGATTATATACACATAAGGATGTGCCCCAACTACTCCTTCCTTCAGATGTTGAAGAAACCACAACCAACTGTTGAAAATCTCACTTTCGATGAATACGATGGCCAAGGGTAGAATCTGGTTGTTGCCATCAATGCTAATTGATGTTAGGATCTGCTCCTTGTATTTTCCTATTAGAAATATCCTGTCGACTGAGATCACTAGTAACATATGCCTAAAAGCATCGATTCAGGCGCCGAATGCTAAGAAGGCCCTCCACAAAACCAGGTAACCGGGGGGTCTTCTGGATGGCTTGTCCTTCACAGCAATGTGTGTGCCCAGGTTCCTATTCTACAGCATCTCGAGCATACGAGAAAGGTTGTCGTAAGCCACCTTGAAAGAATCGAACCTCCTTTCCAAAGCCTTCTGCTTCACACACCATGTCTTGGTGTAGCTAACCTTGTACTTAAATTTTTGCTTAATAGCCACCATGATGTGCTTGGCCTCCAGGTCCTTCTTTACTATTCTTCACTATCTCACCATGATGGGCTGTTACACTATTACCTTCACATGAAGACCTTTTTTGTATCAACGAGCTTCCTTCATCTTCCTCTCTAACCTCACGAGCTCCTCTCCTTTTCTCTCCTCCTGAGCTACTCTCCTCTCCTTCATTCCCTCTCCTGAGCTCCTCTTATTCGCCCTCCTCTCCTTCTCTTCCTCTCTTGAGCTTATTTATGACCTTCTCCCCCTCTTCACTTCCCCTCTCCTTCTCTCCCTCTGTTTTCTTCCTCTCTCGAGCTCCTCTCGTTTTCTTGCGAGAAAAATGGTGAGAAAGCCTATGAGGGGGTTAGGTCAAAGAGCAAAAGACAAGCTGGCAGCAAGTAGTCACTCCACCGTTGGGCAACTTGGCCTCGTGTCGCCCAACAGTTAGGCGACTTGCCCATGTCGCCCAACTGTGCAGCGACAGATGGCCATTTTTGTAAAAAAACACAGATATATTACTATAATTCAAAAGAAAAATTGGATTATTAAAAAAAATTCGTGAGGTTCTCATCTTGGGTGTTGTGGACTGTGCTGGTGATAGGATATGTTGTATCGCACGGTCTAGTACTCTGTGTGTTAGAGTTTAATCTTGTTTAGTGTTTCCTTTTGTTGCTTACCATATTCTGAGCCATATCTAGTATGTATACGCCCATGAGTGCCTGTCCAAGTAGAGAAAGGAAGTGAAACCGAGTCAGTTTTGAGAGTTCAATTGGTGCTTGTGTAACTAGCCTTTATAAGGCTAAGTAGTGCCCTGTAATAGAGCAAGGTAACAAGAGGGAGAGAAGAAATAAAAATAGAAGAGTGGAGTGCTTTTGCTCTGAGAAAAAATATCGATCTATTATTTGCATTTGCGTGTTGTTGTTTCATTATCTTCCATCAAGTAGAAAAGTGAGAAGGTTCATGACGTGAAGCTTCCCATCATGTCCAACAAGCCACCGCGTTGTGTCCATCACATGAAGAAGCCAGGAACGATGCATTTCCACAGAGACCAGGCAGGTCATGTTGAGTTAGGGGCTTCACGTGTAGAAGCCAGTAGAGGGAACATCACCAGGAGGAGCCACGTTGAAACAGGGACCTATGGCCGAAATGACAACAGAGATTGACCAAAAAAATTCCAACACTGAAGGGGGTCGATTGCTATTATGAAAATCATGGGGGACAACATATCACCTTGTCGCACCCCTCGTTTGTGGTAGAAGCTCCTTCTACGTTTATAGCCAAAGGTGAGAAGCTAGTTACTGTAAGAAGCATCTGTAGCAAGTAACCCCAGTTGAGTGAATCAAAGGTGAGTTCTTTTTGGCTTATGGCTTAGCTTTTTACAGTAACTAGCTTTTGAATGGAGTAGCTTTTCAAAGTGGGGTCTACAAGTCAATTGTAGTAAACACTATCTCGATTTCATCTATATCGACTAAAATTGCACGTGAGTATCACTCTCTCCATACTCTCTTGCGAACAGCTAGAATTCAAAAATTTATGCTAAAAACTAAAAAACTCAGCCTAAAAGAACTCACCCAAAAGCCTTCATGATGTCAAGTTTGAGGAAGAGGGCTGACATTTTACTTCTATGTAGTTGTCAAACAATATTTTGAGTGTACATGGAGTTGTCTTGGATGCATCTTATAGATGGTGTAATATTTGGTGTGTTGATGTTATGCCGAAAGTGAAAATTTTCGCCTGGGGTCTAGCAAAAAATGCTCTACCGACAAATGCTAACAAGAAGGCTCAACACTTTGGAGGATGATTGGGAGGATGGGTTGCATGTAGCAGCACGATGCCCCATGCAAGGGTGGAGTGGTTTGTGCAGAGTAATGAATAGTTCAAAAATAGCAGGCCAGATTGGTCCAAAATCTCCATGGAGATGATGAATAATATACTGTATAAGTATCTTGATGACTTTGTAGTTGTGTTCATCGATGATATCCTAATTTATTTCAAGACAGAGAAAGAGCATGAGCAGCATTTGAGGTTCGTGCTAGAGACCTTATGGGAGAATCAATTCTTTGCTAAGTTGAAGAAATGCGAATTTGGATTTTTGAAGTGGGCTTTGCGGGTCATGTGATTAACTAAGAAGGTATTTCAGTAGATCCAGATAAGATTTCCATCATAGTAGATTGGAAGAGGTATCTAATGTTAAGGAAGTGAGAAGTTTTCTGGGCTTAGCTAGTTATTACCAACGTTTCATGGAAGACTTCTCTATTATTGCCAAGCCAGTGTCTCTCAGCTCACACAGAAGGGCATGAAATTCCATTAGACCAAGGAATGTGAGCACAATTTCAGTACTTTAAAAGAAAAGTTAGTGACTGCTCCTGTTCTCACCCTTCTTGAGCCAGGAAAGCACTTCATGGTCTACTCGAACGCTTCTCAAGTCGGTCTGGGTTGTGTGCTCATGCAAGATAGCTAAGTGATTATGCATCATGACAAGTAAAGAAATATGAGCAGAATTATCCTACTAAGGATTTAGAACTAGCCATAGTTACTTTTGCTCTAAAGATTTGAAGACATTACTTGTATAGAGAGTTCTGTGATATTTTCACTGACCACAGGATCCTCAAGAACATCTTCACTCAGAAGGAGTTGAATTTGAGACAAAGAAGGTGGCTGGAGTTGATCAAGGACTATAATCTCACTATCCAGTAACATCCAGGTAAGGCGAATGTGTTTGCTGATGCCCTTAGTCGTAAGATGACACCCTCTATTCTAGGTTATCTTATTTTTTTACTTTGACTAGATGGGAATCTCCTATTGTTATGCTGATACAGCATAAGCTGAGATGCAACTATTGCTAGAGTTGGCAATTCCAGAGCAAGTGAAA
>CM029642.1:27098625-27408625 GCA_017311315.1 Dendrocalamus latiflorus
GCCATATCTAATTTTTTGCTTTCGTGTGTATATATATAGACACATGCTGATTAAAGCTAGAGTATCGAACTCATCAGCTGGTTTCTTGGACCCACAATTGGTCGCCAAGACTACCATCGACGTGGAGGCATCCCTCGTCGAGAGGTACATTGCATCAGGCCTGCTGAGTTGTCGCAATAAGGACTATGTACTTATGCCCTTCAATCAGAGCTTTCATTGGATTTTAATAGTAATTGTACCAAAATGGAACAAGGTATATTACCTTGATTCCCTAAGTAAGAATAAAATGGACTTCACAATTGTCGGCCAAGTAATCGATAGGTAAGCACATATTCCCCATACATATCTACATTGTACTCTTTCTTTCCTTCCGAATGATTAAGGTTAACCTTTTCGAATTACGTAGGGCGTTCGCGATGTACATTGAAAAGGGAGGTGACTCGAAGCGCGGGGCCAACGGCCTGCTGACACATGTTCGAGATTTTAAGGTATTCGCTATTTCACATTAATTAATCCTATGCAACAGATGGTACTAATGCCTTTTGAACTAACACATTCCATTTTTTGCAGTGCCACCAGCAGCAGCCGGGCAACACATGTGGATACTACGTTTGCCAACATATGGAACTACTCCTCGATTCCTCGAGGGTCACCAATCGCAAGGTTTGTCACTCTTCCCATAATTACTTCATACTTATCACGTTACATATATATGTACATTGATATTCCTATCGACAGGCTGTATCAATCCCGTCAACTGCATTGAAACAGTCTGAGCTTCGAGAGGTTCAATCAGAGTTAGCGTTCTTTTTGCTGACTCAAGTCATACAGCCAGAAGGACGGTTCCACTGCGCACACTGATTTCCTATTGGTCTTATCACTAAGTGTAAATGCAGTGTAGATCTTTTGTAACTGTGCATTTGTTAATGGATATTTCAGTTCAATTCAATTAATTGATTTGCGAAATGGATGCATGCTTTATGTCTGTGAGATGAAGTGCGATGTCAATTGGATGTTTTATGTCTGCGAAATGTACCTGAAAGCAAATGAGATGTGTGAATTGTATGTTTTTTGTCTGTGATTATCTGCTTGTTTCAGAGGGCATGGCTAGCATTTCCTGAGGCTAGCCAATAAACAGAAATAGATTTTGGTTTAGGAGGAAGGAATATCACAGACGGTTTTTAAGTAAAAACCGTCTGTGATATGTATCATAGACGGTTTTTCATTAAAAACGGTCTGTGATTATTAGATATCACAGACGGTTTTTAATTAAAAACCGTCTGTGATATCTGATAATCACAGACGGTTTTTAATTAAAAACCGTCTGTGATATCTAATAATCACAGACGGTTCGAAAACCGTCTGTGATAACCTTCGATCATCACTGACCCATAAATTCAGACGGTTCAGAAAACCGTCTGTGATGACGTTTCTGAACCGTCTGTAATGTCGATTTCTGTAGTAGTGAACCTAAACATAGCCATTTTGATCCTATTTCTACAACACGTACCACATGCCTTCTCAACTAACTGCATGCATGCAACTAATCACTAATTGACTCAGCACACAATCTTGATAATGTCTAATATGCTCTTGCTCTTGCACTCGTGGCCTAACTAGCTGCCGCAACTTACTTTGTGATGGTTTTGCTATAGGCCATCTCGCTATCACAGGCCATGCGGGAGGCAATCGTACGGGAGACATTTGCCTTACAGGAGTAGCTGGCCTCCTCCTGAGCTGAGGCTGACGCGCTTCGCCAGCCTGATGAAGTTGCTCAAGCCTTGGCTACCGAGCGTGAGGGTCGCCTCCGCTTCCTTGAGGAAGAGAGTGTGAAGCCGTTGCGCAGATATCACTGCTCGAGTTCTCCTATCAGCACCAAAAAAGTCGTATCAATCAAAATTCTGAATTAGATATGCAATCTTGGGACAGGAAAATTAAAGAACGATAGCTACTTGGGATGGATGGATTCGTACCAGGGAGGAGATGATGAGGCTGCGCTCGTTGGGGACTCTGCGGCTATGGTGGAGGATCAGGTACTACCTGTTGTGTTGGTTCTTGAAGTAAAAATGGGGGAAAGGGTAGGGGATTAATAAGGGGCGAGAGGTGGGAGGAGATCCGGTACCTACCATTTGATGCGGAGAGAATAGATCGGTGGGATCGGGATCCTAGGGAAGATGTCATGGATCGATAACGTGGCAAGGATTATCACAGATGGTTCAGATTAAAAAACCATCTGTGATACACAGGCATCATAGACAGTTCTTGTTAAGAACCGTTATGAATTATGGTCTGCCAAGTGGTCTGTTATGTTACGGTCGCGCGTCGCATGGCTCAGCAAAAATAAGAATAAAGGTGGACTTGGTCTGGCATGCCACAGTCACGCGCGCGTCGCATGGCTCAGCAAAAATAAGAATAAAGGTGGACTTGGTCTTTCATACTAAGGCTCTCGCTCTGTGTTAGAATTAGGGCCATATGAGTGAGACCCATTATCTATAATTTCAAAGCATGTATGGTTTAGTACCATATTGATAAGGTAAAGAGGAGAAGACCAATTTATAAGGAGGATGTAACATCCTGAAATTTGGATGCAAAAAAATGAGGGGTATTCAAAAACTTTTTGCTGCATTTGGTTGCCATTCAAATTTCTTCTGAAATTTTAATTGGATTTTTTCTAAATTTCGTGCTATGTAATTTAATAATGGGGAATAATTCTTAGATACAAGTAACAACCATAAAATTAATAATACATAATAATATAAGAGACGTGGAAAAATATAAAACAACCAAGTTTGAATCCAAATTTCAAGCAAAATCTCCTCTCCTCTCCCCTTCTCTTTCTCCTCTCCCCTCTCTTCTCTCTTTTGTCTCACTTCCAAGTAGGGCCACACTTTCTCTCTTTCATCTTCTTTCTTTTTCTTCCTCCTCCTTTCTCTTTGTCCCTCTCTGTTGCCCGGGCGCATGATCCTGACCCGGTGCTCCCGCCTACATGTTGCCATCACCATCACCCTGTTGTGGCCATACATGGCGCCATGCCTCCCCACATCGCCTGGCCATGCCCTATGCTGGCCACGCCACGTCTGCATGCTCAACAACCGGCATCCCATCTCCATTGCCTCACCGTGTTGTCAGCCACCACGGAGACCATGCCCTACCACCGGCTGCTCGCCGTCCCACGGCGTAAGCAGAGTTGCTTCACACCTCCTGTGGCATTGCCCGAATGATGCCAGCTACCACCACTGTGCCTCCCCTGGTACCTCATCACCCGTACATCACAAAGCCATGCCCTGCTCTGCTGCGGTTGTCTTGTCATGCAACCAGAGGCAACGCCACTACTCCATGCCGAGCCTTGCTCTTCAGTCATTGGCAACAGCCGCACAGTGCATCTCCCTCTGAGCTATAAGTAGCTTCCGACCTCTCCTAAGCCTCCCTGCGCCCTCCCATCTCCTCCTCCTTCTTCCCTTCAAAGCCCAAGGCTTACCCTGCCGCCACCTTGGCTGCACGCCCGTCGGCGCCCCCACATCGTTTCAACCACCACAGCTAATTTTCCCCAACCTAACTGCGTCACGCAGTGTCTTACCTCCCTAGGAGACTATTCCTTTGATTAATTTGAGTTCTTCGCGCTGAGCTCATGCTACCCCTATCTTTTTCCTCCTCCCCTCCAACCACCACCGCCCTTATAGCCACCTGCGCCCGGCTGCTTCCCACCACTGCTAGCCGCCCCAACCGATGCACTGCTTCCCCTGGCTCCCTTGACCAACCCGCGACCTAGTTTTTGGGTCACTGCCACCCAACTGGTCACTCCTCGCCGTCGTCGCCAGAAAACCTGCGTTGCCCCCTGAGATCCTCTTTTTCCATCGGCCTACCCCTTTGTTCCAACAACCCCATTCCGAACGTTCCTACTGAGCGTTCGCCGCAACACTCACCCGAGGGGGAGACGTCGCCCCTATGTTGGTGGCGGGACCCGTGCAAGTTCTTCAAATCTAAGCACCGCCTCAGCCTGGGTATGCATTATTGGGGTTGCGCAAACTATTCCAGTAACTATCCCGACCGCCGTCGAGACAACACCAGCTATCGGCAGCCAGTAAGGACTAGTTACATTGTGTTCCCCCTACTTTTTCTCCTTTAAAGTACACACTAACAACCTCTCCCATCTACCCACAGTCCCCAGAACCCCTATGTGGCTACTGCAAATGGATCGATCTTAAAATCCACCCAGATGACCAGTGGGCTCTCAACTTCGAGGAGTGGAATGTCAAAAGGTTCTACGAGATCGAGGAGGAGGAGCACCACAAGGACGAGCAAACCGAGTGTATACATCGGGAGACGAAAGCTCATCTCGAGACGTGCACGCGTAGGGAATGCGAGGCTCGTGGGAGGGAGAGTGAGAAAAAGAGGGAAATGATGGCCAAGGCAAAAGAGTAAAATTTTTGCTTTTTAGCCTAAAATTTGAAAGTTTTTTACATATGAACCCCTGGAGAAACGATTTGCAAAAATAGACCCTTACCATGGCGCCAAAGTATATGGCGCTCAGGGTACATGTCACGGCGCCATATGCTTTGGCGCCGTGCTTGGCCACGTAGGATCCACGGTGGCATAGCACGGCGCCAAAGCACATGGCGCCATGCCATGCACATACGGCGCTAACGGCCGTGGCGCCGTGCTCTGGGACTTAAGCCCGAGCGCGGCCCCCCGGCCCCCACCCCCTCACTCTGTTCAGCTCGAGTCGAAGCAACCGCCGCTGCCGCCACTCTCTTCCCCCTCAAAATCTACTCAAATCCATCCGTTTTTCTCGCGATTTTACTTCCAAATCGAGTAAGCAAGGTGAACCCCCTCCTTTCCCTTGATTTTTTTTGCAATAAATATGGATTATTTGAGGTACATTTCGTGTGGGAAGGTTTGAAACCCTAGATGAAATTAGTTCAATTTGGCTCGGTTTTAGGTTGGATTTTCAATAGATATGCGTAATTTAAGAGTAGTAATGTGTATAGATTCGTTTTTAGGGTTTGATTTTTAGAAATACATATGTTTTTAGGGTTTGATTTAGAAATACATATGTTTTTAGGGTTTGATTTGAGCGAGATTGATGAATGTTTAGATTTAGGGTTTGATTTAGAAATACACATGTTTTGAGGGTTTGGTTTGAGCGAGATTGATGAATGTTTAGAAATACATATGTTTTTAGGGTCCATTTTACAAATATATATATGTTTTTAGGGTCCATTTTAGAAATACATATGTTTTTAGGGTTTGATTTAGAAATACATATGGTTTTAGGGTTTGATTTAGAAATACATATGTTTTTAGGGTTTGATTTGAGCGAGATTGATGAATGTTTAGATTTAGGGTTTGATTTAGAAATACACATGTTTTTAGGGTTTGGTTTGAGCGAGATTGATGAATGTTTAGATTTAGGGTTTGATTTAGAAATACACACGAATGTTTAGAAATACATATGTTTTTAGGGTTTGATTTAGAAATACATATGTTTTTAGTGTTTGATTTGAGCGAGATTGATTTGAGCACAGGATGTCGAGGTACCGGCTGCTAGAGGAGTCCTACGAGAGGGAGCACTTTCATTCGTTACTTCTAATACAAGAAAATTAATAGCAAGAGTGAGCACTTTCGTACTCCACAAGTTTAATATTATAAAAGGTGCATGCAAGTATAGCCGTCTAATCATCTATATGATCATTATCATCCAAGTATAATGGTTTTTATTTGAAAGGGGTTTTTGAAACGATCATTTAGAAAGCTATTTGTCACCTGTACCGTAGGATAGAGCTACTGATAGGCTCTCGTATGCTCTAATTCAGGAGACATGTATGAATCATATTTTAAACACTGCTCATGTAATATCACTCATAGTCACCTTGACTATGATGGCTGCTGGTTCTTTGCATTTCTTTTAATGCGATGCAAGTATGAGTACAGAGCATTTTCCCCCATTTCGCATATTACATCTTCACTTGGCTAGCACTTTACGTTTGTGTTGAATTTCCAAACCTGCCACTCAGCCCATGCTACGTATAGGCATACTAATACACTTCATCGGTATTAGAATGAGAACTTCATCATCCATATCTTTACTATTATAAAAATGTGAGTTGGTGGCCATTCAATTTGATTTGGGTCATTCGTCTCTCTCCTCCTCTCTCTCAGGATACAACCACTCATCCCCTCCACTTTTTCCATCTCCTCGCATATTCTGGTCACCCTTCTCTCTCTGTCGCTTACTCTCCAATATTTGATGTGTGAAGTTGGCCAAGCAGTAAGTTCCATCTCATTATTTTTATGACTCAGTTGCAACGTACGGGTCTCTAACTAGTTAATACTATGTATTCATGTAGAGTGTATAATCATTTAATAGGGTAATAAGCTTCAACCTATCTTAGACAAGACCATTGTTGATACGGTTTTAATACAACACATAACACAAGCGATTTAGTCCTTGTATGTTTAACGCTATGTAGGGGAGCTTTGACCTACCATAATTCATCCATCACTTTCTCTAAGCTCCTACCGACCATATTAAATCAATTCACAAGTTTATCCATCATTGTTCGCAGTGGCGGAATCAGGATTTAGCTATGCCCCGAGCTGAACTCTAACAACCTAAAACTAACACCAATTTGTACCCATACCACGATATAACAACAGTATATCATAATTGGCTAATTACATTAATGGTATGAAACTTGAGTTCAATACTAAACAAGTAAACATAAAGCATAATAAGAAAAGCATGGCATAATATCAAAATATAAAAAATGTAACATGACAGAGATACAATTTGAGTACCTAAATTACGAAGATTTGCTCTCTATCATATCCTGTCATTTCTTCATTGATAGTTGGACATGAACCAGAACCTGTAAAGACAACATATGAGAGTAAATCAAACATGTGTATAAATAAATACGAACAACATGAGGTTTACATTTATAAGAAGCTAACTTACCACTAACATGAGATAATTGTTTCTTACGTGACCTTATCCCTCGAAAACGCTCTAAAATCTTATCATCATTAATGTTTGTAAATATATCTCATTCAATATAGCATATCATAGTATGATTTATCCACTCATCATTCATCTTATTCCGTAAATCAGTCTAAATAATCTTCATAGCCGAAAAAGCTCTTTCTACGGTTACTGTTGCCATCGGTAAAATCAAAGCCAATTCAATGAGACGATATACTAATGGAAAAACTGTGTGTCTATCAGTCTGAACCATCTTCACAGCAAGATTTTCTAAGTCAGTACAATTTGCAAAATCTAGATCACTTCTCACATCAGCAATAAATGTACCAAACTGATCCTTAAGAACTACACAATCATATTCAATGCAATGATTATATTTCTCTTTAATTCATTTTCAGCATTAAACAAGTGACACCATCTTTATTCTACCACCAGTCATCATCATCATCAAAAACATGAGAGCAAAATAAATCAAGCATTGTCACACGAATAATCATGGCAAGTATTCATTAATCATAATTTTAAGCACTCGAACACTATTCTACAATGCACTTACCTTTCTAGCTGCGATAGTCGAAATGATTTGAAGGTGACAACACACCCGACGTTTCTTCTCCTATAGCGATTACTCACTCTCAATACAGGAAACAACAATACAAGACACCAAATAATTAATAACACTTCTACATGTTTTTTAAATCCACAATTCTCCCCCGTTGTCGGATAGTCAACTCTGCTATCCTAGTACTAAAATTATCATAATTAACTTTCACTTCACAATTCCTCGTGATTTCTTAGTTGGCCACACGTTCAGATTAAATCATTAAATTACCCATTTTTAACTCAGAAAGTAGATATGTCATCTTTTGGACGATAAACTTAACTATTTTATATCTTTTAATCTACATATGCAAAAATATTAAACTATGATATTTTTTGAATCTAAGTAAAATTATCTACCACTTACAATCGCTGCTGACTCTGCTGTCCTACAATCGCTGCCTCCCCATGGTCCCCGGTGGTACCACAAAACCCAACCAGGCTGGTGCGATGGCGGTCCATAGCACCTGTCGGCCATGGAGTTCGAATCTACTGGAGTTCGAATATTTCACAATCGAATGGCTCAAAATTGTACTAGTTCTCGGAAAGCTTCCGTCAGCTAAAGGATGGCAAAACCATTCATTATTATGCAGGGGTATATACAACATTTTCAACCTTTGTAGGTGTACTACCGTAATTGATTAGGTCTGTTCTTTTTCGATGTGGCTTGTAGCTTTTAACTGCGACTTGTGACTTTTAGGCTGTTTATACGAAAGATTATAGAGTAACAGAAACTCACGTGCAGTTTTTGCTAATATAAATAAAGTTAGTAAAGTATGTATTATAATTAACTAGTAGATCTTATATTAAAATAATACTCCATTTAAAAGTTAATTACTATAGAAAAATTAAAAACAGCTTTTAAAAGCTAAAAAGAACAGGGCTAAAGCATTTGGATGTATATATATATGTTGCAATCGTTCCAAAAATGCTGTAGGCAGCATTATCACACACACACTGAGAAACCCACACCAACAAAGAGGGAGAGGGAGAGAGGTAGCAATGGGGGACCTCGTGCTGGGGCTGGCCAAGTCGGTGGTGGAGGGGGCGCTGACTAAGGCCCAGTCGGCGATCGGGGAGGAGGCGAAGCTGCGGCAAAGCGTGCAGCGCGACCTGGTGTCAAGGTTTTAAATAGCCGGCTAAGACATTTAGTGGATAGGTTTCGCAGAGGTTACAAAGGCTATAGCGGGCTATAGCCTCAAATAGCCTCATTTAGGGGATTAGTAAAAGTATATGTAAAAAACTCAGAATTCAATATTTTATGCACATACAAGCATGTAATCAAGGATATTTTAGCATACAAAAACATTCATAGCAGCAAATAGTGAGGCATAGTGCATTCCTTCAGGACATTATCAAACAAACACATAACATGCTAGCTATTCAAACTAAAACCTCTCAATCTCTAAAGTCTGAATGGAGCAAAGGAAGGAAGAAGAACACTGGAACAGAGGAGAGTAAAAGTATAAAACTTGCCTTGATGTTGCTCTGGTTGGGACATGGTCTTCCTCAGCTGCCGCCACCGACGGGATCACGCGAAGTCACGGGAGCGCGCCGTGCGGGAGTGCGCGCGGTCAAGCGGCGGGCGCGGCCGGGAGGCGCGGCGACGGGCGGCACGGGTTCGGGAGGCGTGGCGGCGGCGGCGGGTGGCACGGGCTCGGGAGGCGTGGCGGTGGCTGCGGGCGGCACGGGCTCAAGAGGCGTGGCGGCGGGCGGCACGGGCTTGCGCTAGGGTTACGCACTTACACACAGAGTTGTGAGTGGCGGTGGCGATAGCAGGAGCAGGAGGCTAGGGTTACGCACTTAGCACAGAGTTTGGGCCAGACGGGCGGACGGCCAGCTCCGACTGGAATTCGGCCCACTTCAGATTTTTTTTCCTCCTTAGCCGGCTAAATAGCAGTCCATTTAGCGGATTTAGCGGGCTAAATCCGGCTAATAGCGGCAAACATTGTTTAGCGCCAAAATTGAATTCTCTTAGCCCTTAACCTTCCCAAAGGCTAAATCCGGCTATAGCGGTGGCTATAGCCGGCTATTTGAAACCTTGCCTGGTGTTCATCACCAGCGAGTTCCAGATGATGCAGTCCTTCCTCAACGCCACCAACGAGGAGCGCATCAGGAACAACGTGGTGAGGACCTGGGTAAGGCAGGTCCGCGACCAGGCCTACGACGTCGAGGACTGCATCGAGTTCGTCGTCCACCTGGACAACAAGCCGTCCTGGTGGTTCCGCATGCTCCCGTCCTGCATGGCACCGGCGCTGCCTCTGGACGAAGCGGTCGCCGAGATAAAGCAGCTCAAGGCGAGGGTCAAGGACGTGAGCCATAGGAACGCACGCTACAACCTCATCACCGACTCCGGCTCCAAGCCGGCCGTCGTCGGGCAGCAACAGCCGATGGCGACGGCCGGCACCACAGCATTCGACATAGTCCAGGAGGCGAGGGACACCGCGAGGAAGCACCGCGGCTTAGTGGACCTCACCGAGTTGATCACCAATAAGGACGATCTGGGTCGCCAAGTAATCTCGCTGTGGGGAACCGGCGGTGATCTTGGAACGACGACCATCATCAAGAAGGCCTACGACGGCCGGGATATACGCCAAGCCTTCGGATGTCGCGGCTGGGCAAAGCTGACGCGTCCTTTCAATCCCCACGAGTTCCTCCGCAGCTTGCTCACTCAGTTGTGCGCAAGCTCTGGCCAGGAACAAGGAGCAACTGCAGATGTAGATGCCCTGCCGAGGATGGAGGCGGCGGCACAAGACGAACTCGTCAAAGATATCGCGAAGCAAGTGGAAGAGAACAGGTACCTCGTCGCCCTGGAAGACGTGTCCACCGTGGTAGAGTGGGAAACCATCAGAATGTACCTACCAGACAAGAAGAACGGCAGCCGGATTGTCGTGTCCACGCAGCAGTTGGAAATCGCAAGCTTGTGCACGCCGCAGCCGTGCGGACTTTCGGAGCTCATGCAGTTGTCAGCTGATCACTCTGTTTGTGTCTTCTACAGTAAGGAGGTACGTGAGCCGCATTTTTCCCCCCGATAAATATCCCCTGCCTTCCTTTACTGAAAGAAAGTAAACATAACGACTGTACAATACACCAGTTTACAGACCAAAGTTCCTACTCATACCTTAACATCAGGTACGTGCGTGTTTGGTAGGTAACCAGCTAAACAAGAAAAGTTGAAAGCGGCACTCAGGCACGCAGATCAGAAACGCAGTAAGACCGAAAACTAGCACAAGAGCTACGAGGCATCTTACTAACTTCAGATCGGGCTGTAGTTTTCAGCCCATAAGCCCAGTTCGAAGCCAAATCAAGCTCGATATTGGGGTATAAATATTTTTTTTATATTTATGCATATATTCCATTAGAAAATTGATTAAAAAAATATTAATATTTTATTCGGAAAAAAATACTGATAAGAGCTTGGAACCAAACTCACGACCAGTTCTCTTGCATATGGATACCCGTACCATGTTCTAACTGTACCACCCCACATAACCATATGGGATACCACTATAGAATGTCATCGTCAAAGTGAGGAATAAATAAGAAAAACAATTCTCACAAATTAGAAATAAAAATTTATTATATAAGAAAAATCAATGACAAGTAGTTTACAAATTGCTATGAAAAAGATAACTGCTAAAAATTCTCACAAAAATAAAAGCATTATGACCATTTGTTTAGTGAACCTCCACAGGATGGAGGGATTTTAATGGGTGTTCACTCGGCTATACCGATATAATCTATACCATGTGTGTTATAACTATGTAGTAGGAACAAGCATTACAATAATAAAAAATGATAATGATATAAAAGAAAAATGTTATATGATGCTATGTTTACTGTTTGCTATGCAAGTATTTATGTTAAAAAAGTATCTAGGGGAAAATGTTTTGGTCACATATGACAAGTATTGGACAACAAAGTGAGTATTTTCTCTCTTATAGTATATAATATTAAAATATCACAAATAAAGTTCTGCAATAATCTACTTGTCAAAAAACAAAATTACATATGTATTGCAAAGTCATTTAAATATGTTTTAAGGGTAATGCCTGCGCAAGTGCGCGGGCTACCTTTCCAGTTTTGATAAATAAACTAGCAGGGTGATCCACGTATTTGCTCAGCTAGATTTGTTTCAAAGTTTGTAGTATTAAATGATATAACTTTGTGAAACTATGTGGAGGTCACCCTACGGTTGTGATGAGTAATTGGCCTTTGGATTAGAGTTGTGTAAAGGCTGAGTTTGGTTTTTGAGGTCTACGCAGAAGTTTGCTAGTTCTACGACCTCTGTGTTTGTGTAGTTGGCAGTCGATTTTACGACTTGGCGGTCGGTAGTCAATTTTATCACTTGGTGGTCAGCAGTCGGTTTTATGACTTGGTGGTCAGCAGTCAGGTTTACGACTTGGTGGTCAACAAGTGCTCTTACGACTTGGTGGTCATAGCTTCTTCTGGTCAATAGTCGTAGCTTTGTCTGGTCGTGATCGGTAGTCGTAGCTCTGTCTGGCCGTGATCAATAATCGTAAATCGTAGTGACCATGCCACTATCGCCACCGCCTCCACTTGGCTTTAAAATCGAGCCGAACTGCTAGCAAGCATGCTTTGACACTCAATTGCATAGTCAAGACCTTTCCCTCCCAACTCCGGCCAAGAATTGCCACCACCGTAGAGCCCACGCCGGTGAGCTTCAAAATACGATTCTCCGCTAGGGGGATTGCTGGCGTTGGGAAATTAACTCTTGTCAAAGACGTCTACTACTGTACTACAGAGCAGTGCGTCAACCCCAGTTTGCGAGATGCGATTGGGATGTAGCTCTGGTATCAATTTTGACCAAAGATATTATTTAAATTATATAGCTAGATGTAAAAAATGATATAAATAAATGTCATAAAAATACTTTTATAACATTATATTTTTATAATATTTTGAAAATATGATGATAAAATTTAGTAGTCAAAGTGCCACTAGTTATATGTGGTGCTTTCTTCTATCTTCTTGAGCACCCGTCTTCTGTGTACATGTTGAAGGTGACTGCTTATAAGTGTACGTCTTGCTAGTTCGCTCTTACCTGCACCTTATTACACCCTGGGAACTAGGGATGGCGTCACATCTATTCCCCGGGAATAGCTTCGCATCTCCACTTAGGGTCTGTTTGGTTCACGTACGAGTAGAGCCTGGTTTGTATCTGAGAGCCAGGCTCTCGTGGGACAGGTTGAGCGTATGCAACGCTGTCGTGTTTGGTTCACGTACGAGTAGAGCCTGGCTGAGAAGAAATGTTGTTTGGTTGCCTGTACGAAGATATGTTGCATGAGATAAAAATAATATAAAATTATGATTATGATTATGAAGATATGTTATATGAGATGTTCGTATCTTATTATATCTTAAACTTCTTCAAAACACGTTAATAATACTTGATATTTACTAATATACACTAATAACATCATCAACTGACTAATCACCTGCATCCCGCGAGCCTGGCTCCCCAGAAACGCCCATCTCCCACGTTTCTCCAGAGCCTGGCTGGAGAGGGAATCTTGCATGAGCAGAGCCAGGCTGAACCCAGCGACCAGGCAACCAAACAAGGAGACCCTGCATCCGGCCAGCCTGGTTCAACCGGATGCAGGCAACCAAACAGGCCCTTAACCGTCGGAGGCTATTCTTCTGTGTCTCCACCTGTATCTGCCTATCTGGGTTTTGGCTGGGAACGGGACCACTTTGAATCTAAATTTTAATGGCACTAAGAATAATTTCATATATTTATTATATAGTTACGTAGAAATAAGTAAATTTATTAATACATGAGACGATAAAATAATACTAGATGACTTGTATACCATATATTATACCAAAATATATTAAGCTCAAGAAAAATACCTATATTTTACACATATAGAAATATCAATTTACGTATGTATATGTTAAGCAATAGCGCGGATCAGGAATAGGGGAGGCATTTCCATCCCCATTCCTATATAATTTAGTGGAGACAAAATATCTCCTGTACATATCCCCTAATAGAAGAATTCCCCACAGATTACCGGATGCGAGAGGCATTGCCATCCCTGCTGGCATCAGTCTTTGGAGAATTAACAACATCGTGGGATGCCAGGGACATTGCCATCCCTGCTGGCAACAGTCTTTGGATAATTAACAACATCGTGGGAACTGCTGGACCGCACAACAAATCAATTCATCGTCTAAATTAACTTCTTTCAAATCCTGATCGGTTGATCCTATATCAATCCTTCAAGTTTAGCCATGTCTCACACGAAAAATAGCAACAATATTCTTAGGATGATAGTTGCGATTCAGTTTTCTTCACAGCTGATAGGTGGCAAGTAGGACATGATCAGAGAAACACAAGAAAGTTTTAAAGTGACGGTAAATAGTAGAGACGTAGACATGCATGTAGGTCCTGTTAGTAACAAAGGAAAAACATAGGTTCTTCTTGGAGGATTTGGATCCTATAGAAAAAATTCCTACGAAGTCGTTTGGAACAAAGGAATGGCTCCTAATAATTCTTTTGAAATCCTACAGAATAGGCTATACCATAGCAACTTTGGAGGAAAATAAACAGGTTTTACCTCATGTTTTCTTTTTGTCTTGAATTCCTGTGTTTTTCTTGTGTGACATCCAAACAGCACTTTTGAAGTTTTCATGTGTTTTCGGTTCCGTAGGAATCCAGAGAATATGTTACCCTAATTCCTGCGTGTTTATCTGTTCATATGTTTTCAATTCCTGCATTCCAAACGGACCCACAACATAATTTCATCTTAAGCTAAGTAAAGCATTTCGGTTTTGTTTAAGCACTCAGTTAGCACATTGCTAGTACTATTTTGTACGTATCTGACACAGCCGACACGTGACGACTAATGCCAGGTAATTTTTTTAATAAGTGTGCACACGAGAGAGCGCCGGCATCGCCCGGTCCCCCTCGCCGCGCCACCGCTCACGGCCTACGGCAGTCACTGGGCACCACCCCTACCCCGCGTCTTCTCGCCCCCTCCTGGCAGCAGCGGCGGCACACCGCTGCTCGCTCGCTCAGCCTGCGCGCGCTCCGGCGGTGGAACTCATCTTGTGCCGCCGGCGGCGCCTCTGCTCCTTGGTGGTTTTCTAAATATTTGGATGCCTGGTGGTTTTCCAATTTTTTTGGATGTGTTCATGCATACGTGGTACCATGCCTAGCTCCGCCCTGCTTACGAAGCGATTGCACGATCATCTAGAAATTCAGAAACCACAAAGCGACCATGTGGGTCCGAGGTTTCTCATGCTGCATAGACCTCTACAAATAAGCGAATATATAGTGATCGCCATACAACGTTTTACGTTTCGCCGCCATGAGCAGGAATGGATAACAGTAGAATTTGCGCAGCAACGCGCGGGGCCAATTCTAGTTGACTTTGTTTAAGACGTAGGATGTGTAATTGGTTGTTCCTCGTCACGTCTGATCGATTTAATCACTCGGTCGTCGAAGAAGATTGACGAAGTCTACGTACATTGCGTGTGTGTTTATACGGAAACATAGAGTAGTACTTGACATACAATCCGGATGCATACTATGTAAATATAATTGTATCGTTATACAACTGTAATAGCTCTAATACATACGTGGTTAATTTACATCATTATAATCTAAAGAGTAAATTTCGCAAAACTACATTATTAAGACAAAACTACCACAAAATCATACTTCTAAGCATCACATTTACAGAGCCTCATCATACTAAATCTTGTTTCGTGCCATTTCTACGCATTGCATCCCGCTTCGGCCCACTTCTACACGCCCAACCTCTCTCGACACGCACCTCACAGACTCTGGTCGATAGCTTCTAGGAAAAGGAGCCCAAACCTTTGGTCAGCCCTACTATGATAAGTAGTCAAGCTAACAAGTAACCTCTTATCTATCATAGCAATTACCTTACATCAACAAATGGAAACGGAGTGACTTTGTTAGCCTAACGAGCAGACCCACCTTCGGCTTTGCCGCAGATACAGGCGAGATTCACCCATGCCCGTTGCTCCTCTACCATTGTGGTCAGCCTACACCGTAGGCTGGGCTTCACTGCAATTGCCTGCGTTGGCCCTCCGAAGTAGTGCTTAATCTTCGTGGCACCATCAGTCCTACCACCCAAAAAACAAATTAATGAGAGTTACACATATATCACCAAAAAAACAAATTAATAGAAACAAAATTGACTGATACTCCTCCCAATTAACTAACGGACTGAGTAGTAATTTTTTTTTAAAAAAAATAGATATGAGCGGTGGCATTCACACAACCATGTTTTCCGTGCTGCCTTGTCGATCAAACTAAGGGCCTGTTTGGTTGGTGCCTAACCTTGCCATGCCTAAGCTTAGGCAATATGTGGCTGCCACAGAAAGTGTGGCTAACAAAATTGAAGCCACACTTGTGGCAAAGTTTGGCAAGAAACTGAGTCTATGACGTGTGGGCCGGGTGCTAAGAAAGTGTGGCATGCCACATTACGTCAGTGAACCAAACAGCTACCTAAAAACTGTGGAACGCCTAACTTGTGGCTAGGCAACTTCTGGTCATGAACCAAACAAGACCTAAATTTTTACGGAACAAAAGAAAGGCTCATGGGGGGGGGGGGGGGGGGGGGGACAGAGACAGTAACAGAAGCCCACACACTGCTAATACACCGACGTCACACACTGCTTGCGCCGCATGCGTACGCTCGCGGGCTGGTTGCGCACGCACGGCCACGGAAACGCGCTTGTCCCCTAACCGCTTCGTGTTAGGGATAACAGGTGGGGTCAAGTCCTACTTGTTAGTACCAGAAGTGAAGAAAGTGAGACAGATGACACATTCTAAGAAACGGCTAGGCTTGACGCGGGGCAAGGTGGGCTGGATTGGGCCGCAACGCGCCAAGGAAGAGGTGGGCCACAGCTAGGGTATTTGATTTCAAATTTGCAATTCGGTTCAACCGCCAAAAAATCCATTTAAACTCATGAAGATCCAATAAGTCAATGAAAATTCAAAAAAATTCCATGCAAAGTTTTTGAAATATGAAAGAGAGGTATAACACAGTGGGAGCATACACTGTGTTATTCTCTTTATCGCACGGAGCATACTCAATAGTGATTATAGGATATTCCAAAGTGAATTGCATGAGCTGGAGGATGGCGACATGACGTGCAAGCTAGCTAGATAGAAGAGAAAGAGAAAAAGAAAAGGGGGAGGTTCTTTACCATCATGACATAAATCGACAATGATCGACTGAACTGGATCATAAATCATGTTGAAACTAATCTTTTATTAGTGATGGTAGTCGTGTGTTAAGTACTCATGTATTCGAGTACTGTGTAATTATGTGTCTCGTAATCGTGTATCTGAGTTCGGGTAGGAGTCGTAGACCAATTAGAGACCTTAGAGTCGGAGACCCTCTTGACTACAGTAAATCGGTCGTAAGCTACAGTGAACTAATCGTAGGTTACAACGAATTGGCCATAAGCCATAGGGTAACGATCAAGAAGCTGTGATCGATTAGTTAGTGATCGAAGAGAATAACATGAGCAAATAACATGAGCAAACAATTTAATCAATACAATCTAATCAAAACAATATGATCAACACAAATGTGGTTGAGACTTGGAAACAATTTATCGAAACAACATGCTCTTTAAGATTTCCAGGTAGCCTTCCGGTCTCGTGGTTCGTGCCTTATTTCTCTCTCTGACGCACAGTCCTGGAAATTTGGACACTGTTGGACCCTTGGACCCCGAAAATTCCGCTTTTGGCCCCCTGTGCAAAAAATTCCAAAACTGGACCCCTCTCCACCGCGCGATCACCTGCGGCCGCCACCTGTCCCAGTCGTGCGGTACCAGACCGCACGACCGGTCCCCGACCGCGCGTTGCGCCCCGCCGACTGCGCGTCCGTTCCCGCGCCGCCCGAGCGCGCGTCCCGCCCCGCCCGACCGCGCGTCTGCCTTCGCCACCGCGCGTCCGTTTGCCCGAGGGCACGACCCGACCGCGCGTCCGCTTGCCCACCGCGCGACTGCCATCCGACCGCGTGACCGATGATTTGACCGCGGGATTGATTCCCGACCGCGCGTCTGGCTCTATCCAATCGGCGCCGAAAGCAGCGGCTTTTTTTTTGGTTTTTTCACCCCAGCAGCACAAGTAACACACGCGTCATCACGTAGCTCGTATGGCCCCTCACTCATGGATGAATGCAGAGATAAAACCGAGCTTCATGCGTGTATGGACATCCAGGAAGCTCATTTGCTTTTTTTTGAGTGAAGACCGAGCGAGCGCGAGGGAGGAACTGAAGAAAAGTGAGGAGCGAAAGCCGTAAGATTTCAGTTGTTTTCGTTTGGAATCAGCGGATTTGGCAAGTACAAAAGTTGTAGATCGTCTCGTGAGCTTCAAGAAGAGGTAAGTTTTGTGCCCGTGCAACTATCATTTTATGTATGTCATTAGCCTTTAATTAAGCAAGCCATCTTGTGTTACTGTTATTTTATGCGAATCTTTTATACGCTATGTATGTATAGCAAATCATGCATATGTTAGGCATAATGTATTGTAGTGTATGTAGTGTTTTCCTTTGTAGTGAACATACGTACTGTAGAGTAGTTTCAGTTAGGTGGAAAATACGAATTTGTAGTGTGTAGATGTTGAGAAAATATATATTTATGTTAGAGCAATTGTAGGTGATAACAATAGTAGTAGGATTAGAAGCATATGATTAGTACGCTTAGGGAAGAACTACATACAGTGCGGTATGTGGTAAAAAGAAATTACAAATAAATTTGGTAGATTAGAAATAAAATATAATAGCAGTCATAGAAAGTTATAGTAGAGCTACATAAATACTATATTAAGTAAAAGTTAGAAAAGATTGTAGTGTAAATAATGTGTATGTGTTGAAAAAGTAAATATTTATGTTGGAGCATTTGTAGGTGGTAAATTTGTAGATTAGAGATAATTTGTATAATTAGTGTGCTTAGTGAATGACCGTAGTATGGAAATAAAAATGATATGAATATTTAATTTGATGTATGGTACAATTTGAAAGTAAAATAGTTACAAATACATCGTAGATTTAGAAATACAAAACATATACTAATCGAAACTGTTAATTAGATGGTACGATTGTTACATGCTGTGTACTAAAATGGTTGATTATGCACTTATGTTAGGTACGCAATGGCTGGCATTGAACAATTGATGGTGTTTTATGGGAGTGGTCTCGTACGTGATGGGTCGTATGGGGCGGACCTGTCAAATTGCGAGCGGACTGTGATCCGGGCACCCGGTCTGAGCGCCATGAGCTTGTCTGAGCTACGGAGGTGTGTCCGTTCAGCGTTCGATCGAGAGACCGCAAGGAAGAAGTTACGGATCGAGGCAGTCTATGCCTCAATGGTGGATGACGGAATGGGGAGCATATGGAAACTTCTGAAGGTGACCAATGACGCCTCATGGGTGAACTACATGGAGGTCGTGCGCAACCCTGATGCTGCGATATATGGGAGGCCAATGGTGTATGTCGAGTTCGTGGAGAGGGCAGAATCATCAGGCATGGTTGGTTCAGATGCCGCTGGTGGAGATGAAGTGGCCGGCGGTCATGAAGACCCTTCTGCGGGAGAACATGTGGGCGAGGAAGTGGGTGATGAAGACGACAGGAGGCGTGCGCAGAATTTCCAGCCCAACGAAGGTGTGCACGACAGGTGGTGGGCCGCCCGTATTGACTGTCATGAGTATCTTGGGGACCGGGTGGAAGAAGAGGACAGCGAGGAGGATGAGGAGGTTGACACAGGCAGCTCTGGAGAGGACGAGGATGGCGAAGGTGCAACTGGAGGGGTGGTAGGTCGTGTTGTGACCACGGACGGTGCGTACGTGTCGTCCAGACTAGACGACATCGCAGCGGCAGCCCTAGTTCTGCCACAGGCGGAGGAGGGAGAATGGGGGTTCAGCGAGGGCGCACTCTTTCTGGGGCAGTGCTTCCGTAATAAGAGTGCTGTCCAGCAGGCTATTGCTAGACATGCCGTCAACATAAGCCGGACGTATCGGGTCCACAAGTCAAAGCCGGACACGTACGTTGTGAAGTGTGTGGACGGGTCATGTGGTGGCAAAGTCCGTGCACAACGGTACAAGGGCATTGGCACGGAGTTCCGGATAACGATGCTGCAAGATCACAGTTGCGAGCTTGCGGGGCCAGTACATAGACACCGCAACATGACATCACGTTATGTTGCGGAGGTGGTCACGCACCTCGTCCAGGCGGATGTGTCAATTACCCCGAAGGTTCTGATGGCAGCAGTAGCGAACGAGGCGGGCTACGAAGTGAGCTACAAGAAGGTGTGGCGGGCGAAGCGAAAGGTGCTGCACGGTATGTATGGGACGTACGAGGAGGCGTACGACCTGGTCCCAAGAATGCTGGATCAAATTGCACAATCAGTGATATGACAAAAGAGATCAGCTTTGCTCAGTGGGATGACAAAAGATGCCAGCTTTGGGCAGTGACATGACAAAACGGGGGCCTTTTTTCAGTGATATCGCAGCACTCCCATCTTTACTCACTGCTACGACCACGCGGACCATCTTTACACGTACGAGTAGAGACAAAACGACCCCTATAAATTGGTATGCATTCCATTTCCCAGCGAACATTGCACATCCAAACCCCATACTACATCGCGCTTCCCTCACCCAACCGGGATGGACAAAGGCAAAGAGAAGCAATGGGACAAGATGGTGAAGGATTGGGAGGAGACCCGTGACATAGCACGGTCAGCTGCAGCCCGCGATGCCGCCCGCGATGAGAAAATAAGGGCGATACAGGCCCGGGTAGAACAAGCCCATCGTGCTACGATGAAAGGTCCCCCCCAGAGCGCCCGCGTAGCAACAACCCCATCCCGGACGTCCCCACCGAGCGTTCGCCACAACTACCACCTGAGGGGGAGATACCTCCCCTTTGTTGGTGCGGGGACGTGTGCAAGTTCTTCAAGTCTAAGCACCGCATCAGTCTAGGTATGCGGTACTGGGGTTGCGCAAACTACTCCAGTGACTACCCCAACCGCCGTTTTGACACCGCAACCTATCGGCAGCCGGTAACGACCACATGCACCATTTTCCCCTACCTTTTCTCCTTCACAACACGCACTAACAATATCTCTCTTTTATTTACAGTCTCCGGAGCCCCTATGTGCCTACCGCAAATGGATCGATCTTGAGATCCACCCTGAGGACCAATGGACCCTCGACTTCGAGGAGTGGAATGTCACAAAGGAGAAGGAGTTGCTGGAGGAGGAGCGCCGCAAGCACGAGCACACCCTGCGTATACAGCGCGAGACGCAAGCTCATCTTGAAGCGTGCACGCGTAGGGATCGGGAGGCTCGCGAGATGGAGCGCGAGAGAAAGAGGGAAATTGCGGCTAAGGCAAAAGAGGCTGCGGAGGAGTTCAACGCCGAGCGGGCAAGGAAGGGAAAGTGGCCCCGGTCCACACAGTAGGTCGTACGAGCAATTGGGTGGGTTAGTCGCATATCATGCTATATGTTATGCATGTAATAAAAATCTACGCGGCATGTTACTCCCAACTGTATTATGAAATTTAATATCTAGTATTTTCGCATTCCATGATTCACGTAGCACCTTCACAATATCACTCATTCCATGTTACTCACCTTCACAATATCATTCGCATTCCAAAATTTATGTATCGCATTCCATGTTACTCACCTTCACAATATCACTTACCACTTTATGTATCGACCGTTCTACGGTCAATCTTTCCTACAAAAAATTTACCAAAATTTTTTATGCATCTACAACTTACAACGAACATAATCTTTTATTACAACTTTATCTGATTTTTATCCAGTTTATAACTACAAAATTGCCAAAACTGAAAACAATCACGGAGATTGCAAACCCTAAAAACACAGCAAACCTTAAAAGTCACTTACCACTATTTGTATCGATCATTCTACGGTCAATTGTTCCTAAAAAAAATTTACCAAAATTTTATTGGCATCTACAAGTTATAATGAATATAAACTTTTATTACTACTTGGTCAGATTCTTTCCGAGTTTACATTTACAAAATTGACAAAACATACAAATAACATGGTGATTGCAAACCTAAAAACCATAGAAACCCTAAATATCACTTACCACTTTACGAAACGATCGTTCTATGATTAATCGTTTTTAAAAAATATTTATCCAAATTTTTTTTATATCTGCAACTAATAATGAACATAAATTATTATTGCAATTTTATCTATTTTTTTCTCAGTTTATAACTACAAAATTGCGAAACCATACAAATATTCACGAGTATTGCAGTCGGGGACATGCGGTCGGGGGAGCAAACGCGCGCTCGTGCGACCGCGGGACCGGGGACGCGCGCTGGCGGGGCGGGACGCGCGCTGGCGGGCGCGGGACGCGCGGTCGGCGCGGGGGACGCGCGGTCACGCGAGGCGGTCGCGCGCTGGGCGGGAGCTCGCGCGCTCGGGCGCGGCGCCAGGCCGGTCGTGCGGTCACAGACCGCACGACCGGATGAACAGTGGCCACGTGTCCCTCTCCCGTAAACGCGCGCTCAAATGGGGTCTATTTTTGGAATTTTTTGCTTTGGGGGGCCAAAACAGGAATTTCGGTGGGCTATGGGTCCAACAGTGTCCAAATTTCACAGTCCTGCTAGTTTCTTTTCTGTCAAGCGCAGGGAAAGGAGAATCTCTTTGTCTCTCTCCGCGAAAGCGTTTGGCGCTCTCGCTCGGGTCATGTGCTGTGGCCTGTGGAACGCTTCGCTCTGCGTTGCGCTTCGACCAAAGGTTGCCTCTGCTTTTTTTTTTTTTTTTGTTGCTAGGCTCCTACTCTGGCTCGGATTCGAGGAAAAAAGCATTTTTTTGGTCTGCTTTCCCTCTCTTGGCGCTAGAAGTCAGCGCTGCTGCTGCTTCGTGCCCGCTGCTGTCATTGTGCAGGAAGAAAGCCCATTCGATCGGATGCCTCGTGCTGCCCTCGGAAGTCGGGATTCTTCCCGGGCAGGTGGTCGCGATTCAAATCCCGAACTGATATGACTGGATATAAAATGTATGACAAAAATAAATAATTAAAAGAATAAAAAGTACAGATTTATGTGTGATTTCAATTCATCAATGTATTCATATGGGATACTGTGTCAGATGTGGCACTAAACTAAACGGTGCATGATTCAAATAGTATCAGATATGACAACAACTAGTGCATTCGATTTTATTCAGTTTTCTTTTTTATTGTGAACATGAAAAGTCAAATGTATAGCACTCATTCAGTAGTGTTTTATATGGGGATATATGTAGTGCAAAAGCAAAACTAGGTGCAAAAGTGCAAAAAAAATGTTTGGCACCAAATTAACATGAAGAACAAAAACAATTTCTAGATGTAGTATATGGAGTGTTTTGTCACCTTCAAGATTTCAAATTCAAACTCAAACTATGTTATAACAATCTTTACCTTAAGACGAATTTGCTTCAGTAGTCGAAAATCAAATCTCTTTAAAGTAAGTTTTCATCACCAGGCTTTATATCTTGAAAGTCTATCAGACTCTTCAACAAGAAAGACTAAAAGAATCTTATCCGAATGCTCTTGCGAAACAAAATTTAGCAAACCAGCAGTAAATCTAAACAAAGGGCTATCAACAAAGGAGACGAACAAATCTGGACTTCAACAATTCATAACCCCAGTAAAAAAATTTGAGTCTGTGCAACTGACCCGTTGAAACAAATACTCAATCGTCGAATGTCATAAACCAAAACATCACATGTGGCGCTAAATAGATAGCGAAGAACTCATATCATGAAATCTAATATGCTCCACCTGGAACATAAAACTCAGCAAACAACGCTTATTAATAGAGTAACTTTCACATGGGGGCACCACATACATTAAATTGCCGACTTCAAAGGTAAGTGAATTCTATGATATGGTTGAAGCTTCCTTGTAAAATTATTCGAATGAAAGAAATTGTTTTGCCATTAATGAAGAATAAACTACAGTACAACGTTTGTATCGAGCTATGATAACTTGACAAATATTATGGTATCTACACAAAAGCAAAATCCTTCTTACACTTAAAATTCTTTATCTCGAATGAAAATTAAAGCAAAACCATCATTTTTAAGCAGCAAAACTTCAGATAATACCATACTAGCTACCCTCCAAATAGTGATTAAAAAATCATATTCAGTTGTCCTACAATTGACATTAATATTTTTTCTATATCTCCTTGATCAAGCGTAGCATAAATTATGTTAAAAAAACCTTGTGTCTCAATTCAATAACGAAAGATCGTAACCTAAATTGCTATGCAGAAGGAAACTAAATTTACTGAAACAATCTTTGTACACTAAACAAAAAAACTCATGATCGGAACCTCGTGCACGTAACAAATTTTGCGGGAAAACAGAGCGGGGCCTTATTATACCAGGGGATGTATAACGGGGAAGTGATTGCTGTGAAGAAGCTTCATTATTCGCCAGGACTTAACGCTGTGCAATTTAGGAATGAGTTTAATAACCTTATGAGGGTCCATCATAAAAACAGTGTACGGTTTAATTGGCTACTGATACGAGATACGGCATAAACATGTTGATGAAAATGGAGAATATGTTTTTAGTAAAATGGTAGATACAGTTCTCTGCTTTGAATATTGCAGGGAAGCCTTGACAAGCACAGGTATGATACGGTGGTGTTTAAATTCAATAATACTATCTAGCGTGTAATGAAACAATGATTCCTTATATTTAAATTTTTTTTTTAAAAAAAAACCATTTTTATACTTTTGCAGAAGAATCATGTGGACATAATTGGCGCACATGCTATAAAATAATTAAGGGGATCTGTGAGGATTCAAACCACCTTCATGGATTGAAAAAACCTATGCTCCATCTAGATCTAAAACCTGCCAATATATTGCTACATAAGAACTTAGTGCCAAAAAATGTAGATTTTGGGTTGTCGAGGATCTTCGGGGGACATAAACCCATACAACTGCAACTTGTAAGGGCATCTCCAATGGTTATAGCTAGCAACTAACTATAAGACTTCCACATCATCTATATAGTACATATTAAAACTAGCATTCTAAATAACTATCTATAAAGATAGCTATTTGATGGTTACATGCACACAGAATTTATAGAGGCTGCCTCGTTTGGCGTTATAGATTAGTGCTTAAGGGCAAGTACAATAAGGATCTTATAGCCAAGCTAGTCAGCATTTTTGCTGATGTGGAGGAGAGAAGAGAGGAGAGAGAGGAGAGCTTGGCTCTCATGCAAGCAACAAGCTGCACACGGGAGCCTATGCAGTGGTGGGTCCAGATAATAAATGTATGTGAGGAGGAGTAGGAAAGAGAATGTGAGACATGGTACCATATAATAATAAAAAAAAATTTGTAGACAAATAGGAGACAAATTATTGTATAACTTGGCTCTTATAACTTGACTTATAGCCAAGCACTTGGCTCTATTATTGGACTTGCTCTAATAGGAAGAGCTATCTCGATTTTTTTGCATACTCTCTTTCCTCCACATAGGATATATGTTGATGTGTACATGCATATAGCTAGCTGACTTAGACCATTGGAGATACCTAACGGCACGGTGTATGTGCACTTTTTTTTTTTTGGTCGGTGGGCTTCTACTCTGCCTCGGATTCGAGGAAAGAACGCTGGAAGCATTGTTTTTTTTCTTGTCAGCTTTCTCACATGCGTAAAAGTCAGCTCTGCTGCTTCGTGCACGCTGCTGTGATTGCGGAGGAACCGAGGACCGAAGGAAAAGAAAGACCTTTTGATCTGCCCTCGGGAGTCGGGATTCTTCCAGTGCAGCTGATCGTGGAGAAATTTTACCGTATCACCGTTACACAGATCCATGTATGTAACAAACCAATGAGGTAGCTACACGTGTAAAGTGAGGAGGCAGCCTTGAGGCATCCGGTCCCTTCCGCCCGCGTGGCCAGGTTCAACGCCTCTGCCGGTTCATCCTCTCGGCCTCCGCTTGCCTCCGCCCCGATCCGAGGTCTTCCGCCGCTCCGCCCCGCCCCGCTCTGCTCCGCCCCGCCCCGCCCCGCTCCGATCTCTTCCTGCCCCGCCCCGATCCGCCCCGCCCCGCCCCTCTCCGATCTCTTCCTCTGCTCCGCCACACCTCTGCCGCTCCGCCCCGCTCCGAGCTCTTCCGCCGCTCCGCCCCGCCGCGATCTGCTCCGCCCGGCCCCGATCTGCTCCGCCCCGCTCCGATCTCTTCCTGCCCCGCCCCGCTCCGAGCTCGTCCGCCGCTCCGCCCCGCCCCGGCCCGCTCCGAGCTCTTCCTGCCCCGCCCCGATCTGCTCCGCCCCGCCCCGCTCCGAGCTCTTCCCCCGCTCCGCCCCGCCCTGATCTGCTCCGGCCCGCCTGTGCCGTCGGTAGCTCGCCAGAGACGGTAGGTCCTTGCCATCCCTCGGGTAAGATCAAGAGCACCTTCACCGGTAAGAAAGCCCGACGAGCCGTCCTCTCCCGCCTCCTGCTCCAAGTCCCCGAGGTGTCCCAGCAGTCTTGTTCCTTTCTTGGTAGGGTGGTGGTGTCTGATTCGGGATTTTGGGTTTAATTGCAGAGTTCGCGCGTACGATGGAGAAGCACTCCGCCGTCCTCCGCTACCTCGGCGCCATTGACCCCACCGGCAAGGTATACAATGATCAGAGTGGTTGCGTTGTATGTTTAGTACATAATGCTCGCCATTTCTGCGTGGATTGATCTGACCGCCGCCGGGGAAATTACTCCACCAATGGTCCTAAGCTTAGATGATATTGGTAAATTGATTTGCCATCAAAACACAATAGCTTAGATTGATATTGCTAAATTGGTTTCCAACAGAAAGACAGTAGCTTTGATTGATATTGCTAAATTGATTTGCATCTGAAAGATAGTAGCTTCATTCATATGAGTATTGTTCTGAAACCACAAAACAACTTGACATATCTTATACTCAAACCAACAAAAGTATTGTCCTTGACACGCTATCTTGATTCGTGAAGCCAAAAGAAAGTATCTCTCTTTCTATTCAATTAGCAATATCTGCAAAATGAAGCAATAAGGCATCACAATGGGAATAAAGGTAATGCAGTCTAGAACATGGAAGAACAACCAAAAATTCCACTTACTGTTTTGAGATGGTTGTCTAGCAGCAACGTTTTGCTTCTTTTTAACACCACTTTGAGAAGTGATAGGCTGCATATTTTCTTTCATTGATGAAACATGTGTGGCTTGTGAACCATGCTTTCTTTTCTTCTTTTTTTCAAACTGACACCTGATTCTAGCATTAGTTAACCCTTTCAACCTGATATGTGGTGGATCATACACTTCAACCCCTTCATTTGAGTAGTTAGTTGTGCTGCCACCAAGATTGCACTCTAGTTCATTCTCCACCAAGATTAGTGCCTCCTTTAATTTATCTTTCACAATCTGAGTCCCTCTAGGTGTTAATGAAGCCTTGTTGAAAATAATATGTCCTATGTGATTCAACTCACTTGCACGCAATGCGCGAGTAGAAGTTTGGTCATTTGATGGTTCGAGAGAGGAAAAAATAGCTCTTTCTTTAGCACATTTAGTCCATCTCGGCAATATATACAAATCTGGTATGCTATGTATATTGTTCATGAGAAGTACCCTCAAACAATGGCAACACAACAAACCCAAAATTTCAAATAGCTTGCAGTTGCAACATATTTTGAGATCAAGGCGGTCAAGTTTAACTGAGAAGTACCTCTTGCCATCTTTATTTAGCGTGTATGTCACAACTTGGCCATCATCCTCAATTTCCAGACAATTCAGACCCAAACTCTCAAATAACTCATCCTTAAACATCATAAATAATTTTACCGTGTATACATTAGCAGCATGCCCCAAAATTCCTCCCTTAGCCACAAAATCTGCAAGGCTACCATTTTTGCAAAGAAAATCATCGTCTTGCTCTACTTGGCGCATGTCTTTAGCTTTCTCTTCATAGTGTTTAATCACTTCTACCAGAGGTAAGCATAAGCCCAAAATTTGATGGAATACATTGTTTGTGCTTTCACTCCTTTGGGTGGACTTCATCCTTGCCGAGAAAATATCGACACTAAATGCCGTTGACCATCTTTCGCGAGCATCATACAATCTTGTGAGCCACTTGTTACTCTCTAAGTTGTATGTTGTAATCATGTCTTCCCAAGTTGATTGGAATTCATCAATACTATAGCACCCTGAAAGGCATTTGTGAAACATGGCCTTGAATGAGGGATTTCCATATAGTCCAGCAAGATGCTTCTTGGCATTTACAGTGAGATGCCATAAGCATAGTCGATGACATGAATCTGGGAGTACAATCTGAATTGCATTAGCCATTGCTTGATCTTGATCTGTAAAAATACACTTTGGTTGACGACCTCCCATAGCATCAAGAAATGTTTGGAATAGCCAAATGAAGGATTCAGTTGTTTCATCTGATAGAAAAGCACACCCAAATAGTATATTCTTCCAATGGTGATTAATTCCAACAAAGGGTGCACAAATCAAGTTATACTTATTTGTTCTGTAAGTTGTATCGAACACCATTACATCTCCAAAAAAATCATAGTCCACCTTAGATCTTCCATCCCTCCAAAAGAAATTGGTCATCTGACCATGTTGGTTCACTTGGACTGAATAGAAAAATAATGGATCCTCCATCTGTTTCTGCTTGAAGTGTTCATAAACACTTTGTCCATCCCCTGCTCCAATCATATTTTCCTTAATTGTTTGTAAGAAATTGTAGCAATCCCTCTTTGTGAAGCCAACATTATTCACACCTCCAACTTGTCTTGCCAAGTATTTGAATGACTGATTTGGTTTTATGCCAACACAATACATGGATGTCATGATAGCAGCATGAGAGTCCAACACTTTCCTCCCAGATCTCAAATTGCGTTTTTCTTCTTGTGTTGCAAACTCATGATTATGCATGTCATTGATATGAGTAATCTCCCAAATGTTATCTGTAATTGTAAACCGAACTCTGGCCATGCAATTGGTTCTTGTTGACAAATGATTCCGTTGTGCAGGAGCATCCTTGTTAGAATTCTTCTCTCCTTCTTTTGAACAAAGAAATTCTCGTTGACGGATAACTCCATTCACAAGTCGTTTATTCCCTTTTCTAATACTGAAACCCATATTAATAGCATATCGGTTGTATAGCTCATAGGCCTCTTCTTCTGATGCTACTTTTGTTCCAATCTTAAGTTCCAAGTCCAAAATAGATGGAAATGATCCCTCGCTTTCATGATGCTCATCTGATTGATGCAATTCGAATGGTTCCGTAGGCCTAAATTGATAGATTACATTAGCATGTTTTGTTCATTCACGAAAATGCTTTCCAAAATTCTTGCAAAGAATGTAAGAACAAGAAAGAAAGAGATGACTTTTACTTGAATCCAGTGTTTTCGATCCCCTCTGTGCTCCATGCTCTATCTCCTGACTCATCTCCCATTTCATCCATGTTTTCTCCCCACAAAAAAGAAATGGCCTGAGTAGCATACAAATGGTAACTATTATATGTTGCAAGAGAAGCAAAAATGACAAGCAGTATGACAAAACAAATTTAAGATTTGAATTCAACAGCTGCAAGTACTATATATGATTTATTGAGAAACATGCAAACTTGCACCAATGATGTCTTGTTCTATATGTGCAGGACGAAAGGCATGAGGATCTGGCGTTTTCACAGCATGGGCACCAAGTCAGATTGCAGTCAATTTTCGGAACAGCCAGCCACCCAAAAGGAAAATGGTTGAATTTATGTGTTGAATTATCTTGTTATCCTGAGTATTTAAGATTGCAGTCAGTTTTCACAGAATGGCATTTCACGAGGGTTCTTACCAATCTGCTGGTATTTAAGATTGGATTGAGTGTAGAAGTGTGACAAAAAGGAACCTGGGATTTGTAGTTTTTAATGTTTGTTTAAAAGAACCTGGAATGCCAATTGAGTAAATGAAGAGTATAATTATTGCAATGTTTTGGCTTGCACCTGGGACTGGCAAAGTTGATGAGAAGAGAAACTGCAGCAGCCTTCTCGGCAAGGATGAAGAAGAGCAGCCTTCTCTCGGCGGGATGAGAAGAGCAGCAGTGGCCAGTGGCGGGAAGTTCTGCTTCTGGGATGAGGAGAGGCAAAAAGCAAAGAGCAGCGTGGCGGGAAGCTTCCTGCAGCATGCTGGCCTTTTTTTTACTCTACACCTCCTCACTTTACACGTGTAGCTACCTCATTGGTTTGTTACATACATGGATCTGTGTAACGGTGATACGGTAAAATTTCTCCTGATCGTGATTCAAAATATCGAACTGATATCAGTGGTTATAAAATATATGATGATAATAGATAATTAAAAAATAAAAGATACGGACACTACTACAGAAAACCGTATTACAGACGGTTCAGAAACGTCATCACAGATGGTTTTCTGAACCGTCTGAATTTATGGGTCAGTGATAATCGAAGGTTATCACAGACGGTTTTTAATTACAAACCGTCTGTGATAGGTGACCTATCACAGACGGTTTGTAACTAAAAACCGTCTGTAATATTCCCCTAAATCTATTTCTATTTATTGGCTAGCCTCAGGAAATGCTAGCCATACTCCAATAAACAAGATCATTTGACACAATATATTCCAAATGTTAACACAATGTACAGTAAACAAGATCATTTGACACAATATATTCCAAATGTTAACACAATGTGCAGTAAACAAGATCATTTGACACAATATATTCCAAATGTTAACACAATGTGCAGTAAACAAGATCATTTGACACAATTTATTCCAAATGTTAACACAATGTGCAGTAAACAAGATCCTTGCCTTATACGGCGACGGCGGTGTGGACGGAGAGGGGCTCGGGGAGGCGGTGACGTGCTCGGGGAGGCGGCGATGGGCTCGAGGTCGGGGGCTCGATGGAGGCGGCCGGCGAGGGGCTCGGGGGCTCGACGGAGGCGGCCGGCTACGGGCTCGGGGAGGCGGCCGACGAGGGGTTGGGGGGGCGGCTCGGGGAGGCGGCGACAGGCTCGGGGTCGGGGGCTCGACGGAGGCGGCCGGCGAGGGGCTTGGGGGCTCGACGGAGGTGGCCGGCTACGGGCTCAGGGACGGCGGCGGCGGGCTCAATCGGGACTTCGGGAGAGCGATTAAGTCTAATAACTGCAGTGTACATGTAAAACCCTAGCGGGGGTTATATATAAGGGATTATTACAGACGGTTCTAAACTTAGAACCGTCTGTGATAAGGCGGTTTACGAACAGTCTGTGATATTAATGTATGAGACGGCGCGCGGTTATATACGAAGCGTCATGGTCTGTGATATTAATGTAAGAGACGGCGGTTATATACGAAGCGTCACAGGTGGTTTGGAATATGAACCGTTTGTGATAATGCTAATTATATATGCACACACTATTCCATTTCTTCGATCTAAACTGCCCTCTCCCTCTCATCTTCTTCGATCATCACCACATTTCTCAACAATGACATCTAAAATTCTTTTCATCTCCTTCCTCTCATCTATCCATCATGAGTTGTTTGGCCGCAACCTTACACAGGCGGCCAACAATTTACGTCTGGAGCAGCTCCTCCGCTCACGCCCTGCTCTCCTTCCTCGACTCGCTTCCAATATTGTACGTCAACTAGACCTCATCGTCTGCCGTCGACGGAGGTGTCTCGTTGCCGCTCACGAAAAGGAAACCGCCCTCAGCCTCGTTCTTCTCTACAATGTCCACAAAGCAGAGGAAGCTCTTGCGGAAGTGCAGAGTGTGATGGATAACATTTCCGATCAAGCAGAATCGGCCGATTCTGAAGTTTATCATGGCATCCTCTTTGAGATTATGGTCCATGCTAATAATTTTACCAGGCTAGAGGAGGAAGTGGAGAGGGCAAGGACAATCTTCACGACATTCGAGAACTTAGCGGCTGATCCTCCAACTCCAGAAGTTGAAGAAGAAGCATATGAAGCCTAGAAGATTAAAATCTGGGAATCTCTTTTTCTCTTAGATTTTTAATAAATTAAATTTGCCTTCAATTAAAATCTGGGAATCTCTGTTTGTCGAACTTTTGTAATGAATTAAATTTGTCTTGAATTAAAATCTGGGAATCTTTGTTTGTTGAACTTTTGTAATGAATTAAATTTGTCTTGAATTAAAATCTGGGAATCTCTATTTGTCGGACTTTTAATTTGGAGGCCGTTTGTGGTGTTTGTGGCGGGAAAAAGGAGTATCATAGATGGTTCTTAACACGAACCGTCTGTGATATTTTGGATTACATAGACAGTTTATGTTTAAAAACCGTCTGTGATAATCTAGAATATCACAGACGATTTTATAATAAAAACCGTCTGTGATATTCCATTATCACAGATGATTCAGCGGTAAGATCCGTCTGTGATATTACTTTTTCCAACCAGAAACACCACAGACGGCCTCCAAATTAAAACCGTCTGTGATAGTGTACGTCACAGACGGTTTCACAAAACCGTCTGTGATTTGGCGTCTAGTATTAGGCTTTCTGTAGTAGTGGGATCAAATGTGATTAAAATTTATCAACATGTTCATGCAGGATACTGTGTGTCAGACGTGGTACAGAATGGTGTATGTTTCAAACCGTATACATCTAACTCTTATTCAGTTTTCTTCTTCATTTAGGACTCATCTTTCTCGCTTTATATATGTATCTGTATCACATAAGAAGAGTAAAACCTTATTGTAAATATATCACTTTATACAGTAAATTTATCTTCATATGTTCGTACTTTTTTCTATAAGAATTTTATACTTATGTCCTTTTGATTGACTATTTTTATGGTCCGTTTTATTAAAAAAATGTTATTTCAGCCAGCTACAGTGAAATTTCAGTTATAAGTCACTTTTTTAGCCCAAATGAGCGGCACCTTAATTTTCTTCTGCGTAGTGATTTTTGGAGTATGATCTTCTGGTAGTGAATCGAGATATGAGGTTTTTTAAAACAATTTGTACTGCGCTTGATCGAAGAGACATTAAAAATCCAATGTCAATTGTAGCAACAACTGAATCTAATTTTTTAATCACTGTTTGGATGGTAGTTAGCATGATATTCTCTAGAGTTTTGCTGTTTGAAAATAATGATTTTGCTCTAATTCCAATTCGAGATGAAGAATTTTAAGTGTAAAAAGGAGTTTGTTTTCACGTACATACTATAATATTTGTCAAGTTGTCATAGTTCGATACGAGGGGTATACTAAAGTTTATTCTCCATTAACGGCAAAAGAGTTTCTTTCATCCGAACAATTTTACAAGAGTAGTTTCAACTATATTATGGAATTCAGTTACCTTTAAAGCCGGTATTTTGATGTACGTGATGCCCCACATGAAAATTGCTCTTTCAATGAGCGTTGTTTGCTTAGTTTTGTGTTTCAGATGAAGCATATTAGATTTCATGATATGAGTTATTCGCTATATATCTAGCACCACAAGTGATGTTTTGACTTATGTTGTTCGATGATTGAGTATTTGTTTTCGGAGATCAGTTGCACAAACTCAAAGTTTTTATTGGGGTCATAAATTGTTGAAGTCCAGATTTGTTCGTCTACTTTATTGATAGCCCTTTATTTAGATCTACTGATGGTTTGCTGAATTTTGTTTCGCAAGAGCATTTGTATATGACTCTTCTAGTCTTTCTTGTTGAAGAGTAAGACTTACTTTGAGGAGTTCGATAGACTTTCAAGGGCCTGTAATAAAGTTGCTGATGACCTTGTTCTTTTTGTCTTTTGGTTTCTGCTTTTGTCTTTTGTCTTCTTCAAAAGTCAAAAAGCCAAACGTCGAAACGGGTCAGCCTCTTGAAACAATTCTCCAAACGACTTCCTGAGTTTAAAACTGTATGCGTCATCTATGCTGGCGTCTCCGCTATCCACTACTGTGTCAAAAAGGTACAGACAAAAACCATCAATTACAACCAAAAGCTATCAATTATGGCAAAAAAATAAAACCCCTATAATTTGGCTGAGCCAATATCTCGACTTTGTACTAAACTTGGTGACCGGCTATTTGGCCGGGATAATCGGTTAATGGAAGTTTCCTTCCATCTGAAAAAAACAATGTGGGCCTTTGTGATTTTTGTTTGCTTCGCTCCTTTATTAATCGTAACAAGTGGCATTAGAGTTACTATTTTATTATAATAAGTGATATTAGAGCTCCTTTATGTATCAACGGCAACGGCAGCTAGAGGTGTTGAGGATTTATTTGTCTCGGCTTATCCCTTGGATTTATTAGTGTAAGGTAAGTTAAGCATGCATGCATCCGGAGGAGTTAATAATTTAGTTTTGTGACATACTCCGTTTGCCTATTAATCGCACACTAATATCTATAATACTGGCAATCAGTATTTAATAAAGTATATAGAAAAGTGGTCTATACAATAGAGGGACAAGTATATATGTAAATCAAAATTACCTCGTTAAGAAGACATCTAAACTGTACTGGAAGGCTGTTCATGTAATTGTATGCGACTATTAATTTCTCAACAATGTGCAGGACAATACCGTCCTCAAAGTATACGGAAGTAAAAAATATCCCTGAAAAGCTACGCGAGGTTGGAATTAAACCTCCACTTGCTAGTCGTCGGGAGTGTGGCAAATGGAGGCTACGTCCACCAAAATTATGTGCGGTACATGCATGCGACTTGTTTGTTTCCTTTCCATGTATGCACATCTATATATCGGAAAGAACTCCTCTGGGGCACGTCCCCATTCCTCTCCATGGGGTCTGACTCAGATGGTCTACACGTGACGCACGTATCTCCGCGCTCCGCCCCACGCATGGCCACACTACTTGTCCTCCCCTGAGTCCCCTCCCGCCCCGCCCATGCCACCACCGCCCACGTCTCCTGGCACCTCATCGCCGCCACCTCCAAGGAGCCCCCACCCCGCGTGCGGCCCAAGCACGGCGGAGGCCCCGGCCACAAGTCCCTCGCCCTCTCCCACGCCGTCGCCGGCCGCATGGACAAGGCCTTTGTGGTTGTCAGGACTCAGGAGCCCCGACGCGTTCCTCCACAACATGGGAAAGGAATCTTATACCCTGACACTGGCTCTTAGTAGTCACTCTATCTGCATTACTGCAAAGTAAAACCAGAATTAATAAACAACCTATTTAACATGGCAACTGCCATAATTTCATACTATTCCAATGGCTAATGAGCTTGTAATCATAAGCCTGTCATCACATTTGAGGCAGAAGTTCTTTTCTAGACCAATTCTAATCGTGTAACATTTTATGACACACATGATCTCCAAAAGGTGCAGCTGCAAATTTGAAGTGTAGGCTTACTTCCTCTAGAATGACAAATTTAAAATCACATGGTGGAAATGTTAATAAAACAGTAAGTTCAGACTGATCAGACTGCATATTTCACACCATTGTTTCATTCACTATCGGAGTATATTTTTCTCAGAAAAGAGAAGGAAAAAGTGTGGACAAACAGAGCATTAAGCAAAGGTGGCAGCTGGGATCAAATAGTACTATATATATATACCTTAAAGCCCTTTTTATCCCATCAATTGACATTACTTTCACTGGTAGTAATGGGTTTCTTGGATTGGATCGCTCTGAGGAAGGATTGACCATGTAAATCCCTTCTGAACGAAGTTTGGAAGCAAACTGGAAATTTCTGACAAAATTGTACAGAATCATTCATGGCCCAACAAAGTAACTATAGAATTATACAAAATAGGAGCAGCAAAAGCAGATAGCATATGGAACTGTTAAGGAAGAAAAGGAAAGGCTAGTGACTATTCATTTTGGGGTTCGCTACTATACTTACCCACCCTTAAGCTCCCCTCTACCAGTAGAGTACTTATGCGATGTTTTCTGCCAATAGGAAACAAGCATATTGAATCATATTGCACGTCCATCCGTCTCAGCTACAAAAATGTTGACAGTTATTATATCCTTACCGATGAATAGAATTTGCAGTATGATCCTTTACACCTGCAAAAGGACAAGACATATTCAAGGCCAGAACTACATCTATCAAAACCACACGTATGCGTCCATTTTTGTCTTGTGGTTTACATATAACACACAACAAATGATATAAAAGTAATTTTCCAACTAAACATAACATGTAACGGGAAATCTAGGATAAGAAAAGGGTGTTCAATTACAATTCGCTTCCATTGTTAAAAACCTCTGGCCTAAAAGCAACACTTTGTCACGGAACAATGACGCTATCTGAAATGGGTGTTCAATTACATTTTGCTTCCATTGTTGAAAATTCAGGCATAAAAGCAACACGGAACAATTATGCTATTTGAAATAGCTAGAATATAATCCTCCCACCTTGATAAGGGTCTGTCCGTGCATATCAATGTCAGTGCATATTGCAATTCTGTTAATATCTCCAAAGATATATATACACCACACTAATTTCCCATGGTTTTTGTGCACAGTGTACAGTCTATTGTCTCTAAATATGCCTGAAAATAAATGGCAAAATGGCAACGTAGCTAACAACCTACAAATTCAATGTTTCAAACATGTTTTGAATTTCTCATCATCACGGAGGAAAAACTTGTTTATGACCATGGTGCAGACCACCCATCCTTCCTCTTCCCTCCACAGATCCCGAATTCCGCGGAGACCCCCATCTTCATCATCTGCCCCACTGAGGCAACACTCAAGGAGAAGCCTTTTCCCTGCACGAACATCACCAACACACATGCAACTCAGCATCACTCAGCAGAAATTATTCAAACCATCAAGAATCCAAATGGCAGTCAAGCATAGTACCCCCATTATCCATGTGGACATTGCCGTTGAACATCGCGAACACTGCACCAACTGTCGCGCCGGAGTAGTGGGCGTGCACGTCCCCGAACAAGAACATTGACACCTCCGAATCGTCCAGCGCGCCTATCTTCCAGATGCTGTAGTCCTTCCCCTGTGCGCTCACCCGCGTCACGCACTTGTCCAGCACTACCCCCGCTGTCGCCTGGGAGGCCCGCGTCGACGAAGCCGCGGATCATGACGTTGTCGAGGAACGCATCGGGGCTCCTGACAGCCGCGATGGCCTTGTCCATGCGGCCGGCGGCGGCGTGGGAGAGGGCGAGGGACTTGTGGCCGGGGCCTTCGTCGTGCTTGGGCCGGACGCGGGGTGGGGGCTCCTTGGAGGTAGCGGCGGTGAGGTGCCAGGAGGCGTGGGCGGTGGTGGCATGGGCGGGGCGGGAGGGGACTCAGGGGAGGACAAGCAGCGTGGCCATGCGTGGGGGCGGAGCGCGGAGATGTCTCCCTCTCTACGTACACATGCATGGCATGTGACCTAGTGGATCTAGTACTGCATATCATCGGTCCAAAAGAGGAATTGCTCTATATTTTTTCAATGGAACTCATGCACTCCAAGCGACACCTTATGTGATACGTTGTGTTCTCTTTTTTTGGCGGGTACGTGATACATAGAATTTCTTTCAGATGCATGATCGATTAATTAATCTGTTGCACTTGGCATCTCACATATATAGGTCAAACAGCAATGCTGAAGTCGGCCGGTATCTTGCGAGATGTGAAGCCAACTGGCCCCTCGTGATCGTCGACAAGTAACAACGGGCGGCCACATACGTTCGTGTTTGTGGATCATAATTGTTACGATTGATACCGATCACGAGGGAGCATATCTAGTGCTAATGGCTATTTTCGTGCTAAGGTGCTAATGGCGATGTGGACCGTCAGATTTAGATTGTGTGGTTTGGATGGAGTTGGGTGGAAACCCCTTCCCACTTATATACGCTGAAATGGCAGGTTGACAAATATCTGGATCATTCATCTTAGATTCCATGATTTTCTGCATATAGCGGCAAACGTAGATTCTACATACGTTGCCCTGTAGCTGCTGGTGACACTGTAAAAATAGAATTACATACATATGTATCGTCAGTTCTAGAGGCATTATTATGAAGTATGATATAGCAGGATTATTGTGTTAGAGCGGGTACCAGAAATCGTGTCTTATTTTGCAGCGTGGTGTTAGATTCCTTATGTATTCCTCCCTGGGCAACGTAAGCGTTGAACGATCTACGTGATTCCAAAAAGTTAGCTTCAACCATTGCAAACGAAGAGAAGCCTACAATAGAGTTATATATGGAGGAAATAACTTTACTTGTCAATTGTTTGTTGCACACAAGTGAAGTCGTGGTTGCTCCTAAATAGGAAATCAAGGTATATTACCTTACTCCACTTTGGTACAATCACAATTAGAACCCATGAGACCTAGCATGTGTGTCGCGTTAGTGATTAATCCTAAGTTCATATTACGTATAAAGTACGAATGAAACTTGTATGGCAACTATTGAAGTGCTTACCCCTGATTGAAGGGTATCAGAATGTACTCCTCGTCAGTGTGAGCAAGCAATCCCTTCGTTATATATTCTTCGACAAAGGATATGTTTCAGATGATGGATTGCTCAGAGACCAAGTATCAGTCGAGGAAACCCATTGGTTGTCGCTGTTGCCAGACTCGCTGCATCATGGATCTATATGTAAACAATGAGTTATGACATTTATCGGTATTATATGAATGTAGTACTTCATTTCACAGTACACTTATAGTGTCCATCATCATAGAAGTAAGGCGTCGAGTTCGTCGAGGTTGAATAGTAAAAATAAGTCTTTGAATGTCACAACTATATAGCCCGAGTCGTGGAGGAAATGCTCCTCCGTGTATCTCACAGTGAATCCACTTTGCCAGTTTGGCTTCTTGTTGGACCTTTGCATATACCAGGTACGCAAAGACTTGTAAACTAGTCCAATGCTAGGTAATTATGTTTCGAAGACCAACGACAGTCCGAGCTGGTGCTTCCAGAATTTGAGAGGTAGTGTAGTCTTCTTTGGTTGGGCCTTAGCGCCTCGCTTGCAATAAATCTTCAGCATCATCTCCGCAGGAGCTGATGCGATGGACTTCTGAAGCGGAGCTTGAGATGGAGTCATAGAGAGTTCTGTTTGACAGGCATGGTAGTATGGAGATCGTGACATGAAAGGGTCCATGGTGATGTCCCTCTTGGGCTATTGGACGAATGTGTGGACAACATCTCCTAATGTCATGATTTTTTTGTTAGAGGTCTCTCTAGTGGGACTTCCTTGAAAACATCATTAATCATATCTACTTAGACCTTCGCAAAATTGGTCTCTAGCTAGGCACCGTGCACCAACGTCCCTGGTAGGTATGGATGTGCCAACCCCTGCCCAACGTCAACGGGAATGGAGGCAACAACCCTGATTCTGAGGATGCATGGTGTGGCCTCCTACATAACGATACACAATAAGCTAAGGCATCCACCAGATCTATCTATCTAGCATTCTAGAGATGTACATTACTTAGATGTCGTTGATAAGTAAGTGAGCATCGCTATGTTCAGGAAGTGGCACGGACACACAGCTACTCCGACGTTGAGGAGGACTGAGTATTGCAATAACGGGGGTGGCTTGCGACTAGTTGCGGACTTCTCTCGGTTCTTCTCTCAATACATTTATCTCTGCTTGAAGTGAGGCAGTTATGTCCTCAAGTTTTACATCAAAATCTCATTTCATAAGTTTCTCGCGCTCGGCCTTAGATCTCTTTCTACTCCTATAAACCTCAAAATCATTTGGGAATCCATGCCTCTAAGATACATAAACCCTTAGACCTCACGTGCAACCTGGGTGCTCCTTGTTTCCTAGTGACATAGACAGTATATCCCTCTCCCTGAATGTTTGGAAGGAGCCTTCGGAAGATTCAGTAGTCAATATCTGCCGCAAGAGGCAATCATATTATTTTAGACCATGAAATTATGGACCTATTAACAACTAAGTAGTTTAACATATCTTACAAGGCGTTGGGATATTTCATCGTCTATGGGGGTTTTTGAAAGAGGCGACGCCCGAAGACGTGGTTGATGACCTTGCTCTTAACCAGTTTCAGGCGCGCTCGTTTGTGATCTCGGCAAATGGTGAGGAGGCCTCCGATCGGATTGAGACCTCGTTTTCCATCCTCCATTGCGAGATTTTACCCGCGTACCCAGCGGTGTCGAGTCTGTGGGGGGTGGGTGTTTTGTACCTGGAGAACCTTGTGCGTCACACTTTCCTGTTGAAATTCGACCGTCGTCTTCATTCGCACAAAGGCCTCCCATGTTTCTGGCAATACGAAAGGATACATCATAAAGGGCGTATGATCCTTGGTCACATGCTTCATGATGAGCGTGCTCTTGAAGGTCTTCCACGCTTTTTCCATCACGAGAAGTGCCAGCCATTGCACGAGTCCCTGGACTTCTGCTGGGATCTCGAACATGTTTGAAATTTCCGTTCACAGCATACCTTCTCATCTCTTGTCAAATATTTCCACTTTGCTATGGTGATGAGGGCCCATTGCCTTCCACTTATCCCATAGGTAGTCCAAAAAGTTGCTACTGCTTTCTTCGGTTGTAGAGGGACCCCATCTAGAAAGACCTCCGTAATGGTCATTCAGGCCGTTGGCCTTTTCAATATTTCTCTGCCATGCTTAGTTCCTCCGATCTTCGGAGCATGAGACACATGCGACGACATCGATAACAATGATGATGACATCTCTCTTACAAGAAAAAACTAATTATAATGAGTTGTGAACGTATGGCACATAGTTGATCTTACAAGAAATAAGAACATTCAGCGACATATATTATTGCTGCAAGATTTCTTTGCAATACTGACATTCTAGTGTCTCAGCTATGAGAGACTAAAAGTGGACATTTTCCTGTTTTTTTTAAGCAAAGGCAGGAGTTCTGCCTATATATATCCGGGAAAAGAGGTAACTTAGGACGGTATTAGCACCGCTAGCTCGGACAAGATCTAAGCTTTTTTTTAATGATGCTATTCATGGTTCATGTATCCTTCCACATGAGCAGCCACAGCAGTTGACTTGATATAAATATGGTCAATTGGGTATATATATTTGTACCATTTGCAGTTTTATTTTAGATGATTCTACTATGTGCAATTGCCGACCAAACCGCAGCTGAATGATACATCGATCCTGCCTTGGCATTGACCAAGAAGCGGTCATTAATGTCACACACTTATTAGCATCAATTATTGGGCATCTCCAATGGTTATAGTTAGCAACTAACTATAAGACTTCCACATCATCTATATAGTACACACTAAGAGCAAGTACAATAGTATAGTCAACTAGTGGCTATAACATTTGTCTATTTTATCTATAGCCTTCAAAAAAATAGTTCATACAATAAGATAGCTATTACAATAACTATTTGGCCCCATGTGTAAAAGAGTGAAATGCATATTTTTACGTGCTATAGCTAGCTGTAATTTAGTAGCCAGCCTCCTTCTCTCTCTTCCTTTCTCTCTCTGCCACGTAAGATTTTGTTGCTATTATATTTGCTATAGCCTGCTGACTAAGCTTTATTGTACCTGCTCTAAAGCTAGCATTCTAAAGAACTATCTATAAGGATAGCTATTTGATGCTTACATGCACACACAGAATTTATAGAGGCTGCCTCGTTTGGCGTTATAGACTAGTGCTTAAGGAAGAGCTGGCTCGATTTTTTTTGCATACTCTATTTCCTCCACATAGGATATATGCTGATATGTACATGCATATAGCTAGCTGACTCAGACCATTGGAGATGCCCTTAGCATTAATTATTGACTAAGAAAGAAATAGGATGCCCTTAGCTGACTCAGACCTTCTTCGTGCTTTTGCATTTGCTTTCTATCTGCTTTAATTTTGCTTAAGAACCAGCTGCTTTAATGTTAATTATGTTCCAAATGGTCTTTGGAGCAATTATTGGGTTCTACGTATATGTATGGTTTGAAAATGTCATCGGTGAGTTCACTATTGCTGAAATTACTCTACCTATGTATATAGATTTTCTACGTGCATATATACGTAGGGGTGAAAACGGGTCGGATTCGGACGGATATTGCTGTTACCATATCCTAACCCATATTTTTTCTCCGGATTCGGTACCAATCGGATTCGGTACCAATCGGATTTGGTGTCGGATCGGTCGGGATTAACCCATTTCGTTTGCACCCCTACTTGTTTGTAAGGAATGCATACAGTGCAGTAAATGGAGTAGGACGCACTGACTTGATGTTACTATTTAATAGCTGATGTGGAAGATTTTATTTTACCATTGCAAAAGAAAATGAAACGTCAAATAGTAGCACTAACCTGAAATCAAACTTGAAGATGTATCGGATTCGGACGGATATTCGGATTCGGACGGATATTGCTGTTACCATATCCTAACCCATATTTTTTTTCTCCGGATTCGGTACTAGTCGGATTCGGTATCAATCGGATTCGGTGCCGGATCGGTCGGGATTAACCCAACCCGTTTTCACCCCTATATATACGGTTTAAAAATGTCATCAGTGAGTTCACTATTGCTAAAAAAAATGTCTAGAAGTTGTTCTGAAATTACTCTACCCGCGTAGAAAAATTCAAGTTCAAATTCATTCTACATTAAGATTAGAGAAAAAATGAGAAAATTCTGACAACTAATAAATCAAAAGGAGAAGGAAAAAGAAATCGACAAATTTTACTATTGACAAAACATATTTTTATTCTTATAACATAATTTGAATTCGAAATCTTGAAGGTGACAAAACACTACATATACTACATCCAGAAATTGTTTTTGATCTTCATGTTAATTTGTTGCCCAAACCAAAATTTTTTGCACTTTTGCACCTAGTTTTGCTTTTGCACTACATGTATCCCCATGCAAAACACTACTGAATGAGTGCTATACATTTGACATTTCATGTGCACAATATCTAGTTTTGTTGAAATTTTAATTACTATTAAACATGGAGCGCGCGCGCACACACACATACATACACACACACATACACATACATACATACATACACACATACACACACACACATACACATATACATACATACATATACATACATATATATACATATATACATACATATACATATATATGTATATGTATATGTATATGTATATATATGTATATGTATATGTATATATATGTATATGTACATATATAGTGACCTAACGGTCTGACCATTGGATCAGTGACCTGAGACCTCGATCGAGTCGCTAGTCGGTCCACGTGTGATAACACTGGCGTGAAGTACTCCGGTGCCAGGCAACTGTCATGCACGATTAATGCGGACGTCCATGTCCTTCGTCTCTAATGTACAATAAGGAGAAGTGTGACCTGCAACTCACCCCGAACGTGCCCTCGATGGGCGCGATGGCGTGGTGCGTCCACTCAGACAGTAGCCACTAGGGATGGCAATTGTGCTCGTTTACCCGTGTACCCGTGGGTAAATATCCTAATGGAGTCGGGTATGGGATGGATTTTTTACCCACGGGTAGAAAAATGGGGGGAAAACTCTGCCCATCGGGTAAACGGGTACGGGTATGGGTTAGCTTTACCCGTACCCGTTTCGCCCGTTTACCCGTGAAATGAACTGACAAGTGTGCCCTCTTAAACAGTAAACCCTAAGTCTAACATCCACCACTCCACACGCCCAGATAACCCTCCGCCCCCTTAACACCCCGCGTCCCCGCCGCCCCTGCCCAGATACTCCGCCCCCCTCTCTCGGTGCGACGCTGCCCTCGCACGGCCCGCCTTCATCCGCCGCCTCCGCCCCCCACCCGGACGCCAGCATCCTCCTCCTCCTTCATCTGCCGCCTCCGCCCCCACCCGACCGCCGGCCTCCTCCTCCTCCTCCTTCATCCGCCTCCTCCGCCCCCCACCCGGCCGCCGCCTCCTCCTCCGCCCCCAGATCTGCCGCCTCCTCCTCCTCCTTCATCCGCTCGCCCAGATCTGCCGCCTCCTCCTCCTCCTTCACCCGCTCGCCCAGATCTGCTCGCCGCCTTGCGCCCCCGCTCGCCTCAGCCCTCAGCGCCTCCGCCGTCGCACCCGGTCGCCGGCCGCCTCCTCCGCCCCCACCCGGCTGCCGACCGCCACCTCCGCCCCCACCCGGCCGCCGGCCGCCGCCTCCGCCCCTACGCTGCCGCCCGTCGCCCCCCACCCGGTCGGCCGCCCTCACCATTTTTTTGGCCCAAGTGCCCAACCAGCTGTAGATCTTGAGTTCTTGACAGATACCTGAGTTATGGCTTGTCTTATTATTGTTTCTGGCAAGGGCAAATTGTTTTTGCTTCTTTGTGTTATCTATATTAGGTTGCTAACTGCCTTATCCTTTATGCTTTTTGCAGATTTGTTCTCAACACTTGCAAGCACTTGAAGGAGAAGAAGTCATAATAGATCAATTCTTATTACTAAAGAACAACAAATATCATAAATTAAGTGTAAGCTATTGTATTGGACCTATCTGTTTCCCTAGTGTCTCAGTGGTATAACTCCTATTGTGTATATAGGCACAAAAATTCTAGATAATAAAAATTAATTCTAGAAGTGAATAATTGTTGTAGGTGATGTTAAATCACAAATATGGTCTATGAAATAGTTTGCTTGTAATTTTCTAAAGTTTGCTCTTCTGGAGTTGTCTGTTTCTGTAATTCATCCGTGTAAAAAAAACCAGAAAATTCGTCCGCTTGAAACTTTCATGTGTGTAATTGTTTATGAGAGAAGGGCTTCAACAGCCAGTTGTCTAATTTTGTTGTATATCTGACAATATAGCAACATCAAAGAGGTAACGTTTTTTTATGAACTAGAAAACCAATGCCTGCAAATTCACTCCATTGTCGATTTCTGTAGCACATTTGTACGAGTGATATGAAGTGGGTAGTATAGTAGATTGTAAGACCATGATTAATGATCACGGGTAAACGGGTATGCCCACGGGCGACGGGTACCCGCGGGCGACGGGTATGGGCGAGGTTTTTTACCCGTGGTTCTTCGCGGGTATACCCGTGGGCGTAAATCGGGGTCGCGGGTACGGGTATGGGCGAGCACTACCCGTACCCGCCGCGCCCGATTGCCATCCCTAGTAGCCACCGGGCGATGCCGAAGTTCGAAATCTACATGGAGAAATAGAAGTCATGTGAGTAATCGACGCAAACAGAGGAAGAACAGGGGGAAGAGCAGAGTGGGTGAAGAGATGATTTGCCTGGGGCCTGTAGTCTGCGGTGAGGAGGATGCTGAACGCCTTGATGTCCCATGGATTATCCGCCGTGCGCAGCCCTTGTGGAGGTACCGGAGCCCCCGCGCCATGCCGACCGCTATGCCGTGCTGCCTCCATGTCATCAAGCCACCGCTTTAATACATTGGCAAAATCAGAGCTAGATATCTTGGATTATACTTGAAATGAATTCTTTCTTTTAATCTGAGCTGTTATAACCTGGATTCACTAAATTAAGTGCTAGATATCTTTTTTTTAGAAATTCTAGCATGTTTCTATTTTTTCTTAGTAACTCTAAAAGACTTGTCATTGACTTTTAGTATTAAATAGATACTTTATCACAAGAATCAAGAATGACCTGCATGAAGGAACACGCGTACGCTACACTAGCGCAGAATAGAATTTTCTACCGCGTAAACTAGGAAGCCAAGCAAGTAAGAGATCATAGATCGTTACCACTAGACGCGCAATGCAGCGGAAGTATCGTTGATGCAGCCGATTCAACGAAGCGCGCGTCGATGCAGCAGTAGTAGTCGAACGTTCTCCGTCCAACTGTCTCCTCCTCGTGATCGTCCCGCTTAGCATCGCAGTCACAGCAGCGCCTCTAACGAAGTCCACACGTCTAGGGATGGAGCACCGTGCGTCGGTGTGCTAGCACCAGCGCGCACAGCAGGGGATACGAGAGGTGGCGGCTAGGGTTTCGACGGGTATGTTTTTCAGGTCTTTTCCTCAGCCCCGCACCTCTCCTTATATAGCCTCCAATCAGATCCATATCTGATACGAGTAGAGATCAAATCCAGCTCGAAAACTATCATCCGACCTCTTATCGTTCCAGCCCATTAAGTGTGTGACCCTGTAGGTTCATGTGTATTTGGCCATGGGCCGAAAACGCCTTTCTGGCCCATAAGTCAGTAGCGGTCCCTAGCAGGACATAATGACTCCCAAACACACACAAAAATCATATCGGACGAACCTATATAGTGCTCATGTACCGATCCCTTTGCCTCACGATACCAGATCGAACTCAAGGCGAGAAACGTGACATCCTATGATAGCTCGATCCTTCACTCGAACCTGTAGTGGATTACTCAGTTGTGATTGACTCCTCAATCACATTTGGTATGGCCATTCACTTTCTTAATCCAACCACATCGAGGGGCCCAAAGATATCTCTCCTGTTATATAGGAGGGGCAAATTCCATCTTGATCGCTCATATTCCTCCGCATGTTTCATAGTAAACCCGAAAGTTACTTTTATTACCACCCAGTTACGGAGTAGTGTTTGGTAACCCCTAAGCAAACCATTACACATGTAGGAAACAATGACGATCTCAGATCTAAGGATCCTACATACACCATGTATGAGACCAACTGATGACACTTAAGAATATAACAATTCTTGCAGTGTCTCATGATGGGTCAATCCAACATCATGTTTTCTAACATGTGTTCACATTATTGATTTGATATCTCATATCCATGATCCGTGAAACATGATCATCAATCAATACATATGCTAATCTATAAATCATAAGTGTCCCACATAATGATATAAGATCAGGGATAATTTAGAATAATATCAAAACATGAATAAAGAGCTTCATGAACAAGTCACATACTTGTTGATCAATATGAAAGATATTTATTCAAGGGACAGAATAACAATTTATTCAAGCATTTATAAACATACAAGTGATACAATCATCTCCATGATTGCCTCTAGGGCATATCACTAACAGTCTCCCACTTGCACTAGAGTCAATCATATAAGTATCTAATACCCATAGCTCTTATGTGTGCCTCATGCTTTGGCTGTGGAAGAGGCTTTGTCAATGGATCAGCAATATGTAAATCCGTGTGTACTTTGCATATCTTAACATCACCTCTATCAACAATCTCGCGAATGAGGTGAAAACGCCGAAGTATGTGCTTAAATTTTTGATGCTATCTAGGCTCCTTAGCTTGCGCAATGGTTCCATTATTATCACAATAGAGACTCATTGGACTGGAAGCACTAGAGACCACACCTAGTTCAGAGATGAACTTCTTTATCCAAACAGCCTCCTTTGCAGCTTCGGAAGCTGCGATGTACTCAGCCTCTGTTGTAGAATCAGCAATCGTCTCTTGCTTGGAACTTTTCCAGCTCACCACTCCTCCATTAAGACAAAACACAAACCCAGACTGCGATCGAAAATCATCTTTATTGGTTTGGAAGCTAGCATCAGTGTAACCATTTACGACTAGCTCTTCCTCACCTCCATAAACAAGGAACGCATCCCTAGTCCTTCTCAAGTATTTCAGGATATTCTTTACAGCTATCCAGTGACTTTCACCTGGATCTGACTAATATCTGCTCGTAACACTTAGAGCAAATGAAACATCTGGGTGTGTACAAAGCATGGCATACATGATAGACCCAATCGCGGAAGCATATGGAATCTTACTCATTCGGTCTCGCTCATCTAATGCCGAAGAACATTGAGTCTTGCTAAGACTAATACCATGTGATATGGGCAAGAAACCCTTCTTGCAATCCTGCATGTTGAACCGCTTCAACACTTTATCATTGTACGTATCTTGGCTTAATCCAATTAGCCTTTTAGTTCTATCTCTATAGATCTTTATGCCCAAAATATATGCTGCCTCTCCTAAATCTTTCATAGAGAAACTATTTTTTAATGAAGACTTAATAGATTCAAGCATAGGAATATCATTTCCGATCAATAATATGTCATCAACATATAGGATCAGAAAAACAAGTGCGCTCCCACTAGCCTTTTTGTAAACACAAGACTCTTCTTCATTCTTGATGAAGCCAAACCCTTTGACTACCTCATCAAAACGAATGTTCCAACTCCAAGAAGCTTGCTTTAGTCCATAGATAGATCTCTGAAGCTCGCATATTTTTCTAGCATTTTGGGGATCAACAAAACCCTCAGGTTGTGTCATGTACACATCCTCACTTAGGTTCCCATTTAGGAAAGCCGTTTTGACATCCATCTGCCATATCTCATAATCGAAATATGCAGCAATAGCTAGAATGATCCGGACAGACTTAAGCATAGCGACGGGCGAGAAGGTTTCATCATAATCAACACCTTGAATCTGTTTGAAACCCTTTGCCACCAATCGTGCTTTATAGATATGAACATTTCCATCCATGTCTATCTTTTTCTTAAAAACCCACTTGCACTCAATGGTTTTTACACCATCGGGTGGATCAATTAAGTTCCAAACTTGATTATCATACATGGATTGAATTTCGGATCTCATGACATCATGCCATTTCTCAGAGTTTGGGCCCATCATCGCTTCTTCATAATTCTTAGGCTCATCATTGTCTAACAATAAAATGTCATGCCAATACCTTATTGACAGTTGACGTAGCCTTTCAGACCTACGTGGGGCTGATGCCTCTTCCACAGGTTGTACAACATCTTGTACACTCTGTAGAGCTTCAGTAGGAGCTGAAACATTTTCTGATGTCTCTCGAATTTCTTCAAGACTCACCGGGCTCCCACTAACTCCTTTTGAGAGAAACTCTTTCTCCAAAAAGACACCATTTCGGGCAACAAACACTTTGTTTTCATCCCTTTTATAAAAATAATATCCTTTAGTTTCCTTAGGATACCCCACGAAGAAGCATTTATCAGATTTAGGTGTGAGCTTGTCAGACGTCAAACGTTTTACATATGCTTCACATCCCCATATTTTGAGAAAAGACAACCCGGGACGCTTCCCAGTCCATATCTCATATGGTGTCTTCTCTACAGCTTTTGATGGAACCCTATTTAATGTGAACGCAGCTGTTTCTAGAGTATACCCCCAAAAAGACAATGGCAAATCAGATTGGCTCATCATCGATCGAACCATGTCCAACAAGGTTCGATTCCGTCGTTCAGACACCCATTCCATTGAGGTGTTTCTGGCGGAGTTAGCTGTGGAACAATTCCGCATTGCTTCAGATGATCACCAAACTCATGGCTCAAATATTCACCTCCATGATCTGATCGTAAGGTTTTAATTGTCTTGCCAAGTTGATTTTGTACCTCATTATGAAATTCCTTGAACTTTTCAAATGATTCAGACTTATGCCTCATTAGGTAGATGTATCCATATCTACTAAAGTCATCGGTAAAGGTTATGAAGTACTGAAAACCACCTCTGGCTGTTGAACTTATTGGTCCACATACATCTAAATGTACTAAGGCCAGCAAGTCATTTGCCCTCTCACCTACACCAGTGAAAGGTGTCTTAGTCATTTTGCCAAGTAAACAAGACTCGCATGTTTTAAATGATTCAAAATCAAATGAGTTTAGAAGGCCATCTTCATGGAGCTTCATCATGCGCTTATCATTTATGTGACCCAAACGACAATGCCAGATATAAGTGGGATTCAAATCATTAGGCCGAAGCCTCTTAGCATTAATGTTATAGATAGGCACATCCTCAAGATTTAAAACATATAATCCATTTATCAATAGAGCAAGACCATAAAGCATATCATTCAAATAGATTGAACAACAATTGTTCTTTATTCTAAACTCATAATCTTCTGCTTCCAAACATGAAGCAGAAATAATGTTTTTGCTTAAGGTAGGAACATAATAACAATTATTTAATTCCAAAACTAATTTTGAGGGTAAAGATAATGGTAAAGTGCCGATAGCTAACGCAGCAACTCTTGCTCCATTGCCTACGCGAAGATCGACCTCGCCTCTTGCCAAACTCTTACTCCTTGTCAGCCCCTGCATCGAATTGCAAATATGAGCAACCGATCCGGTATCAAATACCCAAGAACTAACATGAGATGTAGCAAGATTTATTTCTATAACATTTATACCTGAAGTAGAAGTCTTACTTCCTTTCTTCTTTTCCAGTTCTGCCAAGTACTTCTTGCAGTTTCTTTTCCAATGTCCAGTCCCTTGGCAATGATAGCAAATGGTTTCAGGTGCAGCACCAATCTTGAGCTTCTGAAACTTAGATTTGACACTCGAGATCTCATCTTGAGTTTTACCCGTGCCCTTTCCTTTGCTCAAAGCCTTATTATTCTTATTTTTGAATTTGGTAGTCTTCTGGACCATCATCACATGATTAGAGCTTTTCTTAATGCTCTCCTCTGCTGACTTAAGCATCCCATGCAACTCGGTCATTAACTTCTCCATGCCATTCATATGAAAATTCAAAATGACTAGCTCAAAGCTCGGAGGGAGCGACTGGAGAATCACATCAGTAGCCAACTCTTGGCTAAGGGGAAAACTAAGATTTTTCAAACTCTCAATGTAACCAATCATCTTGATCACATGAGGGCTGACCGGATTTCCTTCAGCTAACTTGCACGCAAACAATGACTTAGAGGTGTTGTACCTTTCAGCCCTTGCCTGGTTCTCAAACATGCCTTTAAGACCCACAATCATATTGTAGGCATCCGTGTTCTCATATTGCTTCTGAAGCTCAGAGGTCATGGTGGCAAGCATGAGACAGCTAACATCCAGTGAGTCATTACAATGTTTGTCATACTCATTCTTTTGAGCACGAGTAGCATCTTCAGCTGGTTCATCTAGATATGGACCCTCTAGAACATATTCATTCTTTTCTTGCTAGAGAACGATTCTCGAGTTGCGATACCAATCAATGAAGTTTGTTCCATTTAATTTTTCTTTCTCAAGAATAGATCGCAGGTTAAAACTGGGTGTGGAGGAAGTAGATGGCGGCATTGTCTACAACATAAAATATATGCGAAAATTTAGCGCTATGTTAATGTGAATACTTGCATTAAATAATTTAACAAAAGATACTTCCACTATATGTTTAAAATCAAATACCCTCTAATAACATATAGTGAGTCAAGATCCATATTTCACTAAGCCCTAGTGAGCTTTGGCATCACCGCTAGAAATCTAGTGACGTAGGTAAGCAACGCTTGCTAATCACATCTTATGTGACTCTTATTTGTTGGGTGACATCCAATGCCCTGGCTCCCAACACTATGCCCCAAGGCCCAAATCCAATTTGATAGCCTTGTCAAGTAAACCAACACTATGCATGTGGATGTCCGACATCCACCCTATTAGATCAAGATAGTTGATGGTACTCTGCTTTGGCAGACCTACCAAACAATGATCGTAATTCTTATAGGCGCAGCAATTGGAAGGGCATCAAATAAATTCTTAATTTTTTCTACCACTGAAGGAACATGCGTACGCTACACTAGTGCAGAATAAAATTTTCTACCGCGTAAACCAGGAAGCCATGCAAGTAAGAGATCATAGATCGTTACCACTAGACGCGCAGTGCAGCGGAAGTATCGTTGATGCAGCCGATTCAACGAAGCGCGCGTCGATGCAGCAGTAGTAGTCAAACGTTCTCCATCCAACCGTCTCCTCCTCGTGATCGTCCCGCTTAGCGCCGCAGTCACAGCAGCGCCTCTACCAAAGTCCACACGTCCAGGGATGGAGCACCGTGCGTCGGTGTGCTAGCACCAACGCGCATGGCAGGGGATACGGGAGGTGGCGGCTAGGGTTTGGACGGGTATGTTTTTCAGGTCTTTTCCTCAGCCCCGCACCTCTCCTTATATAGCCTCCAATCAGATCCATATCTGATACGAGTAGAGATCAAATCCTGCTCGGAAACTATCATCCGACCTCTTATCGTTCCAGCCCATTAAGTGTGTGACCCTGTAGGTTCATGTGTATTTGGCCATGGGCCGAAAACGCCTTTCCGGCCCATAAGTCAGTAACGGTCCCTAGCAGGACATAATGACTCCCAAACACACACAAAAATCATATCGGACGAACCTATATAGAGCTCATGTACCGATCCCTTTGCCTCACGATACCAGATCGAACTCAAGGCGAGAAACGTGACATCCTATGATAGCTCGATCCTTCTTCGAACCTGTAGTGGATTACTCAGTTGTGATTGACTCCTCAATCACATTTGGCATGGCCATGCACTTTCTTAATCCAACCACATCGAGGGGCCCAGAGATATCTCTCCTGTTATATAGGAGGGGCAAATTCCATCTTGATCGCTCATATTCCTCCGCATGTTTCATAGTAAACCCGAAAGTTACTTTTATTACCACCCAATTACGGAGTAGTGTTTGGTAACCCCTAAGCAAACCATTACACATGTAGGAAACAATGACGATCTCAGGTCTAAGGATCCTACATACACCATGTATGAGACCAACTGATGACACTTAAGAATATAACAATTCTTGCAGTGTCTCATGATGGGTCAATCCAACATCATGTTTTCTAACATGTGTTCACATTATTGATTTGATATCTCATATCCATGATCCGTGAAACATGATCATCAATCAATACATATGCTAATCTATAAATCATAAGTGTCCCACATAATGATATAAGATCAGGGATAATTTAGAATAATATCAAAACATGAATAAAGAGCTTTACGAACAAGTCACATACTTGTTGATCAATATGAAAGATATTTATTCAAGAGACAGAATAACAATTTATTCAAGCGTTTATAAACATAGAAGTGATACAATTATCTTCATGATTGCCTCTAGGCATATCACTAACACTGCATGCCCAGCAGGGATGAGATTAGCTCCCAATGGATTGATAGGCTGCTTTAGAACTAACAGCTAGCTCCCTTTAATTATTAGCTCCAGTTGCATGTATTGATGTGCTTTTGGCTTGGCGCCAGCGTAATCGAATGGCTCAAACTTGTAATAGTTCTCGGAAAAATTCCGTCAGCTAAAGGATAGCAAAACCATCTATTATTTTGTAGGGGATCTTCATCATATATCCTTCTTTGAATTGGAGATTTCAGGATTTACCCTCCCACCTCAATGACATGTGGAGTCATTATAAGTCATTGACACGTGGGTCAGGAGGGTAAATCCTAAATTCCCATCTATGAGGAGGGTATATGATGAATAATTCCTATTTTGTAGGGGTGTATACAACATTTACAACCTTCGTATGTTTGTGACCGTAATTGATTAAGGCATTTGGGTGTATATGTTGCAATCGTTCAAAAAAATGCTGTAATCAGCCATGACGAAGTGTACCATGGTCTAAATTGATTTGTTTAGGACTTGAACAGCTATCAGCGATGGAGTGAGTCTTGTTAAAATATTACACCAAACAGCTTCTTAACCGCCCCCATCTCCTGTATCTCAAGGCGCTAAGCAACGAGCATTAGCACTTTAGCAGCAGCATTACCACACACACACTGACACACCCACACCCACAAAGAGGGAGAGAGGTAGCAATGGGGGACTTCGTGCTGGGGCTGGCCAAGTCGGTGGTGGAGGGGGCGCTGACTAAGGCCCAGTCGGCGATCGAGGAGGAGGCGAAGCTGCGGCAGAGCGTGCAAAGCGACCTGGTGTTCATCACCGGCGAGTTCCAGATGATGCAGTCCTTCCTCAACGCCACCAACGAGGAGCACGTTAGGAACAACGTGGTGAGGACCTGGGTAAGGCAGGTCCGCGACCTGGCATACGACGTTGAGGACTGCATCGAGTTCGTCGTCCACTTGGACAAGAAGCCGTCCTGGTGGTTCCGCGTGCTCCCGTCCTGCATGGCACCGGCGCTGCCTCTGGACGAAGCGGTCGCCGAGATAAAGCAGCTCAAGGCAAGGGTCGAGGACGTGAGCCGTAGGAACGCACGCTACAAACTCATCAACGACTCCGGCTCCAAGCCGGCCACCGTCGGGCAGCAACAGCCGATGGCGACGACCGACACCACAGCATTTGACACCGTCCAGGAGGCGAGGGACACCGCGAGGAAGAACCGCGGTTTCGTGGACCTCACTGAGTTGATCGCCAATATGGACGATCTGGGTCTCCAAGTGATCTCGCTGTGGGGAACCGGCGGCGATCTTGGAACGACGTCCATCATCAAGAAGGCCTACGACAACCGGGATGTACGCCAAGCATTCCAATGTCGCGGCTGGGCAAAGCTGACGCGTCCTTTCAATCCTCACGAGTTCCTCCGGAGCTTGCTTACTCAGTTCTCCGCAAGCTCTGCCCTGACGAGCAGTGGCGGAGCCGCCCGGGCTCACGGGCAAAAGCGCACAGGTACTTCTCTGAAGTCAGTGAAGTTGAAGATAGTATTATCTCAAGCAAAAGCTCGTCGTAGTTTGGCTTGCTCAGGCTCTAAAAATTTCCTAGCGCAGCACTGCTGACGAGTACGGAGGCGGCGGCGCAGGACGAGTTCATCAAGGATTTCGCGAAGCAAGTGGAAGAGAAAAGGTACCTCGTCGTCTTGGAAGACCTGTCCACCGTGGGAGAGTGGAAAACCATCAGAATGTACCTACCGAACAAGAAGAACGGCAGCCGGATCGTCGTGTCCACGCAGCAGTTGGAAATCGCAAGCTTGTGCACGCCGCAGCCGTGCGGACTTTCGGAGCTCATGCAGTTGTCAGCTGATCACTCTGTTTGTGTCTTCTACAGTAAGGAGGTACGTGAGCCGTAATTTTTTCCCCCGACAAATGGAAATATCCCCTGCCTCTTTTACTAAAAGAAAGCAAACACAACGACAGTACAATACACCAGTTTACAGATCAAAGTTCCTACTCACATATTTTTGTATAATAAAGACGTACTCACGTATCTATGTACATACGACACCACACACATCTTTATATAGTTGTGTCCAATGCACATGTTAAGATAAAATAGAGATCCTAAAGTCTCACAAAGCACGAACACTTGTTTTGATCACTGAATACATCTATACAAACAGCATTAGTCCGAAATTTCAGTACTCCCTGTTTATATAAACAATAAAGGGGTAAAAGAAGGCAAATCCAGATCCGAAATTTCAGGGAATCTAGTGGCATTTCCTTTTTATTTTCGGATTTTATAATTCCAGGGTATTACAAATATCCCCTGCCTTCTTTTACTGAAAGAAAGTAAACACAACGACAGTACAATACACCAATTTACAGACCAAAGTTCCTACTCATACCTGAACACCAGGTAAGTGGTTAGGTAACCAGCTAAACAAGAAAAGTAGAAAGCGGCACTCAGGCACGCAGATTAGAAACGCAGTAAGACAGAAAACTAGCACAAGAGCTTCGAGGCATCTTACTGTTACTATATTTAGTCTGTATTACTTACCGTTTAGGACATGGACACTGTCCTCAATTAATACATACTTTGACGATTTCTTTCTTTAAATTATATGGTAGCACAAATATTTATCATGGTAAATCTACTAAATTATTTCCATGTGACAAATGTAAATATTTTAACTGCACATATTATAGGACGACATCTATTTAAGACTGAAAGTAGTATTAGTATCACAAGAAAAACATACTAGACATGCCACAAGAAAAGCTAGAAAACGGACCTTAACTAGAGCTAGTATCATGGCTACAAGTAGATCCTTCTTCATGGGTGGCCCAGCCCGATTTTGAGGCTCGGGCCTGGCTAGTCCTATGTCCGGCCAGGATTGGGCTTTAGCTTTGAGCCCATAATCCCAGTCTTAAGCCCAATCAAGATCGATATTGGGGTATAAATATATTTTTATATTTATGCATATACTCCATCAGAAAATTGATTAAAAAATATTAATATTTTATTCAGAATAAATAAAAATTAGGATTTTCAGGGTTTTCGTGCCGGGCTTCGTGCTCAACACCCACGGATTAGCCAAGGCTAAGGCTTGGCATTTCTAGGCCTTCCTCGAACCTGGCATTACCAGGCGGCCTTTTGAAGGCCTGGCCTGGCCCGACCAATGAACAAGTCTTGTTATAAGATACATGCAGAGGCAATTCCTAGTTTACCATTGAAAGTTTATATCATCCCTTATATATCAATTATGGTGTCACTCCCACGTATCAATGACACAACTAAGTATTTTAGAAATTTCTAGTAACATACAGGGATTAACCCATACATATATCTCTTGAGGCAAATCATCACATAAAGTACTAGCATTAGCCTTAGAAGCAATAGAACAATAAACAAGCAAACAAGTGATCCTTGACAAGCAAAATGTCATTTGATTCTTTCAACTCTAAACAGTAACTCAAGGAGGGAATATTCCTTCTTCAATGCACCATATTCCTTTATTATTTTGCCAATACCTTCATTGATCTCCATAACCATGTCAACCAAGTCGCCAATACTTATCACATGCTATCAAGCGCGGGCTTAGTAGAAGATCTTGGTGGAGGTCTTTCTTCTTTTCAACTTATAACTTATGATTTCTTCTAAATAAACAAACGAAACGGCTTCTTGGATGACTTTTTGAAATAGCTTATCGGGACAATAGTTTTGAAGTGGTTTAACGACTTATCGGTATTCAATTTATTTGCACAAGCACTCACAGTAAAACCAAATGTCATCAACTAGAAGTATAAGACATCAGCCGCAGTAAAAAAAACTCAGCCAGTATAGGTGAGGTGCTCAACAGGGTTGCTAGAGCTATAAATGGAATCGTGGCCCACCTTCAACTCCATCCTCTTACTTTCTTGTTTTTTTGGACTTTTCTTGCTTCTCTTCATCTTCTTATTTCGGGAAATTGCATCTTCACTCTTGTAGGACCGTGGTACGACGTCTAGGGAGGGAGGTGAATAAGAACCTCAAAATTTCCGTAAAAGTACTCATATGGAAAGCAAATTGCAAAAATTATTTTTTATTTTGAATTAAATTACTTTTTGTTGGAATTCGTACACTAATCCAACTGCCAATTTTTCTTTCAAATTAAAGTTATTTAGAGATTTTACTTTGGAATTTATATCAAAATCAAAATGCTATTTTATTTTATTATTTTTTATTTTAATTATTTTTGCTTGACTTTGTATACAAATCCAATTGCTATTTTTAAAATTTTTATTTAGAATTATATTTATTTAGGGATTTTATTTTAGAATTTGTATGGAAATAAAATTGCTAATTTTATTTTATTTTGAATTATATTTATGTAACGATATTATTTAAGATTGGTATGCAAATCAAATTACTAATTTTATTATATTTTTTATTTCGTATTTCATTTTTTGGATTGTAACTTGACATGAACTCTTTCTTTTAATCTGGACCAACCATAATCAACAATGAAGATTTTTTATCTTTTTCCACCGATTAACGTGATAATTTCTACAGTGAATATGATAGCTTCTTTGCTTCTGTTTTAACAGTATAATAGAAGATGGATAATAGATCTGGGGGAAAGGAAAAAAGGAAAACAACCAACTGTTACTGTTTCCCTTTTTTTGTACCTTTGAGAAACAACCGAACTACAAGGCAGCACACGCTAATTCATGCACATGGGAATATATATACGATGACACAAAGACGTACCCCCATAGAAGCACACACGAAAAATACTGATAGAGCTTGGAACCATACTCAGGACCTCTTCTCTTGCATATGGATACCCGTAACACGTGCTAAAAGTTCGGTGCAATCTTGATGTGTGCGCCTAACAAACTGTTGTGACTTGCAGGGTCGTCCAAGTGTTGGTGGAAGTACAACCAATGAGACCATCCTTCAAGACTTGAGGGCCAGCCGCGACTTCAGGGCCTTAGAAGAAAAACGCGAGAGAAACATTATGCCTGACTTAAAAAAAAACGTCACCGTTGAGAAAATGAAGCTGGCCCTAGACTGGAATCAGATAGAATCGTCTTCTCTGTATCGCGAGAAAGAATCGTCTTCTCTGTATCGTCTGCTTCTTAGCTCCGATCGTGCGATCGATGTGATCTCCGTGTGGGGGATTGCTGGCGTTGGGAAATCAACTCTCGTCAAAGACGTCTACTACAGAGCAGTGCGTGAGCCCTGGTTTGAGAGATGTGGTTGGGTCGATGTATCCCACTCCCAGCCGTTCGATTTAAGGGAGTTCTGCCGGAGCTTACTCTCGGATTTGTATTCAGAATCTCTTGAAGCCAAGAAAAATGGAAGGTTCGGTCTGTTAGTTTCGGATCTTTGGTTTTCAGGATCTCGTAAAGCCCTTCGCAAACAAAAAGTCGCATCCCTTGAAGCTGGTATGTTGGGATTCAAAGATCCGATTGAGGAGTGCTGCAAGCTTCTGCGTCAAGAGCGGTGCCTGGTCGTTATTGACGGCCTGCGGTCCACGGAGGAATGGGACTTGATAAAAGCTGCCCTCGTGACACCCGGAGCAGCTAAAAATGGCACCCGTATCATGGTCATTGCAACTGAAGACAGCGTCGCCACACATTGTTCGATGCAAGACAAAGGAGTGTTCAACGTCAAAGGTCTAGGAGCTGCTGCAGCACTTGACCTATTAAGAAAGGAGGTACGTGCTGCTGCAGCACTTGACCTTGACCTGTTACAAAAGGAGGTACGTGCTGCTGCAGCACTTGACCTATTAAAAAAGGAGGTACGTCTGTTCGTCTACTCCTTTCCTATTAATAAAGTTCTGTTCTTGGTCCTTATTTTATTGGCCTTTCATATCTAATAAAGCTATGGTGGGCTATTTAAAACACTGGTACTTGGTAACCTCATACCTAATTGTCACGAAATTTGCTCAACTTGCAAAACTGAGGCCATTTGCACAGAATATGTCCTTTGTTTGCACAGGATATGCGCGAGTAAAAATATTATTGAATCTTCTAGAAACATCGCTGAAAGCCACCAAAATATTCTAGAAACTTCAAGAATCATCAAGTCTCCAAAATTTCTACAGTCCATATTCACAATAGTCAAACCATTGACAACTTGCCGATTGGTGGCTAGCTGGTCTAATGGTGTAGCACATTTGTCTGGTGGTTAATTGCTATGGTTCGAGTCCCATTAACTACATGTTAGAATTTTTTTTATAGAACAGATTGTAGTATCATTATTCTCTTGGATTTTGAAAAGCATATATATATTATATATAAATTGAATTGTGCTTTCAATAATGTAAGTATAATTTTATAGTTTCATTGCAAAACGTAATGGTATTTTATTGTAAGAACAATAAAGTAATTTTATAGTTTTGAATTGTGCTTTTCCATCTACTGCGAATTCAATGCAAGGCATATAATTTTTTTTAGTTTTTGTTGCAGTACGATGTCTATGAGAACGTAATAGTATTTTTCCCTCCTTTACCCCTTCTTATTCTGTCCTCTTTTTAGCATAACTAAGTACACACATCTCCCAAGACATTTATGAGCGAATAATTTAGTTACTTTCTTCGTTACCCTTAAATTGATCCTGGCTTCTTTATTCGAGAATTAATGTTATTTCTGAAATTGTTTGAACAATAGGTATTCGAGAATACTGAAATCCCCTATCAGACAACCGACATGGAGCTAGATACTAACATTCCCGATCTGACAACCGACATGGAAGAGCAAGCAAAGCTTCTTGTAGACAAGTGTGGCGGACTTCCTAAAGTAATAGCTGCTATAGGCGGCTTCTTGGCCAGACGTAAAACAGCGGTGAAGTGGAGGGAGCTGAATGACAGCTTTATGCACGAGCTGGAGACCAACCCAGGGTTTGATAGTCTGCGAGGTCTATTTACCTGGATGCATTCCTACTTTCGTACTTGCCCGGACTACATCAAGCCATGCATCTTTTATCTATCCATCTTCCCGGCTGGTGAGTACACGAGCATTAGGCGGCGGCGTTTGGTAAGGCGTTGGATCGCGGAGGGATACCCCAGGGACATGGACGGTCATACGGCGGAGGAAAAAGGGGAGACGTTCTTCTCCGGGCTCGTTGGCCTGAGCATCATCCAGCAGCCACCGGAGACGGCCACCGCCACATACACCCACAACAAGAGGATGGTCTCGTGCCAAATCAATGGCTTCTTCCGTGAGTACATCAGCTCGCGGCCCATGGAAGACAACCTTGTCTTCGCACTGGAGGGGAGTTGCAGCGTTGGAGCCACCCAGTGCAGGCCGGGGCGGCACCTCGCCATACGGAGAGGTTGGGACAGAGACCCCAATGTGTACGGGAGCATCGACTTCTCGCGACTACGGTCACTGACGGTGTTCGGAGAGTGGAGGCCATTCTTCGTCTCCGAGGGGATGAGGCTGCTTCGGGTGCTGGACCTGGAGGACTCGTCAGGCCTCAAAGACGACGACCTCGAGAAGATCGGGAAGCTGGTGCCTCGCCTCAAGTTCCTCTCCGTACGAGGGTGTAGAGGGATCCACCGCCTGCCGGATTCCTTGGGTGGCCTGACGCAGCTCGAGACTCTGGATGCCAGGTACACCTCCGTTTCCGTGCTGCCAACGGCCATCGTCAAGCTACAGAAGCTGCAGTACCTTCGTGCCGGCGCAGTACCATTGGACACGGCTGCAAGCCCGCCGCCGCCATCACCAGAGCACCCATCATCAACGACACCATCGAGGAGGATCTCCAGGTCCCATACTTTGGAACCATTGGACACGGCTGCAAGCCCGCCGCCGCCATGTCCAGAGGACCCATCATCAACGACACCATCGAGGAGAATCTCCAGGCCCCATACTTTGGTACCCTCCCTGCCCAAGCTCCGCAGGCATCCTCAACCTGGTGCTGCTGGCCCTCATGTCGGTGTCGAGGTGCCGAGAGGAGGGATTGTTGGGAAGATGACAACCTTACACACGCTGGGTGTCGTCGACGTCAGCGTTGCAGCAGGCCAGGGGGAGGCCGTTCTGAAAGAGCTCAAGAACCTCACCCAGCTGCGCAAGCTCGGAGTGTCCGGCATCAACCCGGCAAACAGCAAGGAATTGTGGTCTGCCATATCGGGCCACGGCCATTTGGAATCCTTGTCGGTGCGGCTTGAGGATGACGGCGGCGAGGAATCCTTGCCGGTGCGGCTTGAGGATGACGGCGGCGAGGAATCCTTGCCGGTGCGGATTGAGGTTGACGGCGGCGAGGAATCCTTGCCGGTGTGGCTTGAGGATGACGGCAGCGAGGAATCCTTGCCGGTGCGGATTGAGGTTGACGGCGGCGAGGTATCCTTGCCGGTGCGGCTTGAGGATGACGGCGGCGAGGAATCCTTGTCGGCGCGGCTTGAGGATGCCGGCGGCGAGCAGGGTTTATCTGGTTGTCCGGATGACACCGTCTTCTCGCCTCCGGAGAAGCTGCAGAGCCTGAAGCTGCACGGGCTTGTGGGCAAGTTGCCAGCATGGATCAAGCAGCTTCAGAATCTCAACAAGTTGAATCTACATATGACCATACTGTCAGAGGAGGACATATACGTCCTTAGGGATTTGCCAAATCTGCGTATTCTACGCCTCTGTCTCAAGCGGGTTCAAGATGATACGCTCCATTTCCGCCGCAGGCCGGAAGATGGTCATCGACAGTCTTCACCCAAAAATTTCGGGTGTCTAGGAGTCCTCGAGATTGCTTGCAACTTCTGGTTAGAAGTAATCTTTGGAAATGGAGTAATGCAAAATCTCGAGCTGCTCAAGGTTCGCGGCTGTAGTGGGTCGTCATTTGGGTTTTCTGGGCTACATAAACTCTCTAGCATCAAGCGAATCTTCCTTAAGGATTATGATGAGGCAGTCAAGAGAAACTTGGAGAGGCAAATTGGCCTGCTTGAATACAAACCTGATTTGGAGCTGGAGTAACCACGTATACTTGCGAAAGACCTACGCTTCGCTAAGGTGTTTGCTGTATATCCAGATAACTAGCCGAATTCTTGGCACAGTTTACGTGGCCAGATTTAATGATATATTATCCAAATATATGGTTTTACTTGTTATATAACTCTCATGCTTATGATGAAAATAGGGTTAAATTTTTTATACAATTGTAATAGCTCTCATATATATTTGATTGATCTTCATCGTTATAATTTGGATCCATTAAAATAGACGGTGTAGATCATTCTGTTTTCTCTCCGATTAGCGTTGGTTTTTCTAACCCTTAAGAGTAAACTTGGTGGTTTTTTCTATCATTTTAATAAATAAACTAGCAGAGTGGTCTACGTATTTACGTAGCTAGATTTATTTTAAAGCTTGTAGTATTAAATGATATAACTTAGATACTTGAGAATATATTTATATATCTTGTAGGCTATTTAGGTTTTCATGACATTGTAAAATATGGAAAATGACAATAAAAGTTTAAAAGAAAAACAACTTGAGAGACGAAATTGAAGTATGAGCTTTGATTAGAAGAAAATCATTGATTCATAAGTTAGTGGGGGGGGGGGGGGGGGTTTAGAAACGTAGTCACTCTCCATTATGCATAGATCATATAGCTACATGCCTCTATTCTTCATCTATTAATTACTTTTTTCCGAAATGTGTGTATGCATGTGTATCTCTATTTTGATCTTAAGCAATATATTGATTATGTGTACAATAAATTATCTTGTTAATTTATATAGTATTGAAGTACCTTACTCAACATCATAAGCGATCTACTTTGGGCTTATCTTTCCTCACACGTTGACTGCCCCACAGCATTCGGCAGAGGCATTTGGTGAGACGGTGGATGGCGGAGGGCCACTCCAGGGACACTGAAAGCAATACCGTGGAGAACGGGGAGATGTTCTTCCGCAAGCTCGTCGACCTAAGCATTATCCCACAGCAAGCACAGACGGTCACCACCATAGGGACGAGGATGATTGTGTGCCTAGTCAATGGTTTCTTCAGGGGTACATCATCTCACCGGAAGAGAACCTTGTCTTTGCACTGGAGGGGCATTGCATAGGGCGACATCTCACCATAGGGTGCAGCCAGGACAGAGGCAGGAATGTGATCGAGGGCATCGATTTCTCACGGCTACGATCACTAGCAGCATTCAGAGAGTGGAGCCGATTCTTTATCTCTGACAAGATGAGGCTCTTTTGGGTGCTGGATCTAGAGGACAGTTATGTAGCACCTCACATACCAATATAATATACTATTATATAATGTTATTGCCAAAGTAAAGAATAAATAAAAGCAACATTGAAAATCACAAGAAAATTAAAACTTTATTCGCCCTTTAATAAAGAACCAACAGAAGCTGAAATAAATGTTTGAAATATAGGATCGGTCCACTTCTAATCCAATAAAAAGTAAAAGATAACACAAATAGTGGCAAGTCATGATGCTGAAAACTCGAGTGCTCTCACAAATGTATGTTGCAATCACTCCACTGGCCTTTTATCTGAGAATGGAAAGAGCAAGCGTGAGATTTAAAAATCTCAGCAAGTACCCAATAATAGTAGCAATACCGTGAGTAACGAATAAGTAATGCAAGCAAATAATTGACACATATTAAATGCAATGAAACTAGGCTATTGAAAACACTGATAAATGTCAGAGATAGAGGTAACAGGATCAGTGAAATTAAGGATAATCATTATTTAGCAAGTCTTGGCAATGGCACGGTGATTACTTTTCACATGCCCAATTATACGAGAGTAGTCAGCCACAATACTGTAGTCCTTGACTGTATAACCGCATATAGGGTGTAATATCCTGAGCAATAAGAGTATACGGCTCCCCGTACATTACTAGGCGGATGGAAATCTCTCTTATATGTGAGTAACCCTAGGCCAGATAATTGTTATATTGTTAACAGGTTATATGGTGTGAATTTAATTGAACTAAGAGAAGGCTAAGATAAGATTATGATAAGTGAAATAATTCGCTAAAAGTTTGGAATGAAGAAGCATTAGATCACGATAGATGGTGATGTGCAATAATAACATGGCGATAATGGTTTAGGAATTATTCTAAAAGAGATATTATAACACAGCTCACAGAAGGGTTCATAACCAACTATAAGTTTTATTACGTGATAAGTGATTTTTAATCAAATATATATATATATATATATATATATATATATATATATATATATATATATATATATATATATATATATATATATATATATATATATATATATATATATATATATATATATATATATATCGGTCATAACTCACATAAGAATTCATACCAGCAATACATCATGATATCGAAAAGATAAAATATATAAGCTTTGATATTAAAAGATTGCTAGCAGTTTAAACCTATGCCTACAACATGATCATCCGCTACTCCTATTAATGATTTAAGCATGAATTATAAATACTAATAACTGAGTATCCTAATAAACATCAACGCATATGAAACAAGATAACCTAGAACATCATGATTGAATACACTATTAGAAGTCTATAACCAGGCCAGCATTAGTAATATAATAATAACTAGGCAAGCATTAGTAATACGATAATAACTAGCCAAGTATTAGTAATATTGTTGGATCGATATCGGCAACAGGGGGTGAATGTTGCTATTTAAAAATCCCCCTAAGTACCCACTTAAGAAACTCTTCTCCAATAGCAACAGATGCTATGAAGAAAGAAGACATTCGCTTGTTGGAAGCTGAGAATAATTTTGCCGATGACCAAAGATACTAACGAAAGATGCAAGGCTTAGACCGGCAATATTTTCAGGAAGTAGACTTCACTATCAAACCAAGGAAACGGACTCTTCACTGCTGAAAACTGCAACTGAAAATAGCCCAAAAGAGACTCACTTTGCTGCAGAAAACTACTGCTGCAAATGCACTAAAAAGTGACTATTTTTGCTGCTGTAATTGAGCCAAGCTGTAGAGAAATCAGCAAGGACTGAGTGCTGAAATCAGGAGAAAGAAGGTTGACCGAAAGGCACAAAAGAAACTCAAAAACCAAAAGAAAGAAAAAGGAAAAGACAAAGCTGAAAAGAAAATGGATACTGCAGATCCAAAGGCAGCAAAATCAGTGCAGATTAGACAAGACATTGGCTGGCAAAACAGCAAACAAAAAGGAGATAACAAGCAGCAAAAGAAACACAGAAATCTGCTACCAACTAAAAGGTGCACAACCTGAGAACCGGCTGAATTCCAACTTGAGTTTGATCAAAAAGATTGGAGGATAACAGTCGGAATGCTTCTGAAAAACTGCACCAAATAGTGAGTATATGCTGCCATAAAACTGACTCAACCTGAAATGAAACAACAAGAGCTACTCTGTCCGAATGAACTGCTGTTTGAAAAGCTTGCTAAATGCTGAATAATTCAGAGAAAATGGACAGCACCTCACCACCCCAAAACTGACAGCAGGGAAGAGCTCTTGCATGAAACGAAACAAAGAAATGATTGACTGAAAAATGAGCAGAAATTGAAGGCAAATGAGAAGAGGTAGACCAAAAGGAAAAGCAGATCACTAAAACAACTCAAATACAAAAGATTCTTAGATTGAGATGGAGAGATACGCGATTACAAAGAGTTGTTCTCAGCTCATCTCTCTCCCAAACTCACACTAACTAAATCCCCATACATGCTTGAAAACAAGAACTCAAACAACACACACATGGAAAGCCAACACCTAAAAACCCTCACACACTCTCTCTCAAGCCATCTCTCTAGAATCACCCTCTCATTTTTTATCTCATTTTTTCATCTCCTGATTTCATGAAGGCTACTAGAGAACACCCTCTCTACTTATAGCCTCCCACTAATGGGTTTGCAACATGCTTTGCCTATTAAGCCACCAACTACCCTAGTGCTTTACCCACAATCCACTTCCTTTAGTGCAGCTTTGCGTATTCACCAAAACGCCCCTTGCGCACCTTCTAGGAAGCCTTCCTCATTCCTTGCCCTCCAAGCTACACAGCCACCTCGAGTCCTCGCCGTCTTCGGCACACCCCGACCGCTCCGACCTCAGCACCACCTGCGTCTAGTCCAGTCATCCCGTGCCTCGCCACGACTCCATCTCGATGTCCTGCAGCCATCACAGACAAGAAACAAATCACATAGAACCGCTCGAAATATTGTAACCATACAATAACATCAAAAGAAATACTCAAAGCCCAAACCGATCAAAACGAAAAATAAACAACTTAAGCACGTTCGACCTAGTTCGACAAGGTCCGACTGAAACCGATTGCACCGTGCAACGACATGGTCCGAACCACACAAACCAAACTCGACTTTCCTAAACCGATGTCAATTACTCATCACACACATGGGGTTACATCCACATGGTATCTCAAATATGATAATAACCAGGCAAGCATTAGTAATATGATAATAACTAGGCAAGCATAAGTAATATAATAATAACCAAGCAAGCATGAGTGATATGATAATAACTAAGCAAGCATTAGTAATATAATAATATTCAGCCAAGCATGTGTGATATGATAGTAACCAGGCAAGCATTACTAATATGATAATAAACAGGCAAACATGAGTGATATGAAAATAACCAGGTAACTCTAGTGATATGATAATAGCCAGGTAAACTTTAGTGATATGATAATAGTTAGGTAAACTTTAGTGATATGATAATAATCAGGTAACTTTAGTGATAGATAAAAACTAGGTAAATTTAGTGATATGATAATAGCCAGGTAGCTTTAGTGATATGAATAGCCAGATAATTTTAGTGATATGATAATAACCAGGCAACTTTAGTGATATGATAATAGCCAGCTAAATTTAGTGATATGATAATAACCAGATAACTTTAGTGGTATGATAATTGTGTTCAATGGCAATGGTAACAAGTAATCATGGAAGCTATGGAATATGGAACGGAGAGGTTACGGCTGTGAAGTACTTGCCTTGAACACGTTCGATAGACTCGCTGCACAAGGGATCAGAGGTGTGTAACTGCCCGAACGTTCCTTCAAAGGCAGCATGCAAACCAACAAGATGGGACGAAGACGAATGAGATCAAACCTAAGATAAACTTGTAGAAAGATGGACGGAAGTGCAATCATCCGGAAGAATTCACGTTCACTAAGCCTTCAATGTGTGAATCGCCGTTTGGCCATGTGAATCGTCGTTCGGTCGTGCGAACCATGCCCCACTGCGCAACCCACAAAACAGTGTGCGAATTATGATTCGGTCATGTGAATCGTCGACCGCACCATGTGACAGTGAAAAAGGTCACCCATCCACCGCCGCCGGCTACCGCACCACGTCACCCAAGCCTCGGCCACCTACGGCATCATGGTTGTGTGGCAGTGCCACCTACTGTGGCCACCACCATCACGCCGCCGCTGCGCCCGCCACCGGCGCCACCCTCGGTCGACTGCACCGCCTCCGGCCTATGTGCCGATGAGAGACCATGTGGAGGTATCCCCATGTTTGTGATGAGTAATTGACGGTTGGTTTAGTGAGTTTGAGTTTGTTTTGGGTATTCTAGGGTTGAGTACCTTTCATTTATGCTATTGTTGATATGCTGTTTTGTGCGGTGCTATGTGACGGTTTGCTTGTCTGTGTGACTGCAGAACTTTGGAGCTAGGTCATGGTGAGGCGAGGAGAACCGGGACTAGGCACAGGAGGTGTTGAGGTCCAGACGGTCGGTAATGCCAAAGATGATCGAGGCTGGTGAGGTGGTTGCGAGTCGGGAGACGAGGAACCGGAGCTGGAGCTACTAGTGACGGACACGACGGGCGACGACGAGAGAACCGGGACTAGGCTCAGGGAGGAGTCGGAGGTCCAGACGGTTAGAGGTCCACCTTCAAAATGTAGCCATGGAGGAGGCGAAATGGTCCTCGATGGTCTTCCTCTTGCATATCTACAGGCCGCTGCCCTCAATCCACCAGCATTGGCATTCAAGAAAGGATCTAGGAGGGCAAACCTGGAGAGGACGATGGTGTCGGAGATGGCCAAGAGTGGTGGAGGTGGGAGGACGACCTGGAGAAGGAGGGTGCGTGAGAGGAGCTAGGGGAGCGTCAGTGGCCAAATCCACCAGCACCAGCCGAAGGAGGCACGGAGAGCGAGGGTGACGTGAGGAGGAAGGAAGGGAGAGGGAGGGTGACACAAGAGAAAGGAGAGCGAGGGAGCACTGAGAGGGGGCAAGAGAGACACAGGGAAGGAGGTGGCACCTGTTAGTGGCTGGTGAAGGGAATGGGAGAGGCGACGCGCTGTTGCCATCGGGGGGAGGGGGCGGAGGGATCGGAAGGAGGAGCCTAGCTGCTGGATGGTTCCCCATTCGGAAGATCTGATGGCCTGGATTTGGTGGGAAATACAATGGTGATTTGGTCCCACATGGCAGCACCCAATTTTTCTGTGAGGAGGGGGAGGGGAAAGAGAGAACGTACGTAAAACCAACTATTCTTTTTAAGTAGTAGAGATTTTTGCTGCATCATCTCTCTTCTTTTAACTAGACGTGACATGGCATACCACTTAGCAGACCAAGTCTATTTTATTATTATTTTTTGCTGAATCATGCATCATCTCTCTCTCCTTTCAACTAGACGTAATGTGGCACACCACTTGGTAGATCAAATCCACCTTGTTATTTTTTTTACTGGGCCATGCATCATCTCTCTTCTTTTAATTGGTTTTATAATTCATAGACGGTTCTTAACAAGAACTGTCTGTGATAATTATAGACATCACAGACGGTTCTTGTTAATAACCATCTGTGATAATTATGTATCACAGACGATTCTAACCATCACTAGTAATATAGATGGTCATACTTCTAAAACTGTCTGTGGTAATCACAACACAGATAGTTCCGTCGAACCGTCTAAGATGAGACATCCAATATAGCCTTTTTTATAGTAGTGAAGGTTGCGAGGGAGTCGCGTAGATGGCTTGCCCGAAGCCCAGCGAATATGGGAAAACATGAATTGCCTTGGGACAAGCCAGCTTTTCCCAAAAAAAAAAAAAGAGTCGTGCCTTCCCCATGAGGCTTAGGGCCTACTTTTATACCACTAAGAAGGCATATTATAAGGATGGTCCTATCTGGACCTACACTTATAGGGACAATTATATCATTTTCTCTCCTTAAGGTTACACAAATACCCCTACCTAGACCTATATATATAGGGGTAGGATCAATATTTCACTGTATAGCAGTCCTATCTTGCGCTAGCCACGTCTTGCCACTGGTGCACTGGGCCGAGTGGGCCCCGGTGGGGGCCATCCCCCAATATTGTTGATTGTGTGTCCATGATTTTTCACCCAAAAGAGTTTTTCATGTTAAATATCTGTTTCGTGTTTTTTATTGGTTTTTGTTCTTTGTCCTATCATTCTTTGTCATACTGCAGAGCTTTTTATGTGTTTTTATTGTAGCATCAATCTTGACCCTCATTTTTGATCCAACGGATAGGATTGGGTGAATGGCACAAACAATGTAGCCTCTGCCATTGCCAAGGCAGAGGATGTGCTTCCCTTTGCACGTATGGAAATAGCTGGATATGTCAAAGGTCACAATATCTTATTAATATTCATCTATTATGTATGTTCACAAAATTTGGAAAGAGTTCTACATTGCTTATCAATATAATATATTGAAAGTCACGTACAATATATTGGTAAGATTAGCTTGAGAAAGGTTAGTTTGTTGTGCAACAGCAATATGAAATTGATTAGTGAGAACTAATGACGGCTACAATAACCTAAAAGTAGAAATTTTCTCATTAATCAAACAAAACCAATTGTCTATAATAACCCTAAAAATCTTAGAAATTCTCCCATTAACCGATAGAAAAAAAGAAAAATATACTTTACTTACTTTTCATGAGACCAGATTATAAAGGTGTAGATTATTCAAATATACAATAATAGTATTAATGTTGTATAACAAATACAATCGGATATCCAAATACAAATAGTATTATCATAATATCTAGTGGGACAATTGAGCTAGCAATTTAGCTAGTTTAGGAAACCACCCAATTCATTAAAGCACACATATACTCCCTCTAGTTACAAAAAGGAAATCACCCTAGAATGCTTGCTATCAAACTGTATTAATTTTGACTAAAGATATTATCTAAAATATGTAATTAGATGTACAAAAATGGTATAAGTAAATTTATCATGAAAAACATTTCCATAACATTACACTTTTATAATATTTTCTAAAATATGATAATAAAATTTAGTGACCAAAGTGACATCTCGTTGACTTTGAAAAATTAAAAATATTTTTTTTTGTAACTGGAGGGAGTAAGAGCAAGTTTAATAGAAGAGGTGGCTGCCACCTCTAGGACTAGCCAAATAAGCAAAAAGAGTACAAGTGGCTCATGGTGGAGGTAGCTAATACAATAAGTTGAGTAGAGATTACCTCTACTAAAGCACTCAAACATTTAGGGGGTGTTTGGGACTGCTCCACTCCACGTTTTTCAGTTCCGCTCCACGTTTTTTAGCCAAACAGGTTCAGCTCCACGCACTCTGTTCGAGGGAAAAAAGGTGGAGTTGTGAGAGCACCTAAGGGGTGCTCCACAAACTCTAGGTTTTTTGTGGAGCTGCTCCACAGTAGAGTTTGTGGAGCAGAGTTTGTGGAGCAGTCCCAAACACCCCCTTAATACTTGCATAAATATATCAGGGGTCACCTCTTGCATGAGGGGCAGCTTGCCTCTCTCTCCTCGTATGATGTGTTAGAGGTCACCTCTTGCATGAGAGACAGCTTGCCTCTCTCTCCTCTTTTCTCTCTCTTCCACTTAGGATTGTGTTGATATAGATTTCGCTAAAGGTGACATAGTCAGTATTATTGTACTTGCTCTAAGGCGCTACCTATAAGTGTGTGCATGTTAAAGGTGACTTTGCTTATAAACATCGTGCGTCTTGCTAGTTGGCTTCTTACCTGCATCTTATTACATCCTGGGAGGCTGGGAACAGCCTTTGGAGTATATGACACTTTTGTGTTTTTCTTGTGTGATATCCAAATGACACTTTTTAAGTACTCCTGTGTTTGCGGTTCCCGTAGGAATTCAGAGAATATGACACTCTAATTCTTGCGTTTTTTCTGTTCCTATGTTTTCAATTCCTACATTCCAAACGCGCCCACAACATGCTAAGTAATGCATTTCAATTTCGTTTAAGCACGCAGTTAGCACATTGCTAGTACTATTTTGTACGTATCTGACACAGCCACCACGTGACGACTAATGCCAGGTAATTTTGCCTCTGTTTCTGCAAACTGTTATTGTTGAGCTCGACCGTCCAGAGTAGGTCGCTGACGAAAACTATGGAACTCATGTTCGATTCATAGCAATTCCCAAATTAGATTGCTTACGAAGCGATTGCATGATCATCTAGAAATTCAGAAACTACAGAGCGACCACGTGGCTCCGAGGTATCTAATGCTGCATAGACCTCTACAAATAAGCTGGCAGGAATGGATAACAGTAGAATTTGCCCAATTCTAGTTCATAGTATAAACAGACTTATGAATTGTGATAAGGATATGTATAATGATATAGACAACTACTGTCTATAGTATCACTCTATATCATCTATAGATAATATTAATGATAACTGCTATAATAGATTGTCTTTTTACATGTCTGTATAGACAGCTCCTCTATGACATAATGTTTATTGTTTCTTGTATTATAATCGACTGTTGCATAAAAGAAGGCCTAATCTTCTATGATCTCCCTCTTTTTTTTCTATATCCTCTTATATCCTATATAACAATATTTATAGATAGCTGACATTATATTATTATTCATACTCTAAGCCTTATCACTTTGTTTAAGACGTAGGATGTGTAATTGACGTGACAAGATGGACCAATTAATACCTTGAGTAAAATGATACTAGGGTAAGTTAAGAGTCAATTGATTCAGGACATTAGCTAGTTGTTCCTCGTCTCGTCTGATCAATTCAATCACTCGGTCGTCGAAGAAGATTGATGAAGTCTATGTACCTTGCGTGTGTTTATACCATGAGCTCAAGCCCCTTGATCACCCTCACCATTACACGCAGTCATAACGAGTCACCTGTTACCCATCATGATAATTAGCTCATGTCAAAAACTGGAAACAAAATGTCCTTGTTAGTCTAACGAGCGGACCCAACTTCGGCTTTGCTGCGGATACAGACGAGATTCACCCGTGCCCGCTGCGCCTGCCTACACCGTGCTTTATGCCCTGCTCAAAAAGACTTATTTTGAGTGGCTTATAGCTAAAAAGCACTATACCTGACTGCAAAAACACTATAAGCTGACAGTTGCTTATTTGGCGTAATTAAATTAAAAAAATTTAAAATAGAAAAAAAATGTTAGCCCGTCATGGACAATAGAAACGAATACGGGAAAAAAGAACGGACAAAAAAGTTCAAAAAAAGCTAAAAAATCAGAAAAAAGACAAAATTGTTGAATAATGACAAATAAACTAGAAACCATAAGCCTAAGCCGTTTTAAGTGGGGGCTTAAGCTCCACTGCAACTGACTGGGTTGCGCCTCGCACGTAGTGCTCAATCAGCGCCGCCGCACCTTCAGTCCTGCCATCAAAAACAAATTAATGGGAGCTATATATGCCGTCCATATCACCAAAAAAACAAATTAATAGAAACAAAATTGACTTACTCCTCCCAATTAAGTAACGGACTGAGTAGTAAAATTTTTTTAAAAATAGATATGAGCGGTGGCATTCACACGACCATGTAGTTCGTGCTTCCTTGTCGATCAAAATACTTTTTACGAAACAAAAGAAAAGCTCTTAGAGGGGAATGACAAAGGAATTTGTTTAAATAATTATTTTTATTTAGAATTACAGAAATATATATGTGAAATTTATTTTTCACTTTTGACCTTATTCTGCACGGTTGGGCGACTTGAGCTAGTCACCCAATGGTTAGATGACTAATCCATGTCGCCCAGTGATTGTACCCCTAGTTGTCCAACCGTTAGGTAACAATGGGGTATATACCTCCACGTGGCCAGCACCGTGCCTCATTCGGCCGAGAGCAAGAAAGAAGGGGGAGAAGGGGAGAAGAGAGAGAGGGGAGAAGGAGAGGAGGAAATAAAAGGAAGAGGAGGGGAGGAGGAAGAGAAGGGGAGGAGGAGGTGGGGAGGAAGAGGAGAGGGAAGGGAAGAGGGGAGGGATCTGCGCATCGACAACAATGAGTTCTCTGTAACTTTTTGTATAATTATTTTTAAAATATGGTAGGATAACAATTGAAATCATTAAATTTGTAGCTTAGGAACTAATGGTAATTTAGTTGTTAATAATTATATTGATGTTTAGATCGCTCTATTGTGCATTTGAAGGACCAGTTAATTTTGCCAGTCGCTTTATAAATTGTAGAAACCTCGTAATTAGTATTCTTAATAGGCATCGAGAGATTTAAAACTGTTCGTGATGATTAGAATAGAGCGTGCCGATTTAAAATAGTACGTGATGATTTAAGATTTCCCGTAGTGATTAAAATTGTACGCGATGATTTAAATAGCATTTGAGTTGTAAAAAATCACAAATGACTAAACTAAAATTTAGAAATCCCGCAGAGATGCCTTAGTATAATTCATTTAATTATTATATTTAAGATTTACTTTCTGTTATATGTGTAAGTAATTGTGTCATAATTGCTTGCTTAAAATCTATTTGTCCATATGCGGAATTTAGATTTGAAATGTTGTGACGGGGTAGATTGATTTCCTGTTTGGTTAGAAGTTAAACTTGCCGCACTTTGCCTGTTATTTTAGCTTCGCGTAGCAGATTACCATCCTACCGTACGATATATATACACACACACACTACACAGTGCTATATACGAGATTCACCCATGCCTCGGACGTAGTGCTCAATCTGCGCCGGACCATATATTAGTCCTGCCATCGAAAACAAATTAATGAGAGTTATATATGCTGCCCATATCACAAAAAACAAATTAATAGAAACAAAATTGACTTATTTTTCAACTCGGCTTCGGCTTCTGGCTTATGGCTTCTGGCTTATTTTTCACTATTCATAAGTTTCGTCTTTTTCTGAACTTTTGTCTTTTTTTTGAGCTTTTTTGCCGGTTCTTTTTTTCCCGTATTTGTTTGTATTATACGTAATGGGCTAACAAATTTTTTATATTTTTTAATTTTTTTAAATTTAATTATGCTAAATAAGCCTCTGTCAGCTACAGTGCTTTTTTCAGCCAGCTACAGTGTTTTCAGCCATAAACCATGAGCTTTTCTGCCGAACCCATCACCACCTTATACTCCTCCCAATTAAGTACCGGACTGAGTAGTAAATTTTTTTAAAACAATAAATATAAGCCGTGGCATTCACACAACCATGTTTTCCGTGCTGCCTTGTCGATCAAACTATTTTTTTTACGAAACAAAAGAAAGGCCCATAGGGGGCGAAAGACAGACAGTAACAGAAGCCCACACCCGCGTGTGTACGGGAGTGTCCTCGGTCCAGGCGCCCGCCCCCGATCGGCCACGCTCACCCCGGGCCAAATACACCGACGTCACACACTGCCTGCCCCGCAAACCGCATGTTCCCCCCGCTTTCGGCCTATCGTGCATGTACGCTCTCCGGCTGGTTGCGCTCTTCGGGTCAGGGATAACAGGTGGGCTCAAGTCCCACTTCTCAGTGACAAAAGCTAAGAGTGTGAGGTGTGTTCTTTTCGGCCTTTTAGTTAAATGTTAGCTTCTATCACTTTTAGTAATCTCTATTGATTAGACTAATAAGGTGGAGCATCTCCAACAAATCTTCTAAAGTGCTCATATCCCCTATATTTTAGAAGAAAAGGTAAAAAAAATGGCTCCAACAGATCCCCTAAGTGGTACCCAAAAATATAGAGGACCCCATCCCTGATTTTTCGTCCCCTATATATGGAGGACGCACACCATCCCCCTAAATCGGTCCTAACGCTCCTGCGCCGTCCGATCCCCTAAATTCCTTGGTTGGTAGTTTTTGTCGACCCAGATTTTAATTTAGGGGACCATATTTAGAGGACTTGTTGGAGGTTACATATTTTTAGTCTTCTATATTCTAGATTGTGTTCTCTAAAAAGTGATTTAGGGGATGAGATTTAGAGGACATTGTTGGAGATGCTCTAAGGTGTAATTCAAAAGAACACCCTCCAAGAGAGATGGCATATTCCAAAAAACATAGCGTGGCTTGACACAAGGCAAGGTGGGCTGGATTGGGTTGAAACACGCCAAGGAAGAGGTGGGCCGTAGCTAGGGTTTTGGGCTCAAGCGGGGTCACCAGACTTTGAAAATCTCTAGAAAAATCTAAAAAAAACCTTTTTCATATTTCCTTTTTTGTATTTGATTTCAAATTTTCAATTCAGTTCAACTGCCAAAAATCCATTTAAACTCACGAAGATCCAAAAGTCAAAGAAAATTCAAATAAAAGCCATGCAAATTTTTAAAAATATGCAAAAAGGAAATTCATGAATTTAAAATGGAGTGAATTTTGGGATATTACAGGTATATTACTTACACTATGTTATGCCTCTTTATTGCACGGAGCATACTCAATAGTGATTATAAGATATTTCATAAGTGAAATGCATGCCTATCAAAGTCCAATGCTTTTGCTATAGTTTATGTATTTACCGCTTTTGTGCATGGGAAAGGCACTACAACAAAAAAAACCATGTAAAGACATTTTTCTATAGGCACATTCCAGTTGTCTCTAAAATAAGGAATTCTGTAGTCTAGAGGTTCCTTCTGACACTTCAAAAATAATCTAGAGACAGTTTGTGATGTTTTAGACATACATACAAAATTTTATCTGGGAGGGTCGTTGATCAAGAGAGAATCAACGGCTGATAGGGGCCTCGAGGCCCTCTCCTTATCATTTTTTTTCGGCATGGAGGGGATTTAATTTGCAACTAAGTAACTTCTAATTACTTTCCCATTATTTTCATGAATGGATGTCCTCTTTAATCCAAGTGTGTGGTCATGGCGCTTTTATATATATTTTGTGATTGAAAATTCTAAATCTAATGATAACTCTTGTTTAGGCTAGCTTAGCATAGAACCAAAGTTAGTCTTAAATTTCTAGAACAACAGGTACTTGCTGCGAATGGAACCTTTGATCGGAGATGCTTGAGGGAGTAAAACCTATCTTAGACAAAGTGTGGCGGACTTTCCAAAGGTGAAATATAAATTTATGGAGTTGCTGGAGCCGAATTTTTTGTATTTAAGCCATTTTTTTGAAAAATATTCACATTTAGACCCCTGGTGGTTTTAATTCCGTTTTTGGACCCAGGGGGTCGGAGCCGTGACCCACGGCGCCGAGGTAACACGTCTCGGCGCCGTGGTCCATGGCTCCGAGGTCGCAGGCCCACTCCAGCCTGGTGGCCTGCGTGGCGCTGACGTGGCAGCACCTCGGCGCCGTGGATCGTGGCTCCGAGCTCGGAGCCGTGGGTCGTGGCGCCGAGCTCGGAGCCGTGGGTCGTGGCGCCGAGATGCCTGCCACGTGGCGCCGAGCTCCCTGCCACGTCTGCAGACACTCGACGTATAGGGTTTGCACCGATCAGGCTTTACGTTGTCGCAAAAAAAAATTACTAGTTGTATTTTGTTAATTTGAACTGTAATGATTATAAGTTTTGTTAATTTTGTAGTTGTGAATTACAAAACAATTTGAAAAAATTGTAAAACAAGTTTATGTTAATTGGCTCGTTGTAGATGCATAAAAAAATATGGTAATTTTTTTTAGGAACGATTGTGCGTAGAACGGTCGATATATAAAATGGTAAGTGTCTTTTAAGGTTTAATTCCCGTGGTTTTTGCAAGGTTTGTTATTTTGTAGTTGTAATATGGGAACGAATCTGATGAAGTCGTAATAAAAATTTATGTTCATTGCAGGTTGGACATGCAAACCAAATTAAGCTAAATTTTTTTGCCGAAGGATTGAGCGTAGAAATATCGATGCATATAGTGGTAAGTGATATTTCGAAGGTGAGTGATATTTTGACATGGCAGGCATGTGGCATGTGTGCAACTCTGTACTTCTAATGTTCAGAATTCCACCACTAGTCCTAACATGCATGCCTTAGGGAAAATAACTTGCTGGGTCTATTACATTTTGTCTATTGGGTGTAGCGTGGTTGTTTCCCCTTTTTGTCACGCCCTGAAGATGGCTCCGCTGCATCCTTCTTCCTGTCACTCTTGGTCTTGAGAGCTGCCTCCCGAGCTTGAAGCTCCTCCTCCTGACGCTTGATGGCAGCTTCACGCAGACTTAACTGCTCCCGCCTCCTTTGCAGCTCATCCTCCTTGCCCTTCAGACGGATTTGGTCCACCCTCACGCGACGCTCTTGGTCAAGCCGCATCTGTCGTTCCACCTCGCGAGCCTGAGTCATCTTGACAAAGTATTGTGCTTTGTTTTCCACCTCCACTGCCCGGTTATTTGGCCATGCCGGCGACACCCGATCCACCCATTCGATGAACCTGCAAGCCTATGTGTGGCGTGGTAGATGTCATCGATCAAGTTGAAAAAAGATAACGAGAAACAAATGATTTAGTTGTGGTCGTTACCACGAAGTCGTCATCCAGGTCAGGACATTTGAAGAACCTACGACCGTATTTGGCTCGTTGTACTCGATCAGTCCAGACTCCCAACATCGTCCTAAAGTCGCAATGGCACTTCGGGCGCTCATGCCACTCCGGCACTCCAAATGGGTCGGACCTCCAGGAAGACATTGTTGTGTAGTAGTATTGTGATGCCTTGAGGAGGAGATGTGGTATGGAAGACATAGGAGGGAGGCCTTTATGTAGGCAGGTTATCTGGTGCAGTGGGCATAGTCCATGGAGAGGATATTTTCGCTTTTCCTGGATTCCAGTGTAGCAATAAATGGCCCTATGTAGGCTTTTCAGAGACTATAGTCTCATAATTCTAGTGTAGCCTTTTCAGAGATTGGACCATTCAAAGCCTAGAAAGCTAAAGACCTACGCCCCTATATGTGTACAGGCCTACAGGCCTACTCCTGTAAAGGCTAAAGACCTACGCCCCTATATGTGTACAGGCCTACAGGCCTACTCCTGTAAAGGCTAAAGACCTACGCCCTATATGTGTACAGGCTAAAGGCCTACTCCGTCACTGCGCAAAGCTGGCATATGCTGCCTCGTTTTGTCATGTCACTGAGCAAAATCTGAACTCTTTTGTCATGTCACTGAGCAAAGCTGCCCTCTTTTGTCATCTCACTGAGCAAAAGCTGACCTCTTGTGTCATGTCCCTGAGCAAAGCAGGGGCGTGTTGTCATGTCCCTGAGCAAAAGCCTCTTTTTTTGGTGGTCACTGCATTAAGCTGCCCCGTTGGCTATAAGTAGCAGGGTTGGGGTCCCATGACATTGTGAATCGAACAAAGTAGTACCCTCTCTTTCGTGGTGAAACATACCATGTCTGAAGTCGAGGGGCCAGTGGGATTTGGGTCACCGAAGGACGACATTCCCTTAGAAACGAGGGATATGTTCGGTCCGCAGTACCGATTGATACCAAGCCGGCGTGCTCAACCACCGTGGCCGAAATGCAGACACAATGAGTACGCGGTCGTCCAGATCTTGGATTCCCCGAACGATGGCGGGCGACGTTTCTTCCGATGCTCACGCTCCGGGGTACAAATTAGTAATGTTACATTTTGTATTGCTTATGGACCCTCGAAGTTTACCGTCATTTTTTGTGCAGATGGCCAAATGCGACTTCTCCCACTGGATCGACCCTCCTCACGAACGGTATGTTGATCGTTATGTGGGTACATTATGGGCTCGAATATGGGACTTGGAGTACCGAATGGAGAATCTAACTGAGGAGAACAACGACCTCCGCGAACAGATGCAACGCGAGAGGGGCAACGAGGAGGTCGTGAATATAGGAAGCTCTTATGATCCCACATGTTGCTGTGCAAACCCGAGCTGCATATGTGCATGCCACTACCACGATGGACAACCACGTCCGAGGCGACCCCCTCAGCATTTCTCCATGTGGGTGCCACGAGGCTCGTTTGGCATGTAGGTAAGAAGGTGTATGGTTGTGTTGTGTTTTAGTTGTTGTGTTCGTTGATGTGTTGATGGCTGTAGTACTTGGTTGTGTTGTCATTTTTTGGTACCCTCCATGTTTACCGTCGTTGCTGTGTTGATGGTTGTAGTACTTGCTATATTTTATGTACGTGCAATCTATGTGTTGTTTCGTGTTGTGACTGGGCAAAGCTGTTTTATTTTAGGTCGTTTGCCTTTTCAGCCGATTGTGCTTTTTCAGGAAGCATAAATTCATAAGTAAAAAATTCATAGTTCGTATCATTTGCAGTCGTTTGCAGTAAACATAAATTCATTGCAGGAATTATAGAACAACAAAGTACAGACTACGGATTCGAACACAAATATCACATGAATATAACATATACACATACATACAAACAAGTAGCTCATTACAACACGACCCACAAGCCTACACATAAATATCACTGCCTCCTAGCCTTACCCTTACCCTTACCAAGGGCGTCGGTGCCTGGAGTGTAACGGCTAGGCTCCCGGCGGCGTTTGCGTGGTACAGGCTGTGAAGGCTGAGTCTCAGGAGCGCCTACGAGCTGAGACGGGCCTATCTCATCGTAAGTCTGCTGCTCCACCTCGTCGTCGTCCTCACCCCCCTCGTCAGGGAAAGTGTCGCTCGTGGGGGATGAGCTCTGTGCCGTGTAAGACCCTCGCCGCGTCGGGTCTGAAAGTCGTGTCGTAGGCACGTCTACGTCCCTCCCCGCGCCGGTGCTGCACCCACAACGACTAGCCGCACGACGTAGCCGACCTGCTAGCCTCTGTCATCCAACATTTTGTTAACCAACAAGATACGAAGATATTACGTACTAATTTTGTAAGTGGCTTTGTCGAAGCATACCTCTAGGAAGGTAAGCGTCCGGGCGTCGCCGACTGTCCTGGAGAAATGCTCTATGTCCTGTACGGACTGCTTCAGGGTGTTGCCCTGCAAACAAGCAAAAGAATGGATAATTTACTATATGTAGTGATATTTATATCTATTGGAAAATAAGCAATGAGATTGAACATTACCACACGGTCCAGGACTGGTGCCGTCTCCACCTGCGTCCCAAGGCGAGTCGACTGGTCGTACGGCGTGTCTTCGTCGCCCGAGGACGCAATGTCGGCGTAGTCATCCTGAGTCCATTGGCCCTTAAGCTTGGACCGCGTCGCACGCTGGTACCAAACTTGGTACCGCCGGAAGTTCTCGTTGCTGTGCGGCTCGTCGTTGTCGTCCACGTGGTCCTGAAAGTGTGCCCACTCCTCAACGTACACGTGGTGGTGCTGCTCGAAATCTGTGACCTTCTTCTGTCGCCGACGATCAAATCTGCATGTCACGTAAACCAAACGTTAAAAATAGAAAAAGCTCTGTGCAATTGGATTCCAAGGTTAGAATTGAAATTGCATGCCACTTACTTGTGCAAGGCCACAGACGTGGAGAACTGCGCTACTGGCCACATCTGCCTCATACCAAACTGGCGTGCAACTCTATGTGGCAGGTGATACTCAACAGCATAGAAACAGATAAGAGGGCACCTCTTCCTGTAGAGGGCCTCGTCTATGCTGCATAGTGCGCTGAACTGAATGGCCTCCACCTCCGGCTCGGCGTACGGCTCCCACTTAACCTGCATTGAAACAATTTAACGTTTAAGGTCATATACTAACAAATGAAAATCACGAAACCAAATGGAATTAACTTACACTGGAGGCCGTGAGCGCATCTAGCTCGTTCGTGTACTCTAGGTAGGCCCTCTTCGTCCGGGCGAAGGGCACTGAGACCTGGTCCCAAAGATATGCAAGTGTCGGACGTCGACGAGGAGGAACCTCTGCGAACCACGGACGAGGAGGCGAAACTGTGGGACGACCAACTGGTAGACGACACCACATCCACAGCTGGAGGAGGTAGAGGCAACCACCTACTGTCGCGTTCGGCGAACTCCGACGACACGCCTCGCAGAGGTGGCGGTAAAGGAACGCCAACACCCCGGAAGCCCAGCTGTACTGCCCCGCCGTGTCCCAGTCGGTGAGGCAGTGGATGTACATCCACGACGCGCTGTCCCCCGTTCCGTCGGGGAAGAGAACGCAGCCAAACAAGTGCAGGATCCATGCCCTGCAATTATATGTGAAATGATATTAAATCAAACTATGTCAATTTAATCAAAAAGCTCGATTTGTACGACGAGTTGGCTCAATATCCACCCCTACCTGCAGTAGTAGGCAACGGTCTGCTCGTCCGCGTGTGCAGGACACTCTGCGAAAGTCTGCCGGAGCCATGTGATCATAACTGCAGAACTGCGATGGACTGCCTCAGCAGGAAGCTCTGTCCCGAGGAAGGCCGCTACTCGGGCTCTCCAACCAGCAGGCACGCACGGTCCGATCACTGGACGGCCGTGAATGGCGACACCAAGTATCTTCTGAGTGTCCTGGAGCGTAATAGTCATCTCACCGAAAGGGAGGTGCAAGCTGTGAGTCTCCGGCCTCCACCTACATGATACAAAAAAGAGGACTACATGTCAGAGAATTTGAGGCGCACATAGCCGACCAACAATGAACATGCAAGTGGAGCAATGGTTTAGGAGAATACCTGTCAATCAGTGCAGTGATGGCCGGGGGGTTCAAGGTGGGCAACCCACGGCGAACCTGGTAAGAGATGGCGTCTAGGCCAGCCCTCTCCAGGAAGGGAGTGTACCTCTCGTCGTACCGCATGTCCAGGAACCCGTCATGGGTTCGAGGACGAAGGATGGGCAGCTCCTGTATAGAATAGACCAATTTATGTAGTTAATGCATCAATATAAACTCAAACTGTACAGGAAGTGATGAAGGCAATACCCCCCCCTCCGCGGTGAGCCGTCCTCGGTGGCTCTCCTCGTAGTACTGGTCTAGCAGGTGGAATTGCACCATCCTACAAAAAAATTGAATTTGTCAGTCCAACATACAAGTAAACAAAAAATTGAACATGCATAAAATATGGAAAGAATAAGAAATTAAATAAGAAACATAGCAAATTACATATGAAAAAATAACTAGACGAACTATGAAACATAACGAATAACAAGCACTCGCACCTGACTAAGTGGCCAATGGCATGTGCGTGAATTGTGGCCAAGTCTACCACATCTGCTACATTGGTTCTGCTCGGGATTAGTAAGAAAGGGGGTTGCTCTCCCTCGCCTCGTTGTTCCTTGAAGCTGATCCATAACCATCTTGTGTCTCGTCCTTTTCCTGGTTCCACGTTTGTTCCAACGGCTACCCGTATCCGCAATGTATTTGGGCCCGGTGTACGGTGGCCACTCTCCCTCATCCCGATAAGGCTCGAAACGGGGAGACCACGTAAGCACAAGGTTGTCAACACTGAACTCCCGAGGTATCTTGCTCTCGTAGTCAAAGTTGCGATGCCTCGCTGCTGCCACATAATGAGAACATGGAAAGTGGTACTGCCTCGGTTTACCACATGTGCATGAGAAATCAATAAGAACAACCTTATGCCTCCTCGTTGACCGGAGCTCTCCATCGGTCGTTGTACCACCCCTTTCTACAACCTCGTAAGTGCCCGTGGAGTTGTCAAAACACTGTACCTCATGTGCCTCAGCCCTCGCCTTTGCCTTTTCAAGGTGACGCTTCGGTTTTGGCGCCCATCTCTCTTGTTTACTCTGTAGCGCCATTGCATGTGTGTGTCTTTCGTTGAACCAGGCAACAAGCTTGTAAAAGGTGAATGATACTATAGCATTGACGGGCATACCACGTATACCCCTAAGCAAGTTATTGAAGGATTCGACCATATTGCTTGTCTGAAACTCGTACCTCCAGCCACCATCGTCATGAGCCCTTGTCCATTTGTCTACATCTCTCATCAATCCCGACAACCACTGTCTACCTTCTGCGGTTGTTGCAGTATTAAGCTGCTCCAACTTCTCCTGGAATAACTTGACCTCAAGCATTCGAGCGACCTCCTCGAACAGAGAAAAGTTATCCTTCCTACAATCCTTACGGAGTAGATTCTCGGCAAGATGCCGAGTGCACCAACGGTGGTGCAAAGGTGGATACCCCGGTATCTGCTCTTGTACGGCAGCAAGTATGCCCTGGTGTCTATCAGATATGACACCCACCTCCCTACCAGGGCCGACCACGTGCCTCCGAACGAGCCGCAAGAACCATCCCCAGCTGTCTTTGTTCTCCCTCTCAACCAAAGCAAACGCCAAAGGAACCAACGTGTTGTCTGCGTCACACGAAATGGCTATCAGAAGTGTGCCCTGGTATTTGCCAAGAAGAAACGTACCGTCAATGGAGAAGACGGGACGACAATGCCGAAAGGCCTCGATGGACTGAGCAAAGCACCAGAAAGCACGGAAGAATATCTGCATCCCATCTTGAGTCCATTCGTTTGGTTTCGGGACGTACTCATAATGCATGCCTGGATTAACCGCTTTGATTGCATTGAAAAGTGCTGGCAACTGCAAGTACCCATCTTCCCAGTCCCCATATATCATCTTCCAGATGCGTTGCTTTGCCCTCCATGCTTTTCCATACCTTATCTCGTATCCAAATTTCTCCTTAACAATCCCAGCAAGTGTCGTCACCTTCATATTGGGTTCTCCCTTTACTATGTGACACAGTGACTTCGCAATAATGGTAGAGGTCAACTGCCGATGCTTCTGTTTAAGCTCTGCTTCGGCACAAGTGTGTGGGCCAACGATTCTTGTGATCTTGAACTTTCCCGTGTCCTTCTGTTTCCTAGCACAAACCCTCCATTCACATGTTTCCTTCTCGCACACAACTGTGTACCTCCGCTCCACATAAGAATGCCTCACCTTGAATGGCCTTTTACGAATCACTGAATACTCCTGCAGCCACCTTCTCAATGCAGACAAGTCCTCAAACATCATGCCCTTCTCAATTGTCATGCTTGAACCGGCCTCAGGAGCATCTAGCAGCTCGTCATCCCTTCCTTCTGCATAAGCCCCATGAGAATGCCTAAGATTGCTGAATTCATGAACTGATGGATCCCGGCCAGGGCAATAACGCCTGATCAGCTCAATATCACTTTCGGTCAGCTCTCCAAAAGGGCAGTCATCGTCAGATTCAACGGCCCTTGCGATCTCGTAAGGCTGCAGATCATCCACAATTTGAACATCCACACTATTGGAGTCCCTGCAGACTTCTTCAACGTTGCTAGATGGAGCAACGGGAGGAACACCAACATTATCAGGAATGTCTCCTGCATCATAAGCACGAAAACGATGGGATTGAGACAAAAAAAAGCAATGACAACAAAAGGCTAAAGTGTTGCTCGACACTTACTGGGATGATTCTGGGTCAATCCCATCTCCTGAGGGGCCGCCACGACATCATCAGTCCGACATTCAACTCGAACTGGTTGAGAAATCTGAACCTCGTTCGGGGCAGATAGAGCATCGGGCACCTCAGGCACTTCTTCCACATCCACCGCAAGATCCAGTAACGGAGGGTCAAAGGGTGCCTGATCACCTAGTTCTGGTGAATAACCGTGAGGGGTTGGTTCAATAGACACCTTCCGCACAACAAGGTCCAAACATTTTAACTCATTCCTCATAACCACTTTGACATATTTGTCCCACTCATCCTCACAACCAATTAAGATCAACCGCCTGAGAATTGTGTCTTTCGAACCGAAGTGAAGTAACCCCTCAACTGTGATGCTCTCCTCGTTTCCATGACAATGTAGCTTCTCCCGGGCCCTAGCAACCAACTCACTAAACGACGGCCGATCACTGAACATCAGAGGCACCCTTTGCATTTCAACAAATTGAACATTTCCATAATCATCACTTGTCACACTGCCTCCATGATATAGGGTTACTACGTTGTCCATCTAGTTCATACACAAAACCAAACTCAATACCTTTAAGCGAAATTTTGGATAAATCACATGCATACTTGTTTAAGCAATAAAATATCTAAATGAACCCTTTCCCATTCAAACATCTATATATCTAATACGATCCAGATATAGTCACATGAGATTTTCAGTTATAATATGCAGCCTACAATGTCTTTTTTGGAGTCAAACAGAACCACCAATATTTATCTAGATATTGTATTAATCACACCAAAAGTCTAAAATCATTATGCCTTCTCGTAGGTACCATAGATATGGAGTGAACATTAAGCGACAGTGTGTAACATATGTGGAAAAAAATTCACGATATACTAGAGATTCACCTTGAACGCTTGCGGGGGCCGGGGAGGCGGTGGCGGGCGGGGAGGCGGCGTGGGCCGGGGAGGCGCTGCCGGCCCGGGGAGGCGGCCGGGGCGGGGAGGCGGCCGGGGCGGGGAGGCGGCGGGGGCCGGGAAGGCGGCGGGGAGACGGCCGGGCCGGGGAGGCGGCGTGGGCCGGGGAGGCGGCGGGGGCCGGGAAGGCGGCGGGGAGGCGGCCGGGCCGGGGAGGCGCTGGCGGCGCGAGCCGGGGAGGCGGTGGCGGCCGGGGAGGCGGCGGGGAGGCGGCGGGGGCAGGAGTCGGGGGCTGAGGGCAGACGCGACGCGAAATGGCTCGGCCTGGCCTGGGTAAATGCCGCTAGCTCGGCGCCAAGATCCACGGCTCCGAGGTCGGAGCTACGAGTCACGGCGCCGAGCTCGGAGCCGTGGATCACGGCGCCGAGCTTCTGCAACGTCGGCACCACGCGGGTCGCCACGCTGGTGCCGGCCTGGGGCCTCGGAGCCATGGATCACGGCGCCGAGACGTGTTACCTCGGCGCCGTGATCCACGGCTCCGACCCCCTGGGTCCAAAAACGGAATTAAAACCACCAGGGGTCTAAATGTGAATATTTTTCAAAAAAAGGGCTTAAATAGAAAAAATTCGGTTGCTGGAGACCCACCCAATATCTGATGATCCACGGGGTCTATTTGCCTGGATGCGTTCGTACTTCCGTACTTGCCCGGATATCATCAAGCCTTGTATCTTCTATCTGTCAATCCCTGAAAAACACAGCATCCGGCGGACGCGTCTGGTGAGGCGGTGGATCGCAGAGGGCTATTCCAGGGATGATGACAAAAATACCGTAAAAGAACGGGGAGATGTTCTTCGCCGAGCTCGTCGCTTTGAGCATGGTCCAGCAGCCACCACAGACAGAGATCGCCAGGGAAAACAATTTCAGACCAAAATTCGCAAATTTTCGATCCTATCGCCCGCCACGAGAAAAAGGCTCACTCGGTCAAATATGTCGGCCTGATTTGAAAGTTTTCCTTAACCCAGCATGCCTTAACTCCTCACTCATTTTCCCCAATTCACGAAAGGGTGGCGGGGCCTGCACGCTGCCGCCAAAGGGCTCCATCTGCGTCTACGCCGACGCGCTCGAAGGAGGCATGCGCTTCCCGCTGCACTGTTGGATATTGATCTAAGGCCAAAACGGCCAGAAAAGGAAGGACGTGAGGAAATCCACGTCCCTAATTTTCAGCGCCCTGATCAGGGGTGCCTTATCAATTTTGGTTACAGTCCCCCGTTGCACAGCGCAATATAAAAGGGGGGGTTCCGGCCTCACGTTTGGGTTACGCCGTTCCAATCCCGTGACTCAAAACCCCGTACAAACCTTAATCAAGACCCGATCTATTACGCGCTGCTACCAACGGGAAGGCCGTCTCCGCCGCCTCTGCAGGACTCCGCCGGCAACACCCGTACACCGGCGACACTGTGGTCTGCACCGACTCGTCCCCACGCCTGCATCACGCAGGCACGAGGTCTTCGCTCAAATGGTGTTCATCGGCGACCGTGAGTCTCCCGACCCCCTCTAACCCTAGGTGTTCTAGTGCTCTAGACTAGTGGCTTTATGTGATGTTATGCATGATGATTAAGCTCCTAACATTTGGTATCAGAGCCACTACTAGTCCTCTAGAACCATAGCCCACTGATTTGCTCGATTAGGTTTCGGTTTTAATGTTCATGGGTCGGCTAAAGAAATTAGAAGGAGGGGATTTAAAATCCTAATGGAAACTCTAATGAAAATCCCCAAAATTTGATGAATATCGAACCCTAGAAACCCCAAATCATGTTGAATCCCCAGATCATGCAAACCTTATGGATCTTCGGATCGGAAAGAACAATCAAAAAAAAGGGAAGGAAGGGGGGAACCGGCGGCGGAAAGACTTACCTTTGGATGTCGCTTAAACAGCCGCCGGTGCTGCTCTTCGGGGACGGGCGTCGCCGCAGCCGTGCGGGTGCCACCGCTCCGCCTCCGGCTGGGCGCGTTGCTGCTCCGCCCCGGGAGCGCGCCGCCGCCGTGCCCCTGCCGCTCCGCCTCTCGGGCGCCGCTTTCGGGCTGCCGCCGTGCCGCTGCGAGCCGCGCCCCCCACCCGAGCGGGCCCTGCCGCCCCATCCGACCGCGCCGCCGCCGCTGGTCGCCCCGCGGGAGCCGCCGCTCCGCGCGGGCGCCGCGTGTCCGCCGCCGCCGCATGAGGCCCCGTTTTTTTTTCCGGGAGGTGAGGAGCGCCGTATGGCCTAGGGTTAGGGTTTTCCGGGGATTAATTCCCGCCGCACGCGCGTCTCGGCCGTCCGATCAGATCGGACGGCCATCGTTTTGATGAGGCCTGGGGCTGGTGGGCCGGTGGAAGCCGCGGGCCAAGCCTGCGGGAGTTTTTGCTGCGCGCAATTTTGGGCTGCGCCGGATTTATGGGCTGCGCGGGCATTTTTGTGGGGCCGAATGCATATGTTTTGGGCTGTCTGGATACCTTTTTTAGGCTGTTTATCTTCAGGGCCGGCTGCAAATACCTTTTTGGTATATGTTTTTCATGTATTTATGATATACCTAATGCTTAATTAATGATTTTTTGATGTCCCTCATGAAATTATTAACGAATAATGTTGCTAAGCTGCTGAAAATTATTATGCCCTTTTTCCGCTGCGTAATGTCCTGCCCCTAATTGAATGGAACCAACGGGAAATTCAATTGGAGGGCTGTATTTAATTTTAGATGCTATAACTTTTTGACCAACGTTAATTGTAATTGCAATGTAATCAATTATGTTTATTTTTATGTTTATTTTTCGCCATGCTATTACTCTTTGACCAACGTTAATTGTAATTGCATGCGATAAATTATGTTAAATTTTTCGTTTCTGCCCAACGGTGATGCGAAAAATTCTTATGAGCATGTTGTTAATCGTACCAACGTAAGATTAATTTTTCGTGCAAATTAATTATGCGCTTTCCTAATATAAATTTTAAAATTTTTTCAGCTGCTTCTGTTTCCGCTCATGTTAATGCAATTGAGCCACTTAATGGTAGTAACTTTCAGAAATGGAAGTTTACGCTTATGACGACTTTTCAGCTCTTGGATCTGGACTATGCGTTCAGGTTCGATGAGCCTGTCGCTCCTACTGAAGGGGAGGACAATTTTGACGACAAAATGAAGGATTATAAAACTAATGCAGAGAAGTGGGAGCGGTCTAACCGCGTTTCACTTGCTGTGATGAAGAACTCCATCAGTGAGGCAATAAGGGGAGCAATCCCTGAAAAGGAAAGGGTAAAGGACTATTTGTCCTCCATCGAGGATCACTTTAAGGGGTCCTCTAAAGTTTATGCTACCACACTGATGCACAGGCTCATGAACACCAAGTACAATGGTACTGGAAATGTTCGTGAGCACATTATGACCATAATCAATATTGCTGCCAGACTTAAGTCAATGGACATGGCAATTTCTGATGGTTTCGTTGTCCATTATATTATGATGTCTCTTCCTAAGCAATTTGAAGCTTTCAAGGTGAATTATAACACCATTAAGGACAAGTGGACCATGAGCGAGTTGATCGCTAATGTTTCACAGGAGGAAGAGAGGCTCAAAGCTGAGGGGGCTACTGATTTTGTGAATCAAGTCGGCTCCTCAAATAAAGCTGGTCTCTCTAGAAATAGAGGTGGCTACAAAGGAAAGGGAAAGAAGGAGCAAGCCTACTCCCCTTATCAGAAGCAACAGAAGCCACAGCACCCACAGCATCCTAAGGCGCCTAAAAATGCTTCAGGTCCTGGGAGCTCAAATGAACAGAAGAAAAGTGGTGAGTGTTACTTTTGTCAGTCGAAGGACCATTTCAAAGATGATTGTCCTGTATGGCTGAAATGGCTCACTAAGAAAGGTACTTATGAAATTACTTTTGTTGATGAAGCATTTTATGCTGATTTTCCTATAAATTCTTGGTGGATTGATTCTGGTGCTTCTGTGCACGTTACGAATTCCTTGCAGGGATTTCATATGTTGAGAAGTCTCAGAGGGGAAAGAAGCCTAAGAGTGGCTAATGGGATGGAAGCCGAAATTCAAGCTATTGGATCGGTTTCTTTAGTTTTGAATAATGGCTTTGTAATGAAACTTAATGATGTTCTTTATGTTCCCTCGATGAGAAGAAACTTAATTTCCATTTCATTATTAGATAATGATGGATATTCATGTAATTTTGGACACGGAAAGTGTTTGATTTATTTTAATAATGATAATATTGGTCGTGCCATCCGACACGACAAGCTTTATATGTTATCCCTGCAAGATTCTCCTATATCCATGAATGTATGTGATGTGAATAAAAAGCGCAAGCGAATTGATGAGACTTCGTCGAAATTGTGGCACTGTCGTTTGGGCCACCTTTCGAGGGGGAGAATTGAACGTCTCATTAAAGATGAAATTCTCCACCCTTTAGACTTTAATGATTCGGATGATCATTATCTCGATTGTATCAAAGGCAAGTATGTAAAGCAAATAAAGAAAGGTGCTACTCGAAGCACAGGGATTTTGGAATTAATTCATACCGACATATGTGGTCCTTTCCCTGTGACATCAGTAGATGGTTATGATTCTTTTATTACGTTCACTGATGATTACTCGCGTTATGGTCATTTCTATCCTATTAAAGAAAGATCGGAGGCACTTGATAAATTTAAGATATTTAAGGCTGAAGTTGAAAATCAGCACAGTCTAAAGATTAAAGTAGTGCGCTCGGATCGTGGGGGAGAGTATTATGGGCGACACGCAACTTATAGGCAGATTCCTGGTCCTTTTGCCAGGTTTCTACAAGAAAATGGTATAGTTGCCTAGTACTCAATGCCTGGTGATCCCCAGCAAAATGGAGTAGCGGAAAGAAGAAACCGCACACTTATGGATATGGTTCGAAGTATGTTGAGTTACTCCACTTTGCCTGTAAAGTTATGGATGGAAGCATTAAAGACTGCTGCACATATACTCAATCGGGTTCCCAGTAAATCGGTGCCGAAAACACCTTATGAATTATGGACTGGGAGAAAACCAAGTTTGAACTACCTCCATGTGTGGGGTTGTGCAGCTGAAGCTAAATTGTTTAACCCACAAATTGGGAAATTAGACCCCAAGACTGTGAGTTGTCATTTTATTGGCTATCCTGACAGGTCTAAAGGGTATCGATTCTATTGTCCAGATCGTACCACAAAATTTATAGAGACAAGGCACGCTGTGTTCTTGGAAAATGATGGCATCAGTGGCGACTTGGAGCCTAGGAAAATTGATCTTGAGGAGAAGCGGATTTATGTTGCTTCACCGCTAATCCGACAGACTGATTTTCCTGTGCCCCAACTGGTTGTGCCCACAGTTGATCCTGTAGTTGCAACTCCTGTTGCGTCTCCAGTTAATTCTGTGGCTACTCCTTCTGTTGAGGGCTCTGAAAATACAAGTGCAGTACCTAATGATGAGCCTTCACAGCCCTCTGTGACAATTAATGAACAGCCTAATGAGCCTGCTAATGAACCTGTCAGGAGATCAGGACGAGTGAGGAGATCTGCTATCCCAAGTGATTATGAGGTTTACTTGAATGAGGATGATCTTGGAAAGGTGGATGATCCTAGCTCTTATAAGGAAGCTATGAAGAGTAAGGATTCATCCAAGTGACTAGATGCCATGAAAGATGAAATTAAGTCTATGGGCGATAATGTTGTATGGGACTTAGTGGAAATTCCTAATGGAGCCAAAACAGTAGGCTGCAAATGGGTCTACAAAACAAAACGTGACTCCAAAGGGAACATCGAAAGGTTTAAGGCGAGACTTGTAGCGAAAGGGTTTACACAAAGAGAAGGCATTGACTATAATGAAACTTTTTCGCCTGTCTCAACAAAGATTCATTTAGAATCATAATGGCGCTCACAACACATTTTGATTTAGAGTTGCACCAAATGGACGTTAAGACTGCATTCCTGAATGGAGACTTGTATGAGGACGTTTACATGACACAAACCGGAAGGTTTTGTTGTGGAAGGCGAGGAACATTTGGGATGCAAGCTAAGGAAATCCATATATGGTCTGAAGCAAGCTTCTAGGCAATGGTACCTTAAGTTTGATGAAGTCATAAGGAAATTTGGATTTAAGGAGAATGATGTTGATAATTGTACTTATGTTAAGTTCAGGGGGAGTAATTACACCTTCTTAATTCTTTATGTGGACGATATATTATTGGCCAGCAGCAGTGTGGACATGCTGCGAGAAACTAAAAGATTTCTCTCATCCAATTTTGATATGAAGGATCTCGGTGAAGCATCTTATGTTCTTGGTATTGAAATTCACCAATATAGGTCCAAAGGAACATTAGGTTTATCACAAAAGGCATACATTGACAGAGTACTGAAGAGATACAACATGCATAAATGCTCTGCCTCGCCTGCTCCTATTGTTAAGGGCGATAAGTTTGGGAAATTTCAATGCCCAAAGAATGACTATGAATCTGATCAGATGAAGGCTATACCTTACGCTTCTGCTGTCGGAAGTATTATGTATGCTCAAGTATGTACGCGCCCTGATTTAGCTTTTTGTTACCGGGATGCTTGGCAGATATCAGTCAAATCCAGGACCGGACCACTGGAAAGCCGTTAAGAAAGTCCTGCGCTATATGCAAGGCACTAAAGGTCACATGCTCACATATAGAAAATGCGATAACCTTGAGGTTGTCGGTTATTCTGATACTGATTTTGCGGGGTGTAAAGACACTAAGAAGTCCACATCAGGTTATATTTTCACCCTCGTAGCAGCAGCAATTTCATGGAAAAGTGTAAAGCAAACACTTACTGCATCGTCGACAATGCAGGCTGAATTTGTGGCATGTTATGAGGCTACCGGGCAGGCTGTATGGCTTAAGAACTTTATCCCGGGATTGAGAGTGGTAGACAGCATTTCTAGACCACTCATTTTGTACTGCAACAATCAACCCGCAGTTTTCTATTCGAGTAACAACAAGTCGAGTGCAGCTGCCAAGCACATTGACATAAAGTATCATGTTGTGAAAGATAGAGTCCAGGATCAAACAATTAAGGTTGAGCATATTGGAACTAAATTTATGCTTGCGGATCCGCTCACAAAAGGCTTACCACCCAATATTTTTCGTGATCCTGGAATAAGAGGACCATATAAAGTAACCAACTCCCATGAAGTATTATGTTATCCGATTGATATAGAATGGAGCACTATAAGTACTGTTGTCCAGCGGTATTTAATTGACTGTTGTGACGCATTATTTTGGTGTGAAGTTTTATTGAGAGAGGGCTTATGACGTTTAGCCTTATGATCAAGGGGGAGAATGTTGGATATTGATCTAAGGCCAAAACGGCCAGAAAAGGAAGGATGTGGGGAAATCCACGTCCCTGATTTTCAACGCCCTGATCGGGGGTGTCTTATCAATTTTGGTTACGGTCTCCTGTTGCACAGCGCAATATAAAAGGGGGGGGGGGGTTCCGGCCTCACGTTTGGGTTATGCCGTTCCAATCCCGTGAGACTCAAAACCCCGTACAAACCCTAATCAAGACCCGATCTATTACGCGCTGCTACCAACGGGAAGGCCGTCTCTGCCGCCTCTGCAGGACTCCGCCGGCAACACCCGTACACCGGCGACACTGTGGTCTGCACCGACTCGTCCCCACGCCTGCATCACGCAGGCACGAGGTCTTCGCTCAAATGGCGTTCATCGGCGACCGTGAGTCTCCCGACCCCCTCTAACCCTAGGTGTTCTACTTCTGAATCTGAGGTTGCATTCTCTAGAGAGCATGACAAAATTGTTCCGAATGCATCTGAACATGTAAGTATTAAGTGTGTTTACCACATGTATTCATGCCATACCTAAAATTATTGCAAAATCTGAATTATATTCAAGCTGGTTCATGTGCTTATTAAAAATAATATTATAACTTCTATAGGATAACATTGGTGGAGCAGACTATAGTGATGAGGAAAATGAAGATGACACCTATGATTATGATGAAGAAGGATACTATTCCCATGATGATGACCAAAATTATGAGAACATTGGTGAAGACTTTTTTGATGATGATGCCTCCTGGTGATGAGAAGAGATTATATACAACATATGAAGTGTGTGGCACTTTTAAGTAGTTTGTCTTATGCCTTATGAACAGCAGTATCTTAGTCAAGTATTTTAATTTGAACATTAATTTGTGCTATGACATGCAGCCTACTTCTGAATATGAGGTTGCATTCTCTAGAGAGCATGACAAAATTGTTCCGAATGCATCTGAACATGTAAGTATTAAGTGTGTTTACCACATGTATTCATGCCATACCTAAAATTATTGCAAAATCTGAATTATATTCAAGCTGGTTCATGTGCTTATTAAAAATAATATTATAACTTCTATAGGATAACATTGGTGGAGCAGACTATAGTGATGAGGAAAATGAAGATGACACCTATGATTATGATGAAGAAGGATACTATTCCCATGATGATGACCAAAATTATGAGAACATTGGTGAAGACTTTTTTGATGATGATGCCTCCTGGTGATGAGAAGAGATTATATACAACATATGAAGTGTGTGGCACTTTTAAGTAGTTTGTCTTATGCCTTATGAACAGCAGTATCTTAGTCAAGTATTTTAATTTGAACATTAATTTGTGCTATGTTGAAGAATATCTTAGCAACTTTCAGAATGTCTAGACCGTACCTTTCTTTGGTGATCACTACCTACCACATTGAAACCAACGTCAAGGTCAAGTTTCTGCGGGACATCTCACATAAGCTTATCCTTTTTAAGTTGAGTGAAAAATATATTGTTTACATTGATAACTGATGGCTACTTGGAATCTTGGTATGATTCTCGGTAGCTAATCTGTGTGTGTAGTGGATCAACATGCATGATATGAATGTCATGGATTATATATTCATGGGGTACAACCTGTTTCTGGTTCTTAAAAGACTCTGTAGGCTGATCAGAAGATATTAGTTAGTGATAATAGTTGTAGTATGCACATGAATACTTGCATGCACTAATATTAACATGGATGCTAATACCTTCTGATTGGTTATTGGTTTGTTAGGGATTGGTTATTGGTTTGTTAGGGATTGATTAGTCTCTTGGTTTTTCCTAAAAGTTGCCTTTTGATGAATGATTCCTTTACCTCTGATTTTCCTTCTTTCCCCTTAAGATCTTGTGACCCAATTCTTCTTCTGTTAGAGCTGACTTTGTATGTTAGGTTTTCATGGACAAAATCGGCATACATATACTAGTATTTGTGATCAGTAGGTGATATTTTACTACAATAAGATTTTTTTTGGAATATACATATGTTCTGTAGTTCCTCCAGAAGATTTTCATGACTACATTCATTCTGAGTTTTAGTTCTTTAAGGCAGACTCTTGGTTAGCATAATCTTGTATGCTTCAGATATTCTGTTGTTTTTTCCGTGTACTTAACAGTCAGTTTGTAAATAACAAGCAAAAGAACCTTTTGTTGTTTCACTTGTAGTAAGTTTTTATGTTTTGGCTCCAAATTGTGAAAAATTTATTCTACTAGCTACAGATGTGGAATGAGCAGTCTTACTTACAGACTAGAGACCTCTGAACCTTGCTCTGATCATGTGCTTTGCTAGTTGTTGGCATGTTGCCACACCACCACGTGCTTTGCTAGTTGTTGGCATGTTGCCACACTACCACACCGCTGTGCTGATTCTATTGTTAACTCTATTCATTGTATGTTTCAATATTGAAGTGCCTTGCTAGATGTGGAATGTTGGCTTCAAACATTCATTGTACTATGCAATATTGAAGTGCTGGTTATGAAATGCTATGAATCGTGAATGTTCATCTTTTGTAATTGATCCTCCTGGTCACATATTACTTATGCATGGCTATAAAAACTATCACAAGCACTATCGGTTGATGGATTATAATAAAACGGTTTCATCTCTATATCGCCGATGGTTTAATAAAATTGTTAGACTGTTCCATATTGTTTTAGCCGATGGGAAACCAAAACCTTCACATATATGTTCTACCGAGAGTATTAAATTCCTGACAGTTAGTAAACACCATTGCTAATATGCTTCCTGACGGGTTAAACAAACCGTCAAGAAACAAATCCCCGACCGGGATACCCTCGGCAATTCATGTTGGAGCAAAGACCAATTAATGGGCGTGTTTACCAACTAATTGCCGAGCGTCAACCGTCGGAAACATACAGTCGGCCATACAATGACTGACCACCGGTCGGTAATAGTGGGAATGCCCGACCATGGATGCCCGACGGGAGGTTGCCGACGGTATACACTCGGCAATTGCATTTTCCGATGGTACAAATTAATGGCCGACGGTATAATAACTATCGGCCATTCTTACGCCTCTAGTAGTGTCTAGTGCTCTAGACTAGTGGCTTTATGTGATGTTATGCATGATGATTAAGGTCCTAACCACTTCCCCTTCTTCTGCACGGTCATCAGGCATTACGGCCTCGCACCAACCCCAGCTCGGCCCTAACTAGTGGCGCGAGATGCCCGCCGCGTTCGTCGCGCTCTGTAAGGACGCTGGCGTCGAGCCGATGTTGCCCGTGTTCCAGCACTTCTTGTCCCTGTGGGCCTGAAGGGCCGCAGGCTGGGGTGGCATTTCTTCAAGCGTCGCCCTCCAGCCTGCGCCGCCGCCTCTTCGCCGTCTCGCTGCCGAGTAACGAGGGGTGGAAGTTCAAGTTCTTCTTCCTCGCGGCCCCGTCGACCGCGCCTTGGCCCTGACCAGTGAAGTGGGGGAAGCCGAGGAAGGAGGCCATCCATGAGCCCAAGCTCAGTGGTGCAGAGAGGGTCTTGAATTCGAATTGTATATTTGAATATTTCGACTGAAATTTTTGAAATTTCCAAATTTCACATTTTTTTTGGAGGGGGTCCAATAATTTTCCTACATCGAAATTGTTTTCCCTGGTGATCACCTCACAACTAATGGAAGAGAACCTTAACATAGGAGGAGAACCTTGCCGTTCGTACAAGGGAATGGTCCAGGTCAATGGTTTTTTCTGTGAGTACATTATCTCACGGCCAATGGAAGAGAACCTTGTCTTTGCATTGGAGGAGCGTTGCAGCCTAACCATCCGAAGCACAGGACGGCACCTCGTCATCCGGAGCAGCTGGGACAGAGACAGGATTGTGTTCAAGTGCATGGGCTTCTTGCGGCTACGGTCACTGACAGTGTTTGGAGACTGGAGGCCATTCTTCATCTCTAAAAAGATAGGCTGCTTCGGGTGCTGAATCTGGAGGACACGAAAGGTGTAACAGACGATGACGTCGAGCAGATGGTGAGGCTGCTGCCTCAAGTTCCTCTCCCTAAGAGGATGCAGAACAATCTCTCGTCTGCCAGATTCCTTGGGTGGCCAGAGCTGGGAAAAAAATTTCGCCCGAAATTTCGCTATTTCGGCGAAATCTCGTCTCTTTCGCTATCAGCTCCAGATTCTCCATGCCAGGCACACCTCCGTAGTCAAGCTGCCAACAACCATCATCAAGCTACAGAAGCTGCAGTATATTCGCACCGGCACCACCGCACCTTTGGGTGATGACGATTGACAGCACAGTCGCAACTCGCATGTCGCAAGTCGCAACCCTACCTGCTACAGAGGAGCCTTCAACATCATTGAGGAGAGGGAAATTTTACCATCCTTGAGGGGGAAGAGGTACCAAATTTGAGCCGTTGATCACACTGATCGAACGGCTGAGATTTGGCAGTACCTAGTGGTACCGGACGCGAGATACCAAGAGGTACCAAATTTTGAGCCGTTGATCACACTGATTGAACGGCTGAATCTAATTTGGTACCTCTTGGTACCTTGTACCTCTTGGTACCTCCTCAAGGATAGGAAAACTGCTCTTGAGGAGAAGGTCACGTACTCAGCCGGTATCCTGGTTGTTCGAGTTCCTCAGAGGTTGGCGGCTTGTCGGCACGGATCTTTTCGGTGTCAAGGTGCTAGAGGGATCGGGAAACTGATGACCTTGCACACGCTGGGTGTTGTCAATGTCAACGTTCCAGGGGCGAAGGCCATTCTGAAGGAGCTCAAGAACCTCACCCAATTGCACAAGCTCGGATTGTCCGGCATCAACCGGAACAACAGCTAGGAGCTGTGTTCTGCCCTCTCGTGCCAAGGCCATTTGTAATCCTTGTCGGTGCGGCTGGAGAATGACAAGCAGGGTTTCTCTGATTGTTTGGATGGCATCTCCCCACCTCCGGAGAACCTACAGAGCCTTAATCTGTACGGGCATGTAGACAAGTTGCCAGTATGGACCGAGGAACTTCCAGATCTCAGGTTGAGTTTAGAGATGACCATATCAGCACAGGGGGACGTAGACGTCCTCATGAATCTACCAATAGACATATCCGACGTCTTTGTGTCAAGCCGCTTCAAGATGGTGACCTCAATTTCCCCAGTTTATGGCCGCTCCGGGTCCTCGAGATTGTTTGCAACTCCAAGTCACATGTCATTTTTGAAGCAGAAGAGATGTCAAGTCTTGAGCTGCTGAAGGTTATATTAATTCGCTGCTGTAGTGGGTCGTCGTTGCGGATTCCAGGGCTAGTGAAACTGCTCCGCATCAAGCCTCTGTTATGCGTTCCTAACTTCCTATGACGACGCACTCAAGCAAACTTGCAGCAGCAGCTTGACAATCTTCCAAACAAAGTTTTCTTGAAGCTGGAGTAATCAACTATTGCTGGAGACGGTCACCGCGACTCTGTCATCCCAGGCGTTTGAAGGACTACGTACGTTCATGCATTTCGGTGCCCTTCATTTCATTTTTGTGCTACTCGAGCGCAGTCTTCTGAATCAAGAGGGTTTCCGTACAACTGCGATGAGCTGCATGCAGCCATCATGAATGCTGCTATTGAACACTGGAATATATATGCTTGTTGCTTTTGGTCTCCAAATTATCGGTACGTGTCCTCTAGATATATGTTATGCATAGCCAGGAGAAGGAATACATGGCTAGATCCAGTCCGGTTCATTTGACTATACTGAATAAAGGCTCTCTGATCATGAGGCCGGGGTGTGTGTGTATAACTGTACATTTTAACCTATGATTGGATCGTACATTGTTGCGATAATTCCATTATCATCTTGTAATGCGGTAGAGTATTATCTATGATTGAAAATAATCCGTAAGTGGAATATTGTCAGTTTAGGCCAATCAATGAATCAAAGAATCGATGAACAGGCCCAGCGACTTTGGCAGCCCTATCTTGGTCCGGTCCAACTGATGTTTATACCCTTGACCTTGAAAAGGCCGGTGCCGTTCATTTAATTTGTTAGAATAAAACTTGTGTGCCTAGCTTTGTATTAGCTTGATTTGGTCATCATGCATGAGCTCACCGAATGATGTGGTAGCTGTGCATTGTGAGTTCAGTTGAGGGGATCCGAGAATAGCTCTGGTTACCCGCGTCACTCGCCAAGAACTGAAAAAGCGCATGCACTGTGGGGATGCACACAGAGGAATGTATGGCGCGAGAATCGGTCATGGTGGTTAATGTTTCTGTTGTAGTTTTAGCATATAAATAACAGTGAGATAAACTGAAAACGCTGCAAGTTTTGGCAGCACAAAAACCCCTTTGTGTATACATTCAGTTGCCGTCCCATATCTGCTACAGTGTTCGCGTGTGTGTTCGTCAGAACCATTGCAGGTGATCTTCGGGATTCCTGACAATTGGTATCAGAGCGAAGGCTCAAGCAGTGGATTCGCGATTGTGCAGAGGAGGGAGTACTGATGCCGCGCCGTCGCTCGTCTTCTCCGGTCGAGCGCACTCCAAGGGGCTCTGGCGGCCGCGCCTTGGGCAGCGGCGGGAGCGACCGCGGGCTGGTAATTCACCGCGTGGTCAAGGAGGGTGGAGGTCCGGCGAACTACCCTCTACTGTCCAAGACGAACTATAACGACTGGGCTTTACTCACGAAGATAAAGCTTCAGGCTCGCTGCTTGTGGGCGGCGATCGAACCCAGCGGCGTAGCCATTGAACTGCACGAAGATCGGATGGCCCTCGACGCAATCTGCAGCGCAACTCCACCTGAAATGATCGGGACCCTGGCGACCAAAGCGTCGGCCCGGGAGGCATGGGAATGCATCAGAATGATGCGCGTCGGCAATGATCGGATCCGGAAGGCCAGCGCACAGAAGGTGCGCGCGGAGTACGAGTCGCTCGCGTTCCGCAGCCACGAGACCGTGGAGGACTTCGCTCTGCGCCTCACCACCATTGTGAACCAGCTCGCCGTTCTTGGCGACCCGGAGCCCGCCAACAAGGTCGTCGAGAAGTATCTCCGCGTTGCGCGCCCCAGGTTCAATCAACTTGTCCTTTCGATTGAAACTCTCCTCGATATTTCCACCTTGTCACTGGAAGAGGTCACCGGGAGACTTAAGGCGGCGGAGGATTCAGGCCAATCCTCATCTTCCCAGAGTACTGGCGGCACCCTGTACTTAACGGAGGCAGAGTGGCTGGAACGCCAGAAGAAGAAGGAGCAAGAGATGAAGCGCGGCGGCGGAGGCAGCCCAGGCTATCGGGGCAAACGGCGCGGTGGCAAGGGGCGCAACAGCAGCGGAGGGACTGGGAGCTCAGAGACCTCGTACTCTGGGATGGCTCGCAAAGACGACAAATGTCGAAATTGCGGCAAATTCGGCCACTGGGCCAAAGACTGCAAGAGCAAACCCAAGCGCGAGGATCAAGCACATGCGGCTGAAGATGACGAGCCCACGCTGCTGCTTCTCACCGGGGGAAGTGCTGACTTCCTCGACAAGGCTCGGTCGGAGGGATAGGCCGCACCCGCACAAGTGGTGGCCCAATCCCCCACGTACGCGCCAAGGGGTTTTAAAACCAGTGCTCGTGCAATTGTGCCTGAGCACGAGCTTCTGGCAGCGTCGCCCCCAAATCTGCTGCGGCCCCCCATCGAGCTGGTGGAGAAGAAGTTGTTCGCGGCAGTAGATGACGCCGTGGACCGCGACCCCCGGAGCTGGATCGTCGACTCCGGCGCCTCGAACCACATGACTGGCTGCCGAACGGCGTTCTCCGACCTCGACACTGGCATCACCGGCAACGTGCGCCTCGGAGATGGCTCGGTCGTCAGAATCGAAGGATGCGGGACGGTGCTGTTCGGCTGCAAAAATGGTGAGCATCGCACTCTGTCCAATTGCTACTACCTTCCGCGGCTTGCCGCGAACATTATTAGCGTCGGGCAGCTCGATGAGGCGGGCTTCGACGTGTGGGTGAAGGACGGGTTCATGCGAATCCGGGATGAGGAGATGCGGCTCCTTGCCAAGATTCGACGCAGTCCAGGCCGGCTCTATGTGCTCGACGTCACGCTCGCACAACCGGTCTGCCTGACAGCTCGCGCCGGCGATGATGCCTGGCGCTGGCACGCGTGGTTTGGACACGCCAACTTCACCGCGCTGCGGAAGATGGGCCGAGAGCAGCTGGTGCGGGGATTTCCTCTTGTCAAGCAGGTGGAGCAGGTCTGTGAGGCCTGCCTGGCGGGCAAGCACCGCCGGAGTCCGTTCCCGCAGAGCGCTGAACACCGCCACACCGAGCCACTCGGACTGCTACACGGCGATCTCTGCGGTCCCATCACGCCACCAACACCGAGCGGGAACCGCTACTTTCTTCTGCTCGTCGACGACTACAGTCGATTCATGTGGGTGGCGTTGCTCCACACCAAGGACCAGGCACCGGCGGCGATCCGCCGCATCCAAGCAGTGGCGGAGAGGAAGAGCGGACATAAGCTTCGCGCCCTCCGCACAGATCGGGGGGGGGGGAGAGTTCACCGTCAGCCATTTCCAGGAATATTGCGCCGAGCTGGGCGTAAGGCGCGAACTCACGGCACCGTATTCCCCTCAACAAAATGGCGTCGTCGAGCGGCGAAATCAATCTGTGGTGGGCACGGCGAGGAGCATGCTCAAGGCCAAGCACCTGCCAGGTATATTTTGGGGGGAGGTAATCACCACTGCTGTTTACATTCTAAACAGAGTGTCCTCCAAAAGCGTGGGCGGCAAGACCCCCTACGAGCTGTGGAATGGTTGCACGCCAGCAGTGCATCACCTCTGAACATTCGGCTGCGTCGCGCACGTGAAGATCACCACCCCACACGCCAAGAAGCTGGACGATCGTAGCCGACCGATGATCTTCGTTGGCTATGAACCAGGCTCAAAGGCATACAGGGCCTACTATCCAATGGCGCGGCGAGTTCATGTCTCGCGCGACATTGTGTTCGACGAAGCGGCAGAATGGAGTTGGGGCAACGAGCAAAACGTCAACGGCGACACAGACTTCGTCATTGAGTACACTTCAGTGCCCCACCCTGGTGTGACGACCGTGACGCGCTCAGATTCGGGGGAGTCTGCTTCACCATCTGCGAGCCCTTCACCACCGCCTGAGTCTAGCACTGCGTCACCATGTCGAACACCTTCGGCAAATGGCGCTGCACCAGCTGTAGAGTTCGTGTCGCCACCAGCAGGAGCTGTGGACAACCTCGACGCGGACCACGACGATGCGCCGCTCCGGTTCCGCAACATCGACATTATGCTGGGCCCGGCCACGCCGCCGGGTTATGCGAGTCGGGAGGTGCAGGAGGAGCTGATGATGGTGAGCGGAGAAGAACCAGTGTCATTCACACAGGCCGAGCAGGAGGAGGCATGGCGACACGCTATGCTCGAGGAAATTGCCTCAATTGAAGAAAACAAAACCTGGCGGCTCGTTGATTTGCCGGCTGGACACCGGCCGATAGGCCTCAAATGGGTATACAAACTGAAGAAGGATGCTCAGGGCGTCGTCGTCAAGCACAAAGCGCGCCTGGTTGCGAAAGGGTATGTCCAGCGTGCCGGAGTGGACTTCGACGAAGTGTTTGCTCCGGTCGCTCGGCTTGACTCCGTTCGGCTACTGCTCGCCCTCGCCGCACAAGAAGGGTGGATGGCGCACCACATGGATGTGAAGTCGGCATTTCTCAATGGAGAGCTCATCGAGGAAGTGTACGTCGTCCAGCCGCCCGGGTTCGAGGTTGTCGGAGAGGAGAACAAGGTATACAGGCTTGACAAAGCGCTGTACGGGCTTCGCCAAGCGCCCAGGGCTTGGAATACAAAGCTCGACGCCACCCTGAAGAAGATTGGCTTCAGGCAGAGCCCACTGGAGCATGGCTGTACGCGCGCGGCGACGGTGGCCGGAGGCTGCTGGTGGGTGTGTATGTCGATGACCTGGTGATTGTCGGCGGCGACAGCATCATGATCGGAAAGTTCAAGCGGCAGATGATGGATGAATTCAAGATGAGCGACCTCGGCTCCCTAAGTTTCTATTTGGGGATTGAGGTGCATCAAGAAGACAGCGTCATCACGTTGAACCAGGCGGCGTACGCGTCGCGGATCGTGGAGAAGGCAGGGCTTGCGGGCTGTAATCCCTGTACCACGCCCATGGAGCCCCGGCTAAGGCTCAGCAAGGAGAGCACGGCGTCACCGGTCAATGCCACCGAGTATAGAAGTCTGGTGGGCAGTCTGCGCTATCTGGTGAACACCAGACCCGACCTCGCGTACGCTGTTGGCTACGTGAGTCGCTTTATGGAGAAGCCCACGGACGAACACCTGACAGCGGTGAAGCGTATTGTCAGGTATGTGGCAGGCACAATCCACCATGGATGCCGCTACACAAATGAAGGGGAGAAGAAGCTACAAGGCTACAGCGACAGTGATATGGCCGGCGATGTAGACACTCGCAAGAGCACCACAGGTGTGCTGTTCTTCCTCGGCAAGAATTTGGTCAGCTGGCAATCTCAGAAACAGAGAGTTGTAGTGCTTTCCTCTTGTGAATCAGAGAGTATCGCAGCTGCAACAGCTGCTTGCCAGGGCATTTGGCTTGCCCGGCTTCTCGGCGATCTCAGGAATGCTGCACCTGAAGCTGTTGATCTCAAAGTGGATAACCAATCTGCTCTAGCCCTTATGAAGAACCCTGTTTTCCACGACAGGAGTAAGCACATTCAAACGAAATTTCATTTCATCCGTGAAGCTGTGGAGAATGGGGAAATCAAACCGGAGTACATCAACACCGGAGGGCAACTCGCTGATATCCTGACAAAGGCGCTACCGAGAACAAAGTTTCAGGAACTGCGAGACAAAATTGGTATGATTTCAATTAGTTAAGCACATCAAGTTTAGGGGGAGATTTGTTAGAATAAAACTTGTGTGCCTAGCTTTGTATTAGCTTGATTTGGTCATCATGCATGAGCTCACCGAATGATGTGGTAGCTGTGCATTGTGAGTTCAGTTGAGGGGATCCGAGAATAGCTCTGGTTACCCGCGTCACTCGCCAAGAACTGAAAAAGCGCATGCACTGTGGGGATGCACACAGAGGAATGTATGGCGCGAGAATCGGTCATGGTGGTTAATGTTTCTGTTGTAGTTTTAGCATATAAATAACAGTGAGATAAACTGAAAACGCTGCAAGTTTTGGCAGCACAAAAACCCCTTTGTGTATACATTCAGTTGCCGTCCCATATCTGCTACAGTGTTCGCGTGTGTGTTCGTCAGAACCATTGCAGGTGATCTTCGGGATTCCTGACACCGTTCATTTCCTTTTTGTCTGCTACTCGACAAGTCTTCTAAATCTGAAAGCATGTGTGCAACTGTCATGAGCTGCAACCATCATGCCATTGAACAGTAAAACATGTATAAGTTCTTGCTTTTCTTCTGAAAATAATCGGTACGTGCCCAATTCGTTGGCTCTCTGTACTAAAAATGCTCAGCTCATACATGTATATTCTTGCTTTTCTATCGCCAGGAGAAGTAAAATATACAGCTAGATCCAGTCCAATTCGTTGGCTCTGTACTAAAAATGCTCAGCTCATTCATCAACTGGGCTCGTTCAAAAAATGATTATTTGCTGTGAAGGTGCCGAGAAAAACATGCATGATGCATGCTCTTGGAGTCTTGCTGATGCTTGTTTACCGCCGGAGAATAAACGAGTCTAGATGATACGGCAAGGCCCCGATGGCTGCTGATCAACCAGGATTAGGGGTGGGTTGCTTTGAGATTGTAAAAGACCACGTGTACCGTATGAGATGATGCCCTGCTGATGTAGGAAGGATCCGGGTCCTGTGAAATCTGTTTCCGTTCAGGATGGCAAGCTCAAGCTATGCACGCATTGCGAGCAATATGAAGTGCATGGTGGATGGCACGGCGGCGGCCCGGTGACGGGCTACGGTCTGGCTACGCCGACGCTCAACGGGCGCGGCTCGAATCACGCGAGGTATGCGAACCCAAAGTCAACTTCGATGGTGTTAGTGCTGGGCACGTAGTAGCCTTGAGTCACGAGAGCAAATTTAACAGACCTACCTACTGCCATGGACTCGTCATAGTTTTGTTTAAGGCACTACCGGAAAGCTGCTATATGCCGAGTGTCTGGACTTTTGCCGAGTGCAACGTATCGGGCACTCGGTAAACAACCGCTTTGCCGAGTGCCTCCATGGGAACACTCGGCGAAAATAAAACACTCGGCAAAAAATATCTTTGCCGAGTGCTGACAAGAAAACACTCGGCAAATATAAAACACTCGGCACCAACCGCCGTCCGTTAGTGACCAGCCGCCGCCGTTAGAACTTTGCCGAGTGTCTGGAGCTGACACTCGGCAAAGACTCTTTGCCGAGTGTTTTTTTTGCGGCACTCGGCAAAAAAATAAAAACCTTTTCCTTTCCTACCCTTCAAACTTTTTCTACTCTCCACATACAACATATGGTACTCCATGTTAAAATCTAGTATATTTTTGTATTTGTTTGCTATATTTAATTAATTAATTGCATTTCCAGCAATTTTTTGAATCAAGTCAAATTTGAACTGCAAGTGATTAAAATAATAGGAAAAAATGAGTAGAAAAGTGATATTCATGTTATTTAGCCTGGTTTGAGGCCTTACATGTGAAATGAAATGGAATTTCGAACATCTTGTTCAGGAAACACGACCACGAACTTTGTGGCCGAATGGTTTTTAAATTTTGAAAAAAGCAAACGAAGTCTGAAAATCATGAGATTTGTCAAGATGTCATGATATCATACGTGGAGACTATGGTAAAAAATTGATAAGATTTCGCATAAGTTGTCACGTACGATGCTTACAAACCGAAACATTTCTGAAGAAGAAGCGTAGAGTTGAGAAGGATCCGGTATGATTTGGAGTCAAAGTGACGGTCGAATTGTGGTTTGACTACAAAACTTTTTGTATAGGCAATAGACAACAGAGATTGTTTCATGTGAAATTTTGGTAAATTTTCGGATCCGTTTGATAATTTTAATTTTTAAACTGCAATTATAGAAATTTAATTGATATAAATTGAATTTGAGCTATAACTGCATGAAATAATGGTCTAATATTTGTAGAAGCATCGAATATGCATTGTTGAGTGAATTTGATAAGGCATTTTCAAAGTACATTCGAGCAAATTTGTAAAACACGGTATGGAAAAGAAAGAGAGGAAAGGAATGGTATTAAAAAAAAACTTTGCCGAGTGCTTTGTGGGCGACACTCGGCAAAGGAGGAGCTATGCCGAGTGCTAGATCGGTGACACTCGGCAAAGGTATGCCGAGTGCTTTGTGGCGACACTCGGCAAAGGTGGATCTTTGCCGAGTGCAAGATCGGCGGCACTCGGCAAACTACACAAACTAAACTTTAATTCCCCGCGGCCGCGCTCACACACGCAACAACACACACAGCCCGCCGCTGCCCCGCCCCCGCGTGCCCCGCACGCCCGCCGCCGCCCCGCCCCCGCGCGCCCCGCCCGCCACCGCTTCGACTGCCCCGGCCCTCGCGCCCGCCCGCCGCCCCGCCCCCGCGCGCCCCGCACGCCCGCTGCCGCCCCCGCGCCCGGCCGCCGCCCCGGCCACGCTTCGACTGCCGCGGCCGCCCCGGCCCCCGCGGCCGCCCGACGCCTCCCCCGACTGCCCGCGGCCGCCCGCCGCCCGACGCCTCCCCCGCCCGACGCCTCCCCCGCGGCCGCCCGCCGCCCGACGACGCAGCGAAGGCCATCAAGGAGGCCCTTGCGGAGGCTCTTGTACACTTCTACCCGATCGCCGGCCGTCTGCGGGAGCTCCCGGACGGCAAGCTGGTGGTGGACTGCACCGGGGAAGGGGTGGTGTTCGTGGAGGCGGACGCCGACGTCCGGCTGGAGGAGTTCGGCGAGCCGCTGGTGCCGCCGTACCCGTGCGAAGAGGAGCTCCTGTGCGACGCAGTCGACACAACAGACATCCTCGGCAAGCCGCTCTTCTTCCTGCAGGTAATGCGCATGAGTACTGCAGGTCTGCATGCATGAATTGTATGTACAAATCGAGATGATTCACAAGAACACGACAACTTGTTTTGGCGCCTGAGTCCCCGAAGGTTTGAGACACCTGAATGTGCAGTATGTATATTTATCATTGTGACCTTAATTTGACGCAGTAGCGATGATCTATAACCGTAATCAAAATGTCTTTTTTTTAAAAAAAATGCAGACAGGAGCTGTGCCAATCAAAGCATCTTGCTTTTGATCCATGCTCCTTTCGTTTTTTCTCGCATTAATATGTCATATACAGTTTGGTGGAATCAGATCATAAGGTGTTTGGCACTTTGGTGGCGCGTGAAATCTTGTGCACTAAATGCAAGGGTTGATTGCATCCTGCACCTTTGGAAAGAGTCAGGCTAACTTGCCCCAGTAGAAAGCCGTGCTAGCTTATAAGAGAGCTGCAGAGCTCACAACTCTAAGGAATTAAACACACATCACGCACGAGAGTTCTTACTTCCCTACTCAAATAGTTGTACGAAGTCCATTCTGTTGCATTTACACCAAGGAAATTTTCTTGTAGACCAGGAAGATGTTTTGCGTTTCACTTCCACATTTGGATACACATAGGCTTGGAAGGTATCAGGAGTGTTTTACATGCTTGAGTAGTGCGTCAGCCTTCAGACATGGTGGCTGATATTCATATACAGAGGTATAGTTAGCAACAAAGATTTGACTAGCTTGTCCGATCTTCTCCTAAATAGAATAACATTGTAACTTTATGTTGTTGCTTATATTTAGGATGTCGGAGTATTGTTATCCAACTATCACTTGGCCAAGATTGACTCATTAAGCCATTATTCACACAACCAAATAGTGTAATCTAATTCTTTCCTAAATTCAAAGTAGGATCATTTCATCAATCAACAGCTCTGCATAATTAATCCAAGATCATACAGACTATAATAATCATTTTAGTTATTGTTCATGTTGTATGTGGTCCATAATCTATTTTCATGTTAGTGATTGCTCTGATCTCTAGTAGTTTATCCCCATTGTCATGATATCTCTGTTTTCTTACTGCATGTCTAATTCCCTTTTACTAGTTCTATGATAGCTAGTTGGTTGGTGTATTTCTAGTTTCCCTTCTACTGGTTCCTCATGTTCTCATTTGTTAACTGTGATCTGCACGCTCTTCCATGTTACTTGGCTTAGTCTATGATTGGTATATCACTTTGTTATTGCTATATCACTTTGTTGAATGCCATTCTCTGATTGGTCAGCCCAGTTTATTCTCTGGTTAGGCGTAACCTAGTTAGGCGTCTCCCGTTCGAAAGAGATACGGTTGGAAATATGCAGATCTTTGCATATCTATAACCGTATCTGTTTCGAATTGTCCACGTTTTTTGGACAGCCCGAGGATGCGTAGATGGGGTTAGTTTCCATGGTCTACTCCGATCCGTGACAGAGTTTCGGCAGCATCTCCCTGTTGTTCTCCGGATACACAATCTCCCTGCCAGGACGTGTATTTGGAGAACAACGGGGAGGTGCTGCCGAAATTCTGTCTCGGATAGGAGTAGAGCATGGAAACTAACCTCATCTACGCATCCTCGGGTGGGATTAGGACCTATCTTCACCTATTAGATAGGAGAAAGATCGTGTAGATGCATTTGATTCTTATATTACTCCCTGATATGTTAGAGGATGGATGACCGTGAGTGGATGTATACGGGCCGCTCAAGTCAGGGTTCGTTGTCCGATGAATGGATTGAGAAGACCGATGCTTTCTTGGAACTAGCATTTGCCAAGGTTAAAGGAGCGCGTGCCACTTGGTGTCCCTGCAGCAGATGTGCAAACACGCGTCGACAAACAAAGGAGGTCATGGGTAAACATCTTTGCAAGTTTGGCGAGAGGATGACGCAGATGTTTCAGTGGATGCAGAGTCTTGGCGAGAGGATGGGTCAACCTCTGCCACCGGAGCTATTCCCTCCACCTCCTCCTGCAACTACTCCTGTGAGTATGAATGTTTAAGTTTGTATGTTCATACCTTAAATCTTGTCTCACACATGCAATCTCTTCTCCTTTGTGCAGAATCAATCGGCGGCTTCGAATAACTTGCCTCATGACCCACCACATCAGTCGGGGTGATATATTGTGACTTGTAGTGATATATTGTGACTTCTGGTGATATATGTGACATGTGGTGATATATATGTGACATGTGGTGATATATATGTGACTTGTGGTGATATATTGTGACTATATGTGATATTGTGACTTGATATGTGATATATTGTGTCTTGTGGTGATTACTTGTTGATATATCTGTGATATTATTGTGACTTGTTGAGTGGGGTGCAATAAACATTTAAAATAGGCAGTTTTTGGCCACTTTGCCGTGTGTTACACTCGGCAAAGGGAGCCTTTGCCGAGTGTCATGGTAAAAACACTCGGCAAAGTAACGTTCCAGGGCATTCTGGGAACGTACTATGCCGAGTGTATTTAATTTTTGCCGAGTGTCATGGTAAAAACACTCGGCAAAGTTTAAAACTTTGCCGAGTGTTTTTACCATGACACTCGGCAAAAATTAAATAGTTGCCGAGTGTCTTCACCATGACACTCGGCAAAGTTTAAAGCTTTGCCGAGTGCCATTCCGTCCTGGCACTCGGCAAACGACGCCGTCACCGTGTTCTCGCCGTCCACTGTCCTTTTTTTGCCGAGAGTCGTTTCGGCACTCGGCAAAGACTTTGCCGAGTGCTCGAGAGAAAGCTCTCGGCAAAGAGCCATTTGCCGTCAGAAACTATGACGTGTGAGATATGCCGTGGGTGGCACTCGGCAAATACTTTACCGAGTGTTTCTCGTGCTTTGCCGAGTGCCACCGGCACTCGGCAAAGCTGCTGAACCCGGCTCCCTAAGTTTCTATTTGGGGATTGAGGTGCATCAAGAAGACAGCGTCATCACGTTGAACCAGGCGGCGTACGCGTCGCGGATCGTGGAGAAGGCAGGGCTTGCGGGCTGTAATCCCTGTACCACGCCCATGGAGCCCCGGCTAAGGCTCAGCAAGGAGAGCACGGCGTCACCGGTCAATGCCACCGAGTATAGAAGTCTGGTGGGCAGTCTGCGCTATCTGGTGAACACCAGACCCGACCTCGCGTACGCTGTTGGCTACGTGAGTCGCTTTATGGAGAAGCCCACGGACGAACACCTGACAGCGGTGAAGCGTATTGTCAGGTATGTGGCAGGCACAATCCACCATGGATGCCGCTACACAAATGAAGGGGAGAAGAAGCTACAAGGCTACAGCGACAGTGATATGGCCGGCGATGTAGACACTCGCAAGAGCACCACAGGTGTGCTGTTCTTCCTCGGCAAGAATTTGGTCAGCTGGCAATCTCAGAAACAGAGAGTTGTAGTGCTTTCCTCTTGTGAATCAGAGAGTATCGCAGCTGCAACAGCTGCTTGCCAGGGCATTTGGCTTGCCCGGCTTCTCGGCGATCTCAGGAATGCTGCACCTGAAGCTGTTGATCTCAAAGTGGATAACCAATCTGCTCTAGCCCTTATGAAGAACCCTGTTTTCCACGACAGGAGTAAGCACATTCAAACGAAATTTCATTTCATCCGTGAAGCTGTGGAGAATGGGGAAATCAAACCGGAGTACATCAACACCGGAGGGCAACTCGCTGATATCCTGACAAAGGCGCTACCGAGAACAAAGTTTCAGGAACTGCGAGACAAAATTGGTATGATTTCAATTAGTTAAGCACATCAAGTTTAGGGGGAGATTTGTTAGAATAAAACTTGTGTGCCTAGCTTTGTATTAGCTTGATTTGGTCATCATGCATGAGCTCACCGAATGATGTGGTAGCTGTGCATTGTGAGTTCAGTTGAGGGGATCCGAGAATAGCTCTGGTTACCCGCGTCACTCGCCAAGAACTGAAAAAGCGCATGCACTGTGGGGATGCACACAGAGGAATGTATGGCGCGAGAATCGGTCATGGTGGTTAATGTTTCTGTTGTAGTTTTAGCATATAAATAACAGTGAGATAAACTGAAAACGCTGCAAGTTTTGGCAGCACAAAAACCCCTTTGTGTATACATTCAGTTGCCGTCCCATATCTGCTACAGTGTTCGCGTGTGTGTTCGTCAGAACCATTGCAGGTGATCTTCGGGATTCCTGACACCGTTCATTTCCTTTTTGTCTGCTACTCGACAAGTCTTCTAAATCTGAAAGCATGTGTGCAACTGTCATGAGCTGCAACCATCATGCCATTGAACAGTAAAACATGTATAAGTTCTTGCTTTTCTTCTGAAAATAATCGGTACGTGCCCAATTCGTTGGCTCTCTGTACTAAAAATGCTCAGCTCATACATGTATATTCTTGCTTTTCTATCGCCAGGAGAAGTAAAATATACAGCTAGATCCAGTCCAATTCGTTGGCTCTGTACTAAAAATGCTCAGCTCATTCATCAACTGGGCTCGTTCAAAAAATGATTATTTGCTGTGAAGGTGCCGAGAAAAACATGCATGATGCATGCTCTTGGAGTCTTGCTGATGCTTGTTTACCGCCGGAGAATAAACGAGTCTAGATGATACGGCAAGGCCCCGATGGCTGCTGATCAACCAGGATTAGGGGTGGGTTGCTTTGAGATTGTAAAAGACCACGTGTACCGTATGAGATGATGCCCTGCTGATGTAGGAAGGATCCGGGTCCTGTGAAATCTGTTTCCGTTCAGGATGGCAAGCTCAAGCTATGCACGCATTGCGAGCAATATGAAGTGCATGGTGGATGGCACGGCGGCGGCCCGGTGACGGGCTACGGTCTGGCTACGCCGACGCTCAACGGGCGCGGCTCGAATCACGCGAGGTATGCGAACCCAAAGTCAACTTCGATGGTGTTAGTGCTGGGCACGTAGTAGCCTTGAGTCACGAGAGCAAATTTAACAGACCTACCTACTGCCATGGACTCGTCATAGTTTTGTTTAAGGGTATTGACTATAGAGTGCCTATGTGCTCTTTAGTCTTATAGAATACTCTTTTTTTTTCTTTTTTTTATAAAATAATTTTAGAAATGGTTGGTATTCTATTAATAGCAATTACCACTAAATTATCTCAAATAACTCAAAAAAATCAAAAATACAACTAAAAAAATAAAAGTTATCATCCGTATCTAGTTGAGCGAGATATTCTCCACAATAGCCCGTCGTGCCGCAGCATCCAATATCCACGAGCTAAGTAGGTCCGTTTTTAGCTTTCGAACGGCGTATGTTGTGTTCTTCACATGAAGATCACCGTGCAGTCGTCGAAGTCCGTCAAGCCTGCATACGTCGGAGTCGCTAGCTCCGGCTTACCGTGCATAGCTGTGTATCCTAGCATTGGATCTGTACATTGTTGCGGTGATTCTATTATCAATAACCAAAATCTGACGAGTAGATCTAAACGGAGAAATATAATACTAGTGCTGCTCCTCTCTATCCATCCACATATGATTAGCAATGCTAATCATATGTGGATGTGTGCGCGACAACGACCGGAGTTTCTCTCTTCGTGCTTGCTCAATGATTCTACTTTCGTACCCGTTATCGAGTAATAAAGTATGAGCTCCTGTTTCGAAAAAAAAATTAAGGGTCAAACTTATAATTTTCTAATTAGCGTTGGGCGTTCGCCATCAACAGCTGGCTGATAGCAAATTAATTCGTATTGCCTCCTGTTTATAAAAACAAGTCAATTTATAAATCAAGTAGTTTTAGAACACATACAGTCACACTTTGAAAACTTTAACTATTGATATCTTTTAAATATTAAAAATAAATATGTAAAAATCATATACGTAGATTTATCTCGAAAAATACTTTTATAATATTATAATTTTGTTAGATCTTATAAATATATTATAATAGTAATTAGTGGTCAAAATTGTATTTTGAGAAACGTGTTGATATTTAAAACGACTTATTTTTGTAAACTAGAGGAGTAGAAAATAACAGGATTATGAATTGGCTCGCTTAATTTGTTTAAGCGATAGGTTGTGTGTTGACTGATAGCAACAATCAGTTTGTCTCTAGTCGAGTAAGATCAATGCCAGATATCCATCCGAAGCATCCTCAGCTGTTTCGCATTAATTAATCGAGTTTGTTATTTCCCGTGCGTCTGAAAATTTGCAAACTCACAGTCGATTTTATCACCTTTGAATCGATGTGAAGATACGTTATCTGACAAGGTTGTCTTCCTCCTCTCAACTCTCAATGACGGTGCTAACGGTTAGAGTTTACCCATTTAGGATTTAGGTTTACTGTGCCCCCGAGCTTAGGGGAAGACTGGGCTGGTAGAGGTAAGGTGGTAAGCAGCAGTCACGGCGATGTGGTGTGGCGGTGATAGCAACGTCTCAGCCGCGGGATTGTTAAGGGCGATGGATGAGGTCAGCTGACAGGTCGACAAGAAGAATAAGAAGAATGTTAGGAGACACGGGTGAATACAGAAGAAGGGAAGGAGGAGATAGTAGCGGTGGGGGGAGGGGCTTGCTGGAGTGGCTGCAGGTGGCTTCACATAGGCGGAGGTGGCGACGGCTCGGTGTGAATGGATTAGGGTTAGGGTGCAAATGTGGGGGGAATATATAGGGTAGAGCACTGTACTAAATAGTTTTACAGTGACCGCAATTGCGGTAGCGGGGGGCCAATGTTACCGAGGCAAAGTAGCGATGGAAAATAGTGCTCGCGAATTTTGCGGCTGCAATTGCGGATTTCTGGTCTAAATAGTGCCCGCAATTGCGGATGGTAGGATGATATAGTGATGGCCAGTTCTATTTATTTCTACTAATTCATTTTGGAATCCTAGCTATGATGTAGCTTTGTTTATTTATAGTTTAATTTAGCACCACATCTACTACATTTCAACATCTTGTCATTAATTACAGTGAAGCAGCAGTCTGCACATTTCTGGATAGGAGCAGTAGAGAGAGACCCATTCTTGTTTATGTGGGCTGTGGCCAACATTTCTACATAGCATTTCTTTTACTTTTGTGCGATGTTATTTGTATGGCTAACATTTTGATACTGGTAGATTGTATTGTAATAGAAAGACCCCATGTTGAGCATGAAACAATGGCCTCTATGGCTCCATTTGCTTGGGCAGTCAAGTAATTAAGCAGGAGAAATGATCATATAATTCGAGTAAATCATGAATCATGATATATATATATATATATATATATATATATATATATATATATATATATATATATATATATATATATATATATATATATATATATATATATATATATATATATATATATATATATATATACATGTGTATCTCCAAATTGTGAGTATTTTTTAGATTCCTCCATTGGAATATATCGTCTGTAATATCGCTCACTATCCGCTATATGGACACCAATCCGCTACTGCCTCGCTATTCGCTATTTATTACCTTGGGCGAGAGAGAGGGAGAGATCTGAGACACAAGATTTTGATCTAACGGTTGCCATAATTGACTATGAAAAATTTTCAAGCGACTGTGTATCAGTCGGCCTCTTAATTAATTTGATTAGTTTGAGGGCAAGGTTAAGTTTGTCAGGCTAGCCTACGGCTAAATTAACTGATTAATTTGTTAAGACTAGCTCGTCGTGCCGGACCATCCATATACACATCGCACCATCCAATTAATACTCGAGAACGTAGCTACACTAGCTTGCTTTATCTAGCTATACTAGCTTGCTTTCCAACGACGTACTACATTCTCGATCACATGAAGATCACCGTGCGCTCGTCCAAGGCCGTCAAGCCAGCCTACGGCGGCGGGGTCGCTCCGGCCGCCGAAGTCGTCCCGCTCACTGTGTTCGACAAAACGTCCTTCGACATGTACATCTCCGTGATATACGCCTTCCGCGCGCCGGTCCCGCCCAACGCCGCCCTCGAGGCGGGGCTCGCCAGGGCGCTGGCCGAGTACCGCGAGTGGGCGGGGCGGCTCGGCGCGGACGCCAACGGCTGCCGCGCGATCCTGCTCAACGACGCCGGCGCGCGGTTCGTGGAAGCGACGGCCGACGTCGTGCTCGACGGCGTCATGCCGCTGAGCCCGACGCCCGAGGCGCTGAGCCTGCACCCGAGTGGCGACGGCGCCGAGGAGCTGCTGCTGGTCCAGGTCACGCGGTTCGCGTGCGGGTCCCTCGTCGTGGGCACCACCGCGCGGCACGTCGTGGCCGACGGCCGCGCCGCTACCAACTTCTTCCTCGCGTGGAGCCAGGCCACCCGCGGCGCCGCCATCGACCCCGTCCCGGTGCACGACAGGGCATCCTTCTTCACGCCCCGTGACCCGCCGCGTGTCGAGTTCGAGCACCGCGGCGTCGAGTTCAGGCCTCACGACGAGAGGGCGGACACAATAGACCTCGGCGACGACAAGGTGGTGGTACACAAGGCGCACTTCAGCCGGGAGTTCATCTCCAAGCTCAAGTCGCAGGCGTCCGCGGGCGCTCCCCGGCCGTACAGCACGCTGCAGTGCGTGGTGGCGCACTTGTGGCGGTGCGTGACGAAGGCGCGTGGGCTCGACGGGCGGGAGACCACCAGCGTTCACATCGCCGTGGACGGGCGGGCGCGGATGACGAGCCCGCGTGTGCCGGAGGGCTACACCGGCAACGTCGTGCTCTGGGCGCAGCCAACCACCACTGCGCGGGAGCTGATGGCCCGTCCGCTGCGTTACGCCGTGGAGCTCATCAGCCGGGAGGTGGGCCGGGTCGACGACGGCTACTTCAAGTCGTTCGTCGACTTCGCGAGCTCCGGGGCGGTGGAGGAGGAGCGGCTAGTGCCGACGGCCGACGCGGCGAAGACGGTGCTGAGCCCGGACGTCGACGTGGACAGCTGGCTGCGGATCCCGTACCACGAGCTGGACTTCGGCGGCGGCCGGCCGTTCTTCGCCATGCCTAGCTACCTGCCGGTGGAGGGCTCGATCATCATCGTGCCGTCTTTCTCCTGGGACGGGAGCGTCGACTCCTACGTGCCTCTGTTCAGCCGCGACATGGACGCCTTCAAGAGGTGCTGCTACTCCCTGGCAGCGGTGGCGGACGCGCGGCTTTAGGCAAGACGTCTTGCATCCGAACTGCACCCACATTGCTAGTGCTGCGTGTTGGAAATAATCCTGCCAAATCTAATTTCGAGTCTGTGTTGAATTTGAATTTGAGTTAGTTTTCAGAATCGATTTATGTAGTCGAGTCTAAGTTTGTAAAGCTATGTATAAATAAAAGAAAAAACCAAAGAAAAGGAGCAGCGATTCGAGCACCACCAAAGATTATGTGTTCTTGTATTGTCTCAGTTTGTAGTTTTCAAAAATTGCTTGAGGGCAAGGGGCTGATCGGACCAGTCTGATCAGCAAAGACGTTCATACCATCTGATCTACATCTAAGATGTTTTGATGGGCGGATCAGCGTCAGAACGAATGGCACTTGATTGGAGACCGTTGATTTATGATCAGGTGGATTAGCTGGTTGCGATTGTTCGGACTAGTCCAAAAGGAAGGAGCAATCGTTTTCAACATCATAGAGCGATCGTTTCTTTCCATCATTTGGTATGGTATCAGAGCTCGGTGCCGATCAACTCGTATAAGGAACAACACATAGCAAGGAGTGGATCTTCATCGACAATGAAGGAGGGGCCAAATTTCCTTCCATATCCAGTTCTCAACTAAGAGAACTACCCGGCTTGGTCTATGAAGATGTGGGTGAATATGTGTGCCCAAGGGGTTTGGGACACAATAGCTAATTCGGTTGACGCTAGTGGAAAGGTCGATCCAAAAGGAATGGCTGAGGAAGTTGACATGAAGATCGATCAAATTGCTTTGGCGCTCATCTATGCTGCTATACTCGACTCAATGCTCAGTCAACTTGTTGAAAAATATACAACATGATAATCTTAGATTACTCTTCGGACAATGCATGAAGGAGTGGATTGAGTAAAGACGGTTCAGATACAAACTCTTCGAGAAGAATATGAGGCGTTGTACATGGGAGAAACTCAATCAGTAGATGAATTCGTAGGAAAGTTAACTCTTGTGGTTAATGAGATTTGATCTCTTGGAGGTACTCTGGAGGAAACTACAGTTGTTGAGAAATATTTACATGTCTTACCCGAGAGGTTTGTACCAGTGGTCACAACTCTTCTATATTCAAGTGATCAAAATATGAAAATAGAAGAAGTAACAGGATCTCTTAAGGCTCATGGGATTGCTTAAAGGGAGTAAGGCCAGAACTGTCAAGCATTGCTAGTGAAAAATGAAGAAAAGGTTGAAAATAAAATTTGGCGGAAATCAAATACAAACCAAGGAGGAGGCCAGGGATCTAGCAATTGGCGTGGACGTGGTTGTGGTCAAGGTGGCCGTGGTTTTGGCCGAGGAGGTTGTGGTTTTATTGCTGGTCGGGAGAGAAAGCAATGCGATGTGAGTTTTCTTACAACCGAGACAAGCCAAAAGTTAAATGCTTTACCTATGGCAAAGAAGGCCATTATGTTGTAGTATATAGAAGTCATATTAAGTGCAATGAGTGTCAAAAGTTTGGGCACTATATTGTTGACTGCCGTTACAAGAAGAAGGAGGCAAACTTATTTCAAGTCAAAACAAAGCAAGAGCCAGCACTTATGTTGTCCATCTGTGAGGAGAAGAATACACAAATTATGATGTTGACTGAAGAACATGTCCTGCTGCAACTACTGAAACTTGGAGAAGAGATGGTGGAGTCCAATTTTTCGTATCTCAATAATGGTGCTTCAAATCACATGACTGTATAGATGGAAAAATGTAGTGAATTAAATAAAGGCTTTCAAAGCAAAGTAAAATTTGAAGACAGATCAATCATTCATATAGAAGGTAAGGGCACTATTTTGCTTCAAAGCAAGAATGGAGAGCAGAAAGCATTGACGGATGTCTATTATATACCTCGATTATGCAATAACATCATTAGTTTGGTTCAGTTGACTGAGGAAGGATGCGATGTGTCGCTAAAAGGACCGTATTTATTACTTCATGATTGTGAGTTGACTGAGGAAGGATGTCATGTTGCTGCCAGCACAAAAACCCATCTATGAAGAGATAATATCACAAACGATTCATGGTGAGCACCATAAGTATCACAGATAAAAAACCGTCTGTGATACTTCACAAATGGTTTGTATTACAAACCATCTGTGATAATGAAGTTATCATAGACGGTTTGTATTAAAAACCATCTGTGATATTTTTTCTCTTTGCAATCCTCTAAAATTTCATAATCTCCTACTTGAATCCGAGTAGGATTTCGTTCTGAGACACCTTTAGTAAAACAGGCATAACATTTGCATACGATGTCCGTTTTCAACATTTTTATACTTGTTGGAAAGCTAACGATGAGCCTGATCCAAAAATATGACCTGCTTGCACTAGTTGCCCCTCTAAGACTCCCTAAAATTAGCCATCTTTAGCCTCAAATTTGCGTCGCAAGTTTTTGGTTTCTATTTTTGCCAAAATTTTTTATCTTCCCTCTGGAATTTGAGGTTCGCCTCAACTACAAGGTTGTATATCTTGTAGAAACCTTTCAAACAAGCATATATAAGCCATATAGAACTTTCCTATTTTATCTTTTGAGACTAGCTATTTACATTGTATCGATATATATATATATATATATATATATATATATATATATATATATATATATATATATATATATATATATATATATATATATATATATATATATATATATATATATATATATATATATATATATATATATATATATATATATATATATATATATATATATATATATATATATATATATATATATATATATATATATATATATATATATATATATATATATATATATATATATATATATATATATATATATATATATATATATATATATATAGTCTTTGATAATTATGTATCACAGATAGTTTGTGGTTCAAATCATTTGTGATAATTATATTCCACAGATGGTTTGTGATTCAAACCATCTATGATAATTATGTTTCACAAACGGTTTGTGGTTCAAACCATCTGTGATAATTATGTCCCTGACCATTGGACCTATTGATCCTCCCCAACCTAATCCCAGCTAATCGAAACCCACCAACCCCCACCCCCGGATCGTAGCTCCACCTCTCCGTCCCCGCGCCAAAAGTTTTCCAACTCTCGCCTCTCCCTCCCCTATAAATACTCACCCGAACCCATCCGTTACCTTACTGCATGCGCTCAAAATATCTCCAGCCTCCTCAACATCCTCCTCCTTGACCCTGACCCCGATGCACCTTCGAAGTAGATGACATGCAAGTCTAGGGTGGCAAGGCACTGTGGAAGTAGCTGGCTACCAAGATAGTGCTCAAGTCAGCACCTGCAACGGTGGGCGTCAAGAATATCCAGCTCGCGCGCTGCATCTAGGGCGAGAGGGCCTAGGCATAGGATCTCTGCTTCTTTTATGTTCTTGCCATGTTTAAGAGTTGGGTTCATAAGATTAGGAGATGTGTTCTTACTATGTTCTTACTGTGTTAGATGACCCGCTCGTTATCTTGTGATGTTGTAATGGTGAATTCTAATCTTAATTGAAATAAAATGTGCTACTATGTTTGCTGCTGTATTTGCTTGTTCTTGAAGGGCAAAGCTAACATTTCTTGAGACTAGCCAAAAAAACAAAAAAAAAGATATAAAATGAACTATCACAGACGGTTTTGTAGTATAGACGATCTATAAAGGGCTATCACAGACGGCTCAAACAAAAAACCATTTATGATACTCGCACATTACAGACGGTTCTAGATACCAACCGTCTATGATGGGAGAGTATCACAGACGGTTCTTGCTCTATGATAGGAGAGTATCATGGACGATTCTAGCTACCAAACGTCTATGATATTTGTCCATCACAGATAGTTAGTAGCTAGCTAGAACCATCTGTAATTAGGGATGGCAACGGGGCTCATCCCTGACGGGACCCAATCCCCGTCCCCGATCCTCACGAAATTAAAATTCCCCGAACCCCGGCCCCGGCCCCGGGCTCGGGGCCAAGTTGGGCCCGTCCCCGTTCCCCGACGGGCTTCGGGGGCCCGACGGGACAAAATTCCCCGCCAAAATGTGGCCACTGCCAACACTTAACTCATGACATTTTGCATATCACAGCAATACCAACTATCATTGCATTCAGATTTGCAGTACATGACATATTCACAATTTCACATACTATCAAGGAAATGCAGTACATCACATTCACATATTCTCACTATCATCAGTTTTCAATTATCCAGCAAGGAAGAAGATGAGTACCAGAGGAGCAGTAGAAGCTCGGCTCGATGGAGGGCGTCATCGGTCGCAGATCTGTGGAGGAGGGCGTCGCCAGTCTCAGATCCAAGGTGGCGTCGCCTCGGTGGAGAAGAGAAACCGGCGAAGGGGGAGGGGCGACGGGGGCGGCGTCGGGGGAGCCGGGCGCGGTGGGGGCGGCGGGGGGAGGGGGCGGAGGCGCCGGGGAAGGGGAAGGGGAAGAGGGCGGCGGGGGAGGAGCGGTGGTGGAGGGGGGGCGGGTTAGCCGGGGGCGGCGGGGGAGAGGGCGGCGGCGGGGGAGCCGGGCGCGGTGGGGGAGGGGGCGGAGGCGCCGGGGGAGGGGGCGGAGGCGCCGGGGGATGGGGAGGCGGGGGAGGGGGCGAAGGCGCCGGGGGAGGGGCAGGGGCGGCGGTGGAGGGGGTGGAGGCGCCGGGGGAGGGGGAGGGGAGGGGGAGGGGCGGCGGTGGAGGGGACGGAGGCGCCGGGGGAGGGGGAGGGCGGCGGTGGAGGGGGCGGAGGAGGAGGGGAAGGGGAAGGGGAAGAGGGCGGCGGGGGAGGGGCGGCGCTGGAGGGGGCGACGGGGGAACCGGGCGCGGTAGGGGCGGCGGGGGAGGGGGCGGAGGCGCTGGGGGAGGGAGAGGGGCGGCGGTGGAGGGGACGGAGGCGCCGGGGGAGGGGGAGGGCGGCGGTGGAGGGGCGGAGGCGCCGGGGAAGGGGAAGGGGAAGAGGGCGGCGTGGGAGGGGTGGCGGTGGAGGGGGCGACGGGGCAGCCGGGCGCGGTGGGGGCGGCGGGGGAGGGGGCGGAGGCGCTGGGGGGCGGGCGGGCGGCGGGGTATGGGGCAGTGACGACAGTCGGGCGCAAGCGCTTTGGCGGCGCTGGGGGGCGGTAGGGTAGGGTTTTTTGGCTGACTTTTATATGAAGTGTAGAGGACCCCACATGTCAGTGATCCCCGACGGTTAACGGGGACGGGGATCACTTCCCCGTCCCCGGCCCCGCCATCCCCGACGGGGACAGTATTTTGCCCACGAAAATCCCCGCGGGGAATAAAATCCGCCAGACCCATCCCCTAATAGGTGAATTCACCGTCGGGGATCGGGGATCGGGTCACCATTGCCAACCCTATCTGTAATGTGCAAGTATCATAAACGGTTTTTGGTTAGAGTGTCTGTGATACTATCCTTCACAGATGGTTCTTAATACGAACCATCTATGTTGTGGCTTATCACAAACGGTTCGAAAACCATCTGTGATAACTTGATGTTATTACTGATCTATAAACTCAGACAGCTCACCAAACCATCTGTGATGATATTTTTGAACCATCTGTGATGACCTTTTCTGTAGTAGTGCTAGCGTGGTAGCTTATTTGGACCAGCTGTATCGGGTCTAATCGGGTTGTGCCCTATTTGGACCCATGTCGTGTCGGGCGGTCTATTTAGCTTGGTCTGAGCTGGGTGGAGTTGATTACTTTACCTCTGATGGTCCTAATCCATTTGCTATTTTGGAGTTTGGTATGCACCGTTCTATTTTCCCACCTTGTGACTTCGTGAGCTTGAAGAGGTTTGGAGCAACATGCTTCGGTCTGCAGACCTTCTTCTGGTTGACGAGGCAATGACCGTCATTTATATGTTCAGATCCTTTCCAAAGGAAGGAGCGTCTGATCTTGTCTATTTTTTGTTTGTTGCCCATTTGGTTAGCTGGAATAGTCAGGTGGTTTAGTTGAATTGACTAGGTTTAGTCGGTCGGCCGACGAGAGTAGTTTCCCTTTCCAGCTGGGCAGTCCAGCCCCCAACCTTCCAATCAGTGGTTGCACTTGTAGTTTCTAGAGTTTGCAAACCTGGAGTTGGAGACTTACGTACCGGCAGGGGAAGTCTTTGCATTGGCCCAAGAAAGTTTGAAGCACCAGTTCTAGGTCTATGCCCTCACATCTAATCGGGTGCACTGTTCTCTTATGGAAATTAGTTATTAGACCCATCGCTTGGCGAGAAGGATCCGATGGATAGCTTCCATTTCTTGCTACCCAGGGTTTATGAAGATTGCCACATCGTCCTTAGAGTGAAGTTCTGATTTTTTTAAATAATCTAATTTTTATTTTGAATTATAATATTATACTCGTGTTTTTTATTTTACAGAAATGGTCATCTATTGTCCTATGATTGGACAATATGGGCAAGTCACCCAACCGTCATCTAACTGTTGGGCAACTAGTGACCAAGTCACCCAAAAGTTGGGCGACAAGTGGCCAAGTTGCCCAACGGTTGGGTGACTTCACCATCTCGCCCAACCGTAAGGCGACTAGTTCCTGTCACTCAATTTGATAGAGTGACTTAGCTCTAGTCGTCCCACGGTTAGATGATTTAAAATAATAATATTTTTATTTTGTTAAGTGGATGGAAATAATTGTGGGGGGGAGTAAATGTAAATTTTTGTAGGCAATACATTTATCAAATATTATGTGTAGGTTGTTTTTTTAAATAAAAGGGCAGAGAATATCTGTTGGTCCGTTTGTGATTTTCGTAGATTCTGAATGGTACAAAATCTGTTAGACTTGCAATAACATTTTGTGATCATCGTATGTTATCTGTTAGAATTTTATGAGGACGATTGATCTAGCAATGATTCGTAAGTAGGAAGCTAAGTGATATTACGATACAATAAGGAATCTATACACATAGGAGAACTTTGAAAAAATGGCATAAGGAAAATAACATGACAGTTGATCTGATAAGGTAGTTACATGGCATGCAGGCTAATGAACCAAGGATGGTACACGTATGCCTTTAAGGAATTAGAAATATATAGGACATATGGACGAAGAGGGTCAAACGACTGCGTAGACCTCGGCCATTTGTCCTTCCTCTTGAGGTTGGTGTTGTAGTCCTCGTCGGTCGCCCTGGCCTTGGCCATGGCCACCAGTTCACGCTTTCTCTCATGCTCCTCCTCACAAGCTTCCCGCTCCCTACGCCTGCACGCCTCCAATAAGCTTGCGTCTCCCGCCAAATACGCTCGCTTCATTCTTCGTTGCGTCGCCGCTCCTCCATCCTCTCGCGTGCTATTGGGCGTCCCACTCCTCGTAGTCCAGAGTCCACTAGTCATGCATGTGGATCTCCGGTCGATCTATTTTTGGTAGGCGCATAGCGGATCTAAAGACTACGAGAAGAGGGGAGAGCTTGTTAGTACGTGCCATACAAGAGAACAAGCAGGGGAATGTACTGTAACCCATTCTTACCAACTGTCGGTAGCGGGTCATGTCCCAACACCGGTCGGGATAGTCCTAGGCATAATTATCACAACCCCGGTAATGCATACCCCAACTCAACTACTTCTTGGACTTGAAGAACTTGCATGCATCCCTACACTAACAAAGGGAGTGTCTCCCCTATGGTCGGGTCTTGCAGTGAATACTCCATGGGAACGTTGAGGTATGGGTTGGGGCTAGAGGTACGGGGGGCTTCGCTTTAGGGGTTGGGGTTGGAGGTACGGGGGCTTCTCTTCATGGAGGTGGCCTCATGGCACCCTCTGCTTGTTCATCTTGGGCAACAATAGCCCTTACAAGTCAGGTGATCTTCTCCCATTGCTTCTCCATGCTAGAGATGTAGTGTTGCAGCTGTGGTGTAGGAAAACACGCTACGGAAGGGGTAGTACTTACAGGCTAAGCCGACATGGTGTACGCTTTACAAGTTTCATTTGGTTTGGGAAAATTCGTGGACTAGCGTAGCATCAAGTCACTACACAAAGCTGCTCCATTTGGTCTTTTCACTATGCAAGGCTGTCTCGTTTGGTCTTATCACTACGCAAGGTTATCTCGTTTGGTTGGGCCAGAACACCATGCAAAAGCTATCTCATTTGGTGTTGTCTCTGAGCAAGGCTATCTCGTTTGGTTGGGTGTAAGATTGAGGAGACCGAGGGTGAATAGGTGGTCTAAAAAAATCTCTTCTATTAATTATTTGTTTGAACAAAGTATATAATGCAGAAGCTTGACTCAATTTGGTTTAGCACAAATAAGGCCTAAATCAACTAGGTTCACCTAAGTCTATATCAAGGTTTGCAATCCTAGGATAACAAGCAATCAATTTAATTCTATAAATGTAAATTGCTTGAATGTAAATGGAGCACAATAAAACTAACCACAATTGACATGGTTCTTTTTTATCATAGTGTTCGGAGACTTGTCGGTCTCCCTAGTTTATATTGAGGTAAGCCTAAATGAATTGAACTGGCTCCACGAATTAAGCCAATCGCCTCAAATCCACTAGTGATAGCTCTTTGCCTCTCTGGGTAGGTGAGCTCCAACTTTCACAACTTACCGGATCTTCTCACAATCTTCTTTGAGAAGATCACCGCACATGACACCTCCAACGCCGTCTAGGAGTCGGCAACCTCCAAGAGTAATAAGTCAACCCCTTGCTTGACTCTCACCACTTGCAACAAATGCACAAGCTCAAGTAGATACTCAATCTACCTCTAGATGCAACACACGCAATCTAGAGCCTTCCTCCTTGCTCACAAGGTGCAACATATGCACAATTGAGAGAAACACCTTACACTAGCTCAAAGGAATGTCAAAGGATGCAGCAAGCTTTTCTCCAACTGGCCACCAGGGGGTATATATACCCACACTACAAAAACTAGTCGTTGGAATCAAAACCCCTGAAAAATTAGGATTTTCAATAGTACCGCAAACAAAACACCGGTACTACTGCTCCCCTTCGCAACGGTCAGAATACTAGCAGTTACTCAGTAAATCTGGTAGTTCAGCCACACAAAGTCTGGTACTACAGAATATTGGAAATACCACTCCACATGTGTGGAACTACTAATTTCCATAGGGATGAGAAGACTTCCAAAAGGTGTTGCTCTAAAGAACGTGCCGCTACACAAGCGGTCATTCCACAACTCAGAAGTACCACTCACATAGAGCCAAAAGTACCACAAGAAAATCAGACCACTCACATAGAGCTGTTACTACCGATCATCAACCACACTAGTCCTTGACCACGTCGAATGGTTCGACCATTCAAGTCTTTGACCACGTTGTCCGGTTCAACCACAAAGGTCTCCAACCATGTTGGTCTCCGACCACGTTGTCCGATTTAACCACACAGGTCTTCGACCACGCTGGTCTCTGACCACGTAGTCCAATTTGACTACACTGGTCTTCGACCATGTTGGTTTTGATCCCTCAGGTCTCAACCACATTGACCATGTCGATCTTCGAGCACATCAATCTTCGATCACAAAGATCTCTGATCACCAAATTGATTTTTAACCACGTTGTTTCAATCACGTCAGTTTGACCACGCTGGTTTCGACCATGCTGGTTCGACCACATAGATCTTCAACCACGTTGATCCTCGACTACACAGATCATCGACCATATCGATCTTCGACCTCATTGGTTCGACCACATCGGCTCAACCACACTGGTTCGACTATATTGATATTTGACCACACAGGTCTTTGATCGCATTAGCTCGACCATGATGGTTCGACCACGTTGGTTCTCGACCATACAGGTCTTCCGACCACCAACGAACGTGGTAGTACCATGATTACAATGTCAGTAGTTCTGCCCAGCAGTAGTACTGCACAACACATGCCGATAGTTCTGATTTTCCTGACAAGTACATATACTTCAACAGATCTTACAAAACACATTTACAAACTATAGTATCATGCACACAAGTATCAAACATAATTCCCAACAAGTTGTAAAATATATTTTCACACTTTTGAAATCATTACACAAGGATTTTGTATGAGCTTCAACTATTTGCAAACATAAGCCTCATACCACAAGGAGTAGGAAATATGAACTTCAAACACTTGCAAAATACATTCGCACTGTATATTCCCATGTTACAAGCATTCAATACACGAGCTTCAACTATTTGCAAAACACATTCGCAAATACAAGTATCATGCTACAGAGAGCTAGAGGAGGTGAGGTTGAGCTATCAACACAAAATGAGACTCAAGCTACTAGACATGACCCCTCTTAATAATATGGCAACCTATACTAGCAATCTGGTTTTTCAACTAAACACCAAGACCGGTAAAAGACTAGAAACACATCCTTAGTCCTAACTAGTCATACCTTTGCCTTGAGTCATAGTCTTGACATTCATCAACTCATGATGCATCCTATACCTCAACTACAACAACACATGATGGATCTTTACTTAACTTGATGATCAACACATGTTCATCTCCTGTTGGACATGCATCAACTCATAATGATCCTCTTCTTTATGACCTTCAACTCATAAAGTCATCTTTTATCCGCATCTTGATTTGATATCTTCAACACATGAAGTCATTTCAAGTCATCATCTTTTGTGGAACCTAACCTATTTATTCAACTCATGGAAACTGTTAGTCCACAAAGCAATTGCCATTAATTACCAAAACATTACCACTAACTCATAATGGAGGGACTAGATTCTACAAAAAATTTTTTGGTAATTCATGACAATCTCAATAAATAATAAGATAGAAATTGATTTGCGAGTATACAACATGTACATAATAATTGTATACTCTAGAATAAACTTCTTAAGCAAAGCTTGCTCATCCAGTTGTCATGAATCATCCAACCATTAACATATAATAGAAGAACTAGATGACAACCTGATTATGAGTATATATGAGCTACACAAGCTATATATACTCAACAGATATGTTTCAAAGTAAAAATCCTTAATATGTGGAAGTAGGAACATGGATCAATACTAATGAACCCTTAAAACATGGAGTGAACCCCCTCTAAGCATGTGCATACAAGAATGTATAATGGAACCATATGCACATATTCATGTTTAACTATTTATGATGTTCAATTTATATTTTGGATCCAAGGAATGCACTAAGATATAAGAATGTGATGTAGAATACACACCTCTTATGATTTTCACATTTTCATCCAAATGAGTGTAAGTAATATCATAATCAATAAACAAGTTAGTCTCATAATTAGATTTGTCATTATCACCAAAACCAACTTAATGGAGTTTGAACTTACATCGGGTTAGGACGACGTGCAAAAGCTATCTCATTTGGTCTTGTCACTATGCAAAACTGTTTCATTTGGTCTTGTCACTGAGCTAGGCTAGCAAATAAATTTAAAGTTTGCAAATGAAGTTACAACTTGATAACATTTTTACTCTTAATACCACTACACACAACAAGAAGTGGTGCTGCTACTCGTCGACAGACGCCTTTTATCTTCTCGCAATGTAGCGTTCGTGGCCACAACGGTCATAGTATGGTGTATATGGGTTGGCTGCATGAAGTGCTGCATTTGCATGCTTTTCCTTGAAATATTTAATTGTACCTTGTAGAACGCCTTCAACGATTGCAACGAGGGGCTGAGAACTGCCATACTTCGCACCATCCGTGTCATGTAACAAGGACCATTGCTCCAATGGCTCAGCCTCAATCCAATGGGAGAAGCACTTGTTATTCCTTGAGGTCCTCCACGTCACACCAGAAGGGTCAAGCTCTAGCAATGGTGCAAGACATTCGAGCTATGCCTCCCCAGGAACGGCTGACCATTTGTTCCTCTTGACAACGTGCTTTCTGGTGTACTCCTCCAACATCTCCTAGTCTCTCGAACAGTTTCATCAATGGTTGCTATGGGAACTGCTTGAAGAAGTTGTCCCCCAGATGGTGAATGTACCATCTGTTCCTCATGTCTAACCAAGGGAACGACTCCTCCAAGTCTTGCTAAAGTTTTCTTATGGCCTTCATCATCTCGGGGTGGCAATCATGGATTATATACACATAAGGATGTGCCCCAACTACTCCTTCCTTCAGATGTTGAAGAAACCACAACCAACTGTTGAAAATCTCACTTTCGATGAATACGATGGCCAAGGGTAGAATCTGGTTGTTGCCATCAATGCTAATTGATGTTAGGATCTGCTCCTTGTATTTTCCTATTAGAAATATCCTGTCGACTGAGATCACTAGTAACATATGCCTAAAAGCATCGATTCAGGCGCCGAATGCTAAGAAGGCCCTCCACAAAACCAGGTAACCGGGGGGTTTTCTGGATGGCTTGTCTTTCACAGCAATGTGTGTGCCCAGGTTCCTATTCTACAGCATCTCGAGCATACGAGAAAGGTTGTCGTAAGCCACCTTGAAAGAATCGAACCTCCTTTCCAAAGCCTTCTGCTTCACACACCATGTCTTGGTGTAGCTAACCTTGTACTTAAATTTTTGCTTAATAGCCACCATGATGTGCTTGGCCTCCAGGTCCTTCTTTACTATTCTTCACTATCTCACCATGATGGGCTGTTACACTATTACCTTCACATGAAGACCTTTTTTGTATCAACGAGCTTCCTTCATCTTCCTCTCTAACCTCACGAGCTCCTCTCCTTTTCTCTCCTCCTGAGCTACTCTCCTCTCCTTCATTCCCTCTCCTGAGCTCCTCTTATTCGCCCTCCTCTCCTTCTCTTCCTCTCTTGAGCTTATTTATGACCTTCTCCCCCTCTTCACTTCCCCTCTCCTTCTCTCCCTCTGTTTTCTTCCTCTCTCGAGCTCCTCTCGTTTTCTTGCGAGAAAAATGGTGAGAAAGCCTATGAGGGGGTTAGGTCAAAGAGAAAAAGACAAGCTGGCAGCAAGTAGTCACTCCACCGTTGGGCAACTTGGCCTCGTGTCGCCCAACAGTTAGGCGACTTGCCCATGTCGCCCAACTGTGCAGCGACAGATGGCCATTTTTGTAAAAAAAACACAGATATATTACTATAATTCAAAAGAAAAATTGGATTATTAAAAAAAATTCGTGAGGTTCTCATCTTGGGTGTTGTGGACTGTGCTGGTGATAGGATATGTTGTATCGCACGGTCTAGTACTCTGTGTGTTAGAGTTTAATCTTGTTTAGTGTTTCCTTTTGTTGCTTACCATATTCTGAGCCATATCTAGTATGTATACGCCCATGAGTGCCTGTCCAAGTAGAGAAAGGAAGTGAAACCGAGTCAGTTTTGAGAGTTCAATTGGTGCTTGTGTAACTAGCCTTTATAAGGCTAAGTAGTGCCCTGTAATAGAGCAAGGTAACAAGAGGGAGAGAAGAAATAAAAATAGAAGAGTGGAGTGCTTTTGCTCTGAGAAAAAATATCGATCTATTATTTGCATTTGCGTGTTGTTGTTTCATTATCTTCCATCAAGTAGAAAAGTGAGAAGGTTCATGACGTGAAGCTTCCCATCATGTCCAACAAGCCACCGCGTTGTGTCCATCACATGAAGAAGCCAGGAACGATGCATTTCCACAGAGACCAGGCAGGTCATGTTGAGTTAGGGGCTTCACGTGTAGAAGCCAGTAGAGGGAACATCACCAGGAGGAGCCACGTTGAAACAGGGACCTATGGCCGAAATGGCAACAGAGATTGACCAAAAAAATTCCAACACTGAAGGGGGTCGATTGCTATTATGAAAATCATGGGGGACAACATATCACCTTGTCGCACCCCTCGTTTGTGGTAGAAGCTCCTTCTACGTTTATAGCCAAAGGTGAGAAGCTAGTTACTGTAAGAAGCATCTGTAGCAAGTAACCCCAGTTGAGTGAATCAAAGGTGAGTTCTTTTTGGCTTATGGCTTAGCTTTTTACAGTAACTAGCTTTTGAATGGAGTAGCTTTTCAAAGTGGGGTCTACAAGTCAATTGTAGTAAACACTATCTCGATTTCATCTATATCGACTAAAATTGCACGTGAGTATCACTCTCTCCATACTCTCTTGCGAACAGCTAGAATTCAAAAATTTATGCTAAAAACTAAAAAACTCAGCCTAAAAGAACTCACCCAAAAGCCTTCATGATGTCAAGTTTGAGGAAGAGGGCTGACATTTTACTTCTATGTAGTTGTCAAACAATATTTTGAGTGTACATGGAGTTGTCTTGGATGCATCTTATAGATGGTGTAATATTTGGTGTGTTGATGTTATGCCGAAAGTGAAAATTTCCGCCTGGGGTCTAGCAAAAAATGCTCTACCGACAAATGCTAACAAGAAGGCTCAACACTTTGGAGGATGATTGGGAGGATGGGTTGCATGTAGCAGCACGATGCCCCATGCAAGGGTGGAGTGGTTTGTGCAGAGTAATGAATAGTTCAAAAATAGCAGGCCAGATTGGTCCAAAATCTCCATGGAGATGATGAATAATATACTGTATAAGTATCTTGATGACTTTGTAGTTGTGTTCATCGATGATATCCTAATTTATTTCAAGACAGAGAAAGAGCATGAGCAGCATTTGAGGTTCGTGCTAGAGACCTTATGGGAGAATCAATTCTTTGCTAAGTTGAAGAAATGCGAATTTGGATTTTTGAAGTGGGCTTTGCGGGTCATGTGATTAACTAAGAAGGTATTTCAGTAGATCCAGATAAGATTTCCATCATAGTAGATTGGAAGAGGTATCTAATGTTAAGGAAGTGAGAAGTTTTCTGGGCTTAGCTAGTTATTACCAACGTTTCATGGAAGACTTCTCTATTATTGCCAAGCCAGTGTCTCTCAGCTCACACAGAAGGGCATGAAATTCCATTAGACCAAGGAATGTGAGCACAATTTCAGTACTTTAAAAGAAAAGTTAGTGACTGCTCCTGTTCTCACCCTTCTTGAGCCAGGAAAGCACTTCATGGTCTACTCGAACGCTTCTCAAGTCGGTCTGGGTTGTGTGCTCATGCAAGATAGCTAAGTGATTATGCATCATGACAAGTAAAGAAATATGAGCAGAATTATCCTACTAAGGATTTAGAACTAGCCATAGTTACTTTTGCTCTAAAGATTTGAAGACATTACTTGTATAGAGAGTTCTGTGATATTTTCACTGACCACAGGATCCTCAAGAACATCTTCACTCAGAAGGAGTTGAATTTGAGACAAAGAAGGTGGCTGGAGTTGATCAAGGACTATAATCTCACTATCCAGTAACATCCAGGTAAGGCGAATGTGTTTGCTGATGCCCTTAGTCGTAAGATGACACCCTCTATTCTAGGTTATCTTATTTTTTTACTTTGACTAGATGGGAATCTCCTATTGTTATGCTGATACAGCATAAGCTGAGATGCAACTATTGCTAGAGTTGGCAATTCCAGAGCAAGTGAAAGAAACGAACAGTATGATCGGTTACTTCAACAAGTGAGTAAGTGCCTTGATGAGGGGAAAAGGGGATTTCAATCTTGATTAGTCAGGCACATTGTGGTTTAAGGGCTTTGCATGCCACAAAAGACTCAAGTCAAGGATGAATCTTGAGGGAGACTCATCGTACCCTGTACACAGTACATCCTGGCTAGTCCATGATGTATCAGGATTTTAAAAAGTGCTTTTGGTGGAAGAGAATGAAGGTGGATATCACTTGGTATATGGCATCTTGTGGCGTTTTCCAGCAAGTGAAGACTGTGTATATGCATCCCGCTAGGCTATTGCAGTTTTTGGATGTTCCTCGGTGGCCATAGGATGATATTACCATGGACTTGTAGTCAGCTAACCTCATACCCAGTGAGGTACAGATGCGATTTGAGTAGTAGTGGATCGATTCAATAAGTCCATGCACTTTATCACTATTCGTACGACTAACACGGTGAGTGATTTGACACCCATTTATGTGTGTCAGATAGTGAGATTACATGGTGTACCCAAGACCATAGTTTTGGATAGAGATACCAAGTTTGTCTCTAAGTTTTGGAAGAGTTTGCAAAACGCTCTAGGCGCGAAACTTCAATTTAGTACCGCTTTCCACCAGTAGATGGATGGGTAGTCTGAACACACCATTCAAACATTAGAGGACATACTAAGGTCATGTGTTCTATCTTGGAAAGATAGCTAAGAGGATCAATTGGCACTCGTAGAATTTGCCTACAATAATAGATACCACTTCAGTGTTCGAGCAGCGTCATTTGAGGTTCTATATGGGCAAAAGTGTAAATCACCACTTTGTTAGGATACTATGGGTGATAAGGCAGTTTTGATTCTGATTAGGTCTAGTAGACAGTAGAACAAGTGGAGGAGATTAGATAGAATCTACGAGCTGCCTAGAGTAGGCAGAAAAGTTATGCAAATGTGAGGAAGTGAGAATTAGAATGTGAGGTGGGTGATCAGGTGCTCCTAAGAGTGTATCCCACTAAAGGCATCATGTGATTTGGTACCAAAGGGAAGCTTAGCCTGAGGCACATTGGGCCATTTTCAATTCTGACATGAATTGAAAAGTTGGCATATCATTTAGACCTTCTTAAGTACATATGAGGAGTGCACAATGTGGTTCACATTTCTATATTGAGAAAGTACTTAAGGGACCCAGAGCAGGAGATTGCACTAAAATCATTGACAATTATGCAAAACCTCACCTTTGAGTCCCGTCCAGTTCAGATTTTGGAGGAATCGAAGAGAATGTTGAGGCACAAAACATTAAAATATGTCATAGTGCTTTGGTTGCATCAATCTGAGTGAGAAGTAACTTGGGAATCGAGTCTCTCATGCACGAGAAGAACCCAGAGTTGTTCTCTGTGGGTACATGTTAAGAATTCAGGGTCAAATTCTATTAAGTGGAATAGAATGTAGAGAAGAGAGGAGGAAGTTTTGGGCCAACTTTGGCCTAGCCCAGCCGATGCCAGCCCCCACATAAGGGATAAGCCATGGGAAGAGGTGACCTTATCTTCCCCTCCCTGAACCACTCCTTGGCACCTGCGCTAGTTGCTGCTGCCCCACCTCCACGAGTGTCGTCGTGGCCAATTGCTACCCTTTGCTATCCGCCAGCCTGTGTAGCCCCTGTGCCCTCGTCCCCAAGCCAGCACTGCCTCCGTCATGCCTAGGGATGGAAATGGATCGGATACGATCGAATAGTCTCAAATATGGATATAAATTCATATTTTTAAAATGAATACAAATACAAATTCGAATATTCTCGAATACGAATTTGAATCGAATGTCATAACAAATACGAATCCGAATCGAATATGTACTTAATTCAGTCGAATATGAATATCCTCCTACAACTACTGTAACAAATCTAGGTAGAACAAATTCCTAGCAGTTTTACGAGTTTTCACCGATTTTTGACTGGTTACCAGAACGGTTACCAATTTCAAACTGCCCAAATTCAAATTTTAAATAACAAAATTCTGAATCACATAGGAAACATCTCGAATACGAATCGAATAGTCTTGTATATGAATATTCTCGAATACAAATATGAATACGAAATTCTCAAATATGGATACAAATATTCTCAAATACAAATATGAACATTTTCGAATACGGATTTTACTTACCACATTCGCGTTTTCTGAGATACGAATATCGGATAAAACGGATTATCTATTACTGTTTCCCACCCCTACTCATGCCATCGAGCATTGCCTCTATTCACTGCCAAGTCACCGTCACCCCTTGCTCCACCCTTTGCCACCACCGGTGGAGAGGGAGCCATCACCACCCCATCGAGAATAGTCATTGTAGCACTGCGATGCCATGTAGCTGCAATGTAACTGCCCTTGTTGCTCCACCTTGGGCTGGGCCATGCCCGTGCATTGCTATGCCGAGCTGAAGAGTCCGATCGAGGGTGGGGGAAGAGGCTGAAGGAGCGGGGAAGACAGTGCAGGAAGGGGGAAAGCGGGATCCGATTGGGAGGGGATAGAAGAAGAGAGAGGCTGGTCGACCGAGAGAAGAAGAAAGGCTAGCTGAGAGGAGGTAAAGGAGAAGCAGGTAGACTGGGAGCCAACCGAGGAAAATAAGAGAAGGGGAGAAGAAGAAAAGGAACAAGAGAAGAAGAGAAAAAGATAGGAAGATAAGGAAAAAAGAGGAAGAGGGAAGACTACCGGTGGCTGATCTGCTAGATCTAGCTAAGGAGAGGAAGAATGTGCCCCGATCTAGTTATTTGTGGCTAGAGTAATGCCTCGAATCCTTTTCCCCTACTTGTTTATTGATTAGTGTAGAGGTCAAAGTGGGAATTAGTGAGATTGATGCGTATGGAATGGCTAGAATATGGCTATTAGGTGGATTTTATATGTCGCGCCCTCTACAGAGGTTTTGGGCTTGTTAAGAGCATAATCTGAGGGCAGGATATACTAGAAACTTATAGCTAATGTTGTTAGCTTCCTATAGAATGCTGAAACACTGAGTTTGGTGGAATGGTTTGGAAGTTAGACTTTCGAGATGGCTACTGCTCGGTATGGGACAGCACAGCTTTTGGGGGCTGAAAATGGGGGTTTAGATGACATAATATTTAAATTGTGATAACTAGGCCTACATGAGTAAGTTTGTGTAGATTGCAGAACTTAGATTGCTTGCTATGTTAGGTTTCAGGATTGAAAGTTTTGACCTTTTAACCACCGAGACAGTAGGAAGGTATTTGGGGGAAAGTGGGTTGTTTTGTGCTGGGTTTGCACATAGGAACAATGTTGTTTGTCTATGTGCATGTATTGCTATGGTGTTTTGATTCTGAATGATGTTTGTACAGGTGAAGGTTTTGGTTTGGTGCCATCCACACATCGTCCATAAGGTTAAATAGGCAAGTGCATAATAGAATTGTAGATTGTAATGGATACTTGATACTTATTCCTTCATGCTTTATTTTACAGTGTTTTATATGATGATTACATATTAATCATACCTTGATGAGTGATGCTTATGGTTGAATATCAACATTGAAAAAAATGTTGCATCATGCATTACACATAGGATCTACCTTGGGTAGGCATTCCACGAGAGTGGGAAGATAAAGATCTACTTCAGTAGGCACTTCATAGGAGTGGAGTTTGAGATCTTATATGAAAGAGGACATGGCGAGAGTGGTTCATCGATAGGTGAATACTCTGCTATACCGGTATAAGCTACAGTTACAGACGCATCATATTGCATTGCATAAAAGAAATAGAAGGTAGTGACATAGTTACAAATATTAGGATTCACAATTCACATATATGGGATTTACTGAATTGCTATGTTGATGCCCCTTTACTATGTGCTTGTTAAGTCTTTACATTCACCCTTACTTATTTGTTGGTTTTTAGGTGAACTTTGGAGTTACCATGCAACAAGAAGGGGAGTTAGTACATCCACGTCACATGCAAATCTATTTTTTCTAGACAATCACTTTTGAATGTAGTATATCTAGTTTGGTAAACTAGCCCTTTCTAGTTGAAACTTAGTATATATTCTAGAGAGCGTGACGTTGAACCTTAGAATGTTTATGCTATGGTGGACTTATTACCATTACGTTTATCAGTGTGGTAGAATTAGTTGTCTTTAATGCAATTTATTGAATATATGTTGATTGTCCCTTTTTTGTAGTCATAATAATAGGGGAGGTGTTATCGAAAATTTTAATAGCAGCACCAAACTTAGATTGTTATTGTGTCGTAGTAGCATTCTGAGCTCAGAGATTGGGCTACGTTGTTACACACACATCCAGCCAAAGAGGGAGAACAGGAGGGGGCGGTAGGCACGTTCATCGGATCTGGACAGCGCCTCCTTGTTGCTCTCACCGAGCTCCAATATGACCATGTTTGGCCACATTACTTGCCACCACACCACCTCCCACTGTGTCATCACCTGATAGAGTCATCACCACACACCACTGCGTTGTCCGAGAGTGCCCTCGTGCCAAACTTGCACCTGCCACAAAAGGAGTGTGTGGGGAGATACCGCCCATTGGTGATGAAGGCAGCAACGACAACAACAACATTGGCATCAGTGGAGTAGCTACTGGATGGAATTTCAATGTGGACACAGATTGATTCTAGTATTACTGGTCCCCTCAATCATCACCTCTAGTCGATGGCAACTGCCACGCGCCCTGCTACCCATGAGAAATAACAAAAGTGGGAGACAAATTCATCTCAATCCCGCCCAGATCTAGATAAGACTGTGGCGGCGTGGTCGGACTGGAGTGTGGAGGTGACTTTACCGCGCTAGGTTTTGGGGGTAGTTGTGCAGCCTATCAATCCAAGTCAGATCTGAAAGGCTCGGTGCAGCGGTGGCTCCATCGGTGATGGATGACAACGTGAATGGCAGTAGTGGCGGGCGGATAGCTAGGCTGGAGGAGGGGGTGGCCATCCCATGAGGGAGGAGCAAGGGAGATGCAATAGGGAGGAGCGGAGCTATGGAAGGGGTAGGGGCTGAGCGATGGGAGGGGTTTTGACTTTCGAGATCCTAGGAGAGCAGTTGCTATAGGCTCCACCTATCGGCACCGATTGTTCTGTGAGGGGAGGAGGGGAATGAATGTATTATTTACCAACTCTCTCTTTTAAATAGTAGAGATATTACAATAGATTGCATCCGAGACACAAGCCTCCGTCTTCCGGTGTTCATTGTTGTTTTCTCACAAGCCACGACATCAAGTGATCAATGAGGAGGTCTAGAATATTAGGATCAAAAGGCAGACGTGATCAAAGACTATTCTATTACAGCTCTATAAGACGATCCATAGTAGGTGGGGGATTTTCATCTTCCCTAACTAAATATTTTCAAAAGCATGGTTGATCTTAGTCCAAATAGTAAATTCAACAATATCAATTATTTCAATATGAAGACAGTAATAACTGAGGGCCATCACAAATGGTACAAACCTTTCCAATCCTTGGTGGACCCTTAGTTGTCAAGTATTATGTGTGTTATAGTTACAGACCAAACAGTAAACAAAGGAGACTGCCGAGGAGGCCTTAAAGGGGCTGCCCAGAGCCTTACAAGTTATTAAGACCTTGCTAGAGGTTTGTGCTATTTGAGCTTGTCTGAAAAAGAGAGTGCTTAGTCCTCATGGCACCCTAAGATACCTATTTATAGCCATGAGGGCCGGTTACACAAATACCCATACCTGAGTCTATACTCAAAAGGGTAAACATGCCATTGCCCCCACTTGGAGTTACACAAATACCCCAATCTGGTCCTACACGTACAAGGGTAGGCATGTCATTTTCTTAGTCTACTGCTCCAGCCAGGAAGGCCCGCTATCTTGCTAGCGCAATAGGCCAACTAGGATGAGGTGGAGGCCACTCTTCCAACTATGTGCTCGTATGGCAATTCAGACCATGTTTTTTTGGGATGGTTTTTGTCTGTATATTTTAAGATGGTAATGGATGGTGGAGACGCTGATACGGACGATGCACACAGTTTTAGACTTGGCAAACTGTTTGTATAATCCGCTTAGAAAAACCGTCCCATTTATTTCAACTTTTAGAGAAGACAAAAGTCTAAAAGAACAGGCCTTAGACGTGTCGATCTCTGAGTTTTGAAAGTAAGTAGGAGCTATAATACGCCGCAAATGTTGCAGTATGGTCTACAATTGGTCAAAAATGCCTTTGAAAACAATTCAACGTATGAACCACCCTTCCTTCACACAAGAGAAAAGAAAACATATGAGCCACCTTAGAGCAAGTATAATAAGAGGCTGTTAGTAGGCTGTATGCTGAGATAGAGGAGAGAGAGGAGGAGAGAGAAGAGAGGTGGACTGTAAGTTTACAGCCAGCTGAAGCACAAGAACCAAGAAACTTTGTGAGAGAAAGGGGTGGGTCATACAGCCTTCAGCTAGCTGTAAACTACTATATGAATGTGAGAGACCATGTGGTCGTGACCCCATGAGAGTGATGAGTAATTGACAAGGGTTTAGGTTAGTCGAGTTTGGTTTGGGTGGTTTGGACCATGTCGTTGCGTGGTGCAACGGGTTCGGTCGGTTTGGTCAAGCCTGGTCGTATGGGTTTAGGTTGCATAGTCTAATGTTTCGACAGGTTTGGACTTCGTCATGCGAGAGTATGATGTGTTTGTGCTATTTACGCTTTCATGTATCGAGCGGTGCTATTTGACGTGTTTCTTGTCTATGTGGCTGCAGGACATCGAGTGGAGTCGTGGCGAGACACGGAGGACCGGACTAGGCGCAGGTGGCGCTGAGGTCAGAACGGTCGGGATGTGTCGAAGACGACGTGGACTCGAGGTGGAGTCGTGGCGAGGCACGGTGGACCGGACTAGGCGCAGGTGGCGCTGAGGTCAGAACGGTCTAGGTGTGCTGAAGACGGCGAAGCCGCGTGGCTTGCAGGACAAGGAACACGGAAGCTTCCCGGAAGGTGCAGGAGGGGCGAATCAGGAAATTCGCAAGGCTGCATAAGCGGGAGCGGGCTCCGTTGGATTTAGCCAGCGTAACGGGTTGGAGACCCGTTAGCCATGGGCTATAAAAGGAGAGGAGGGGCTGCATGCCTCCTCATGGATTCAAGAAAGAGAGTTGGGGTTTAGTGAGTCAAAAGAGACTTTGGAGGTGGTTTCTCCTTTGCTCTTTAGTGGTTGAGAGTGGGTGTGTGAGACAGAGGTTGTCTCCTTCGTTACTCTGTGTGTGTGTGTGTTCCTCCCAAGAACCATGTAGTTCTTGGTGTTCTTGAGGATTGAGAGGGAGAGGTTGGTTTGAGAGTCATGTAATCATTCCTCCGAATGTCCATACGTATGGGGACGTAGTTCTTTGTACCTATTGTTTAATTGGAATGAAAATCTGAAGTTTATGTCTCCTCCCGTGCTCTCTGTTCTTCGTTCTTCCCTTTTGAGCAAATTCTTGATTTTCTGTGTTTTGAGTTCTTGATTGCTGGGAAGGCCCAAAATGGGTTGCTCTTTGATGGGATAGTGCCTCAAGATCATTTGATCGAGTTTCCCTAGAGCAAACCTCTTTTAATCTCAAATTTGGCATTTTGGGTTGCTCTGTTCTTCTTTTGCCTCTCTAGGGTTTTTGAGCATTTCTTGTTTCCCTTTGCAAGATGGGCTGAGTTTTGTCATGGAGAGTCCTATGGCTATTGCTAACATATTTGCAAAATCTCTTGGCCATAGGATCAAAGGTTTGGGAGCAATTTGATTTTTGGCTCGGGTCGTGCAAGAATTCAGATTTTTACCTCATACTCTGCAATTTCTGTTTCTCGGTTTGTTTCCCTTGTTTCTCAGGGTCCCCTTACTATTTGGTACGTAGTAGTAAGGCTCTGGATCAAAGAGATTGAGAGCAATCCCTCTTTTTAGCCAAAAATCCGAAGTTCCATTTCTTTCAGCCTGAAACCCTGTTGTCTGCCTGTTGTGCGGAACTACCGCCCGAGCTGCGGTACTACCGCTCCAGCGGTACTACCGCCTGGTTCATTCCGGTACTACCGCGAGCAGCAGATTTCTGAGCTTCAGCGTTTATCTTTTCTTGCTTGTGCGATACTAATTCCGGAACTACCGCTAATATCACTCCGGTACTACCGCCGGAAGGCAGATTTTTTCCCAGTTTGATTTATCTGGTTCGCTGCTCTCTGGTGTTGTGTCTTTTATGCTGTTGGGTTTTCTTGTGAGCTCTGGTTTTCTTCCTTCATAGCTTCCATAGCTATTGGAGAAGAAGATACTTGTTGGGGGCGATTTTTAAAGATCGACATTCACCCCCCCTCTGTCGCCATTTCGGTCCTACAGAATGGACTGATAAGTGGGCTGTAAGTGTCCACACAACCAGCTGAAGGCTGTATTATTAGCCTTGCTCTTAGGTGGCTTCTAAACTTGTGATTCCTATTTCCTCTGGCCCAAATCTCTGCCTTGGGACCAACACCTGTGAATCATCACTTAACACGTGCACCATGTTTGTCGTAAATTTTGGGCCCATGATCGATTAAAGAAATGCCTTGAGATTACAAAATTCTAATCTTTTGGACAGCTAAGGGAGCAACCGAAACTAGAGTATTTCTGAAAGTAAAATGCATGATAGAGCAAATCTCCTTTCCATGAAATAAGAAATTGAGATGTGACAAAAGGTGCCAATGCTCTTTTGTCATCAAAATTCATAGCTATCCATGGAGAAAAGAAGTGAGCTTCAAAACACAAAAGAAAAGACGGATCAAGAGAATAGGATTTATTAATGTTCAATCTCTGTCTAATACTCCAGTTTCATGTCCTAGTCATTGTTGATATCCTTTTTTTATGTGGACAAAAATAAACTGCCCTAAGAACACTTGAAACAGAATAAAGATAATAAAAGTCCAATATACTTATAGCTTAACTTTGTTGATTAGTGCAAGTTTGAATAACATATAGTGAGCGTGCATTGAAAATTTGAGGAATTGGTCTTTCAAAAAATAAAATTTGAGGAACTGAAAAATCTATCAGCCCTATCAATCAAACTAAAACCCCCTAAATACACCAGGCAGAATCACCCAACCTTTCATAAGTTATTGTGACATTTTCCTTTCATCCAACAACATGAGAGGGAAAGGGAGGCAATGAAAAGAAAAAGATTAATGTATGGCTATGGATGAGAGCTTGCTAGGGCCAAAGGGAAATATCTTGCTAGGGCCAAAGGGAAATATCCAATCCAACTGTCAGCATCCCCCACAACCAGAATCGCAGTCAGATCAAATCAAGATCACTGCTAACCAAAAGGCAAAAGCCACTACACACCATCGGCAAGAACAGACCCCAATACCCGTAAATAGAAAAAGAAAGGCACGAACACGCTTTCCATTTTAGGAAGGTGAAGACGGACAAAGAAGAGAAGCCAGAGGCAGAGCCAAGAAGCCAACACTGCAGATAAATCCAGCCAGGGGCGGACTAGCAGGAGATGGAGGAGAGGGAGAAGGTCGTGTGCATGGCCAAGCTGGCCGAGCAGGCCGAGAGATACGATGGTATGGTGAGATGGATCCCTTGGTTCGGTTGCGCCCTCCTTGCGTGCGATTTGCATATTGGGGAATCGTTGATCCTTTCTTTCGGAGTATGGAAAGGAGTTGCGGTTCTTGGTTCATGTGCTCATTTGGGATCTTTGCCCTGTGATTATGTGTGTTTTTGCAGCAGTCTTTGCTCGCTTTCTGGAGCAGCAACCTGCCGGCCATTGCGGTCATTTTGTTTCTTTCTTCAGTGCATGAGCAAAATGTCTGAATGTGCAGCAGTTTGACGGGAAAGGCTGCTTCTTGATTATTAGTCTGAACCAATTTCAGCAACTCCTTGGTGGTTTTGGGCGGTTTTGATTGTATCCGGTAGTGCCGGATACGATGTGTCCCAGTTTGATAATAAAAGATTGCTTTTTTAATGATGATTTTTGGGCCAATCTTGTCAATTTTGAGTGGTTCTGACTGGTCCTTATTGTTTCCGGCACTTCTGATTAGTGTCTGCAAAAGGGACTCATGAGATCATGCATGGTATCTTGGCCGATTGGAATAGATTGGGGGTTTCTGGTGATTTGTAGGGGCCAATTTTATGATTTGAGTGTCCCTGAGTTGCTTTTCTATTGTTCTTGATTTTCCTCTGAGAAAAAAAAGAGAGAAGGATATTGCAATCATGGATGATGCATTCTGTTCTGATTATGGGTAATCATACTAGTACATCTCTATCTGTTTCTTTATAACCTAACTGCACATGATCTATTGAACTCTACAAATGTGGAATAAGTGGAATGGTGGATCCCACCTTTTGGTTTACATTTTAATTTTGGGTTAAAGAGGTTTAGCAATGCATAAAGTATCGTACTAGTGTGGTTTGAGTAAGCATCCCTTTGCTAGAATCAGATAATTGTGGGCTCTTCTGAATACTTTTTACCCGTCTTCTGGAGCACAGTTTTTGGTAATTTGGTCACAATTGGAAGCTTATGTCTTTTAACTACAGAGTATGTCACCATGTTATTTAGGATTCTTTTACTTGGAACTCTGTCATTTCTTGACATTAGCATCTAAACGTCGATCTTGGCATCCAACTATAGAAAGTCTCTCTAGTTTATAGATCACTTTCATAGCGCACCCATTTCCTTCAACCTACCAGATGAAGCCACGAAAGTTCTTGTAACCTTGTACGCTTTCATATTCCATCTCAAAGTGGTAGACAACATGATCCCCCCCCCCCCCCCCCCCCCGCCCTGGTTTCCTGCAAGTCTTTGTTGCAGTGAACTTTCTGATGTTTCTGATTGCAGGGGCGGATCCAGGACAAAATCTGAGAGGGGGCACAACAATACACATAGTATGCTGAATTGTTCTCATTCATAATTTTAGCATGAGTGAGGACCTTTTAGTTGGGCTGAGTGGTGGCACTAGCATTAAATCTTGGGCTATATACCTGGGTTCCTGCGAATTGAGTGGCGGCCTGGGCCCTCACTCCCCTCTCTTTGGATCCGCCCCTGTCTGATTGGATTAGAGTTTTACCTCGTTTTTGGGTAAAATCTTTTCCATTTTTCCTCTGGCAAAAATAAAAGGGGAGTACACATTAGGTGAATACCTTTTTGCTGTAAATGAAAAGCATTAAAAGTAACTTTATCACAACGTTTGAAATGATTCTACGGACAAAAAACAGGAAGTGGATTAATGTGCTTACCTGGGTCGGAAAACACTGCTGCTTGAATTTGCTCTATTCCCTGAAATATATAACTTTCATGTCAGGTAGCGACTTAAGCAGTGCTTACATTAATTCTAGATTTATTGCTATTATTCATATGATATAAAATCAAATTTCAAAATGACAGAGAAGGTGCATAGTTTGACATGGTGAGCTAACATCTTTTCATAATGATACCTTTTGTGTTGCAAAACCAATCCTTCATGTTTGTCCATGTCATAATCCTTAGTTCGTAACGGGATAAAAATCTATTGGATGGAGGTCGGACGATGACGACTTGAGGTAGAACGGCACTAGATGAAAGAGGGCACCGATTGAGCGAGGAACAGATCTAGAGTAGCCGGTTTAGGGAGAGACCAGAGCTAAGAATCAAGGATTTGGGAACACTTCTTCATTATTCATTGCTTGATGATAATGGATACATGATGTTCCTTTTATAGGAATAACTTGACTTGACCTCTAAGAAGTAATTTTTATCTCTAAGCAAACATAATCTCTAATAGATGGAATATATTTATAACATAGGAAAACCATATAACAAGAAAATTAACTATTCTTATCTCGACCCTAACTAATCTGACTCTGCCACGCTCATCTACTACAGTACCGGGTATTGTTCATGCGTGTAAGCAATATTCAACGCGTGATAGCTTCTCCCCCCTCTTCGGCGACAGCTCGTCCTCGAGCTGTGATGGCGGCCATGGTTGCTGCCCTTGGTAGACCCAATTTGGCGAGTAATTGTGATGCCTTATGTGGGAGATCAACAGTGTATTGATGATGATTGATGGCGAAGGCATGAGGGCTTAAGCATTGCTCGATGTCGAGAAAGTTGCCAGCGACGAGGGTAGCCAATGTGGAACAGTAGTGGCACGCTTCATGGTAAGCAGAAGTCGTGAGAAGGGATCGACTGCTCTGATATCAATTGTCATCCAATGTGGAATAGCAGTGGCACGCTTCATGGTAAGCAAAAGTCGTGGGAAGGGATCGGCTACTCTGATATCAATTGTCATGAATCTTAGTTCATAATGGGATAAACATCCATTAGAGGGAGGTCGGACGACAACGACTTGAGGTAGAACGGCGCTAGACGAAAGAGGGCACCTATTAGAGGAGGAATAGATCTAGAGTAGGCGGTGTAGGGGAGAGACCAGAGCTATGAATTAGAGACTTGGGAATACTTCTTCATTATTCATTGCTTGATGATAATGAATACATGATATCCCTTTTATAAGGATAATTCGACTTGACACTTAAGAAATAATTTCTATCTCTAAGGAAATCTATCTCTAATAAATGGAATATATCTTGTTCATTAAGATGTACCCTGATTAATTATGTTCTATTTGGTTGCACTCGCTTTCTTGAAGTTAGTCGGTTGCACTCGTTTTCTTGAAGTTAGTCTTAACTCTTAATGCATGACTATTCCTGCAGATATGGTAGAATTTATGAAGAAGCTAGCTAGGATGGATGTTGATATGAGTGCTGAAGAGAGACATCTATTTTCAGTCGGTTTTAAGAGTACAATCGGTGCAAGGAGGGCATCATGGAGGATCCTTTCTTCACTTGAGCAAAAGGTGGCAACTGGTGAGCAGGCTGGTGTGATGATAAATGGGTACAGAAAAAAGGTAGAGGATGAGCTAAGGACAATTTGCAACGAAATATTGTCAATCATCGCTATTCATTGCCTTCCCTTGGCCAATTCGGATGAAAATGTCGTGTTCTTTTATAAAATCTATGTACCAGTTCATTTATTCAGCTCCTTATTTCTCAATTGCGTTTTACTTTTCTCCTGTTGGCGCATTTTTTGATTATTACGTTCAGAGTTTATTCCCAATCAATAGTTCATTATCTTTCCAGGTAAATTTGATAATATAATCTTTTCTTTCAAAATAATATACAACTTTGGGCTCAAAATTTCTTTTGAAGTGCATTGATTATTTGATTTGATTCCTCCAAAATATTTTATACGAAATCCTCTTCCTAAGCATTGCATGATTAAACATCTTGGTAAAGAAATTCCAGAAAAAAAAAGACAAACATGTTCGATTATGACATTTTTTGACATGTTGCGATGACAATTTTGCAAAACAAATACTCATGATGTTCATGATTCTGGTTATATTTGAACCTATGCAGATGGAGCAACAATGTGTTTTTCTGAGCGGATGGTATCATATTTGGTACATGTGTCTTGTCTAGTTCTTTTGAACGGATATGTAAATGCTAATAGTCCAATGTCAAAATTAATAGGGGGAGGTAAGTAGGGGTGTGTATTAAGTTGGTTACTTGGTTCAGTTATTTTGGTTTCTTTTCCAATATTTGGTGTTGAAAAAGGAAAACCAAATAAATAGACCAACAACATGACTTAACATAGTGGACACTGAGCTAAATTCAGTTTTCATTTCTGTTGGTTTATTCCCTTGCTAAGATGAAAAGGATCATACTAACAGGGCAAATAAATTACTTATATATTTCACGCCTCTACGGATTGATCTATTTTTACTTTTTTAGCACCACTTTGTTATGAACTCTATCTGAGGGTAGGCTCTTATGCAGTCTTGGTAAGTTGTTTTCTATAATAGAAAAGTTGGTTTAACTGCCATTCTATCTTTTTGGAAATAGTATTATAATTTTTTAGGTTTCTCAATTATCTTGTCCATTATTATTTTCTATACTGTAAGTCTGTGACATTGAAAGAATTGAATGGTACTTCACTAGTTCTGAAGCTCTCCTTCTGTCCCTCGCGTATCTAATAATGTAAGATGATGGTAGGAGCTTTACATGCTTTACTGTGGCCCTGTAAACCATTCAACAATAGGGCTGTTTATCATTTCCAATGATCTTTCCTTCTATGCATTTACATGTTCACATTTCTATGCATTTGCATGTTCACATGATTATGCTTACACCTATCTGCTTTGTACATGACATTTTTTTTAATTATTACAGGAAAGGTGACTACTACCGTTACTTGGCTGAATTTAGCACTGAAACTGAAAAGAAGGCTGCTGCTGACCAGTCACTTATGGCCTATCAGGTGTGAAATCTTTCAAACATCGTGCATAGGCTCAAATGAACTTCTGTTGTTAAGCCTCTCGATTCCCACCTTTGGCAAACTAACAAATGTTGCTGCAGCACGCCATGGTTGTTGCCTCCAGTGAGCTTTCACCTGCCCATCAAATCAGGCTTGGCCTTGCCCTCAATTTCTCGGTCTTCGTTTATGAGATAATGAACTCCCGTGAGAGGTCATTGATCCTTAATTGTTCCTTTCTCCATTTTTATTGGTGTTTGAAATTTTAACATATCTATTCCTAATTTTTATGTGCTTCTTGTTTTGAAACATGGGCAGACCTACTTTAGTTGGTAGGTTAAGCTTCATTTTTTTTTCAAATATAAAGAGAAGTGTCACATTAACCCTGCAAATACAATGTTCAGTAGTCAAATACTAACACTTTGACAGTCTGGTCCCATTGGTGAAGTTTTTTTCTGGATCCACCCTTGTTTTTGAAAGAATAAAGAGATGAAACTTTTGTTTTTTGGTGATTCTGCATGTCGGACCCATGGCAGCTTTCACGTCATCCTAGTATGCTGGTTGGCACAGGCCACCGGTCTTCGAAAGCACCAAATAGTCAATGAGATTTTTTTTTCTTTTCAGAGCTTGCCAAGTGACAAAACAAGCATTTGATGAGGCTACTACTGAGATTAATGGCGCTGGTGTGGAGGGTTACAAGGACAGCACACTTATGATGCAGCTTCTGAAGGATAACCTAGCATTGTGGACGTCAGAACTAACTGGAGGTAAAGCTTATAAGAAAAATACTTTCCAACAATCAACTAATGTCATCTTTCCCCTTTCTGATGCAGACAAATTTTTTGATGTTATAACTTCTTTTTATATGGCATCATTTTGGAAGTATGATTTGTGGTTCGGTAGACAGAGCAAGTAGCAGAAATTCTGCATAAATGTTGTGGTCATTCCATCTAGAATCTTTTTGTAGCGTTAGCTGCCAAATGCCTGGTGCAATACAAGACATGAGCACTGAATAGTAATCAGCCATAATGGCATAACATGGATATCAAGTTGAACTGTGTGCGTCATATCCTTGATTACCTGTGAAGGGGCCGACTGAGTACTGATCATGCTTGCTTTGCTTTGTCATTCTGCCCAACCAAACTTGTTTCTAATATGCTTACTGGGCCACCTTTGCATTTATATGATAACTTATGCATGTAACACATATCCTAAGAAATTGATTCAAGTTTGATGACCAGAGTAACTCAAAAGGTACTGAGAATATGTGCTTCCTGAGAAGGTGATGTAGATCCCATTTCTTGCTACTCTGTCAAATATATTCGCCAATACTAATCATGATATGGTCAATGCCTAGTCTTTTGACACTTATAAATTCTTGATGAAAATTATGGCACCAATTTCTAGTTTATCCCTTCACAACCACAAATATGGTGCTTTGTTTTGACAGGCGAAACATCTAAGGACATCAACATCGATATGGAGGTAAGGTGCTTCTTCCTATGGCATGCATTTGAGCCCTTCTCTTAGCAAAATTGATGTATTTTTAAGGGTTCACAGGGTTGATGAAAAAAGTAAATAATCCAGTGCAGATCATACTAATATAGTAATATCTGATTATGTTACAGTGATATTCCCAATGAAAAAAAACCAGATCTTATGCGACACTAAAAATTTCCATTAACATCTGCAGTAAATCCTTGTTCTGATGCACATCTGAACATTATCTGCCTATAAATGACAGTTTTGAACATGACATTCCCTGTAATAACTATTAAAACCACAAAGTATTGAAGTGAAATATGATAATGGTTACTACTAAACACAGTGAATCGTTTAAGGATTCTTGTCCCGCTGTTCGGTTGATGTACTTAACTGAAACAATACAGTGGAGCTCTTTGCATATAGGTAATATGCACTTTTATCTAATGAGCTGATCTATTTAGCAAGTTTTCTGCAAATCATTGTTTATCTCTAAACTGTAATATATCTATGGCCAAGCAAAAGTAGTTATTGGCAAATTACTAGTGTGATCATACTATGCTGATGCTGGCATGCTAGACATAATATTGGTTTTCTGACATCATGCTGACACATTTTTTATGTTTTGGCAGGGTTAATTGAAATGTGTTATCAAGGCCCCTAGCGTGCACGCATAATAACAAAACAACAATGCAATGCCTTATGTCTTCTGCAGCAGCTTCTTTTTTTGGTCCATGCGTGGTGTGATCCCTAGGTGACATTGGACTGATAACTAGCCAGCTTTGGGATATTGTGAGAGCTTGGATGCTGGTAACCACCCAGCTTCAGTGTTTTTGTTTTTGGTTTTCTTAGATGCTTCACAAGCATCTTTGTATAGCGGTGAGGCGACGAACTACGTATCTTAACAACGACGAAAAATTGTCTACTCTTTCATCGACGAATATGTTCCAGTGATGCTATCGGATCAACTGTTATAGGAGTCAAGTCTTAAGCTCCCACTTGCTGAGCTTCTGACTTTTGGTGTATTGATGTTTCAGACTTTCAGTGATGTAGGGCCATACTGCCGTAGTCCATATCTGAAATCCTGAATGTAGTATCCTCTTCCTTCCTTTGTGAGGTTGTCTGTGGAGTAGGCAGCAACAATGGGGGAATAGAAACAGAGACGATCAACACTAGATGATCATGCATTTGCCATCGCTTGTTTTGTAACTTTCCGTGATGGCCTAACATTGACCGTCCTGCTCTCTTTTCACGGCAGTTTTGCTCTTACCGTCAGGAAAATCTGCGAGGCTCTCGCGAAAGATTCGTTTTCTAGGAGATCGTGGCACACGTGAAATGAAACCATTGGACAGCTCTACAGAAACCGCCACCTTCGCGATCATTCGATACAGCGCTTGCCATACCGTGCGAAACGTTACTTATATAAAGGGCATGTTTTTTTTATAGCTGTGGTTTATGATTTTTAATTAAAATTTTTAAATTTTAGTTATTTATGATAAAATTTTGGAGAAAGATATTTACTTATGATTTTAAATATCACAGATGTTAAGTTTTTAATACGCATTATAATTAACTTGTAAACGCTATCTTAAAAATACTCTGTTTAAAAGTCAAATACTATAGGAAAAATCAAAAATCAACTTTAAAAGCAAAAATAATGGGCCCAAAAGTCGATAGGAATGGTGCTCGCCCAGCCGTGCCACGTCATCCTTTTTGCGGAAAGGCCTCGCGTTTATGGTAATTGCGTAGAGGTCCTCGTTTGCGAGGACAGTCGGATCTTGTGCCTGGGAGCCGATCTGGCCGTCCACGTGCCCCCGACACCGGCCGTTGCAGCGCCATGAAATCGGGGGCGGCGAGGCGCACCCACCCTCCCTCCCTCCCGCTCCCCTCCACCCGGGCGCCGCCGCCGCCGTTTGGCCCGCTCGCCCTCTCCCTCCCAATCCCATCTCCCGACGCTTTCCCCCTGCGCCCTCGTTCTCTCCACTTCCCTCCCCTCCCTGCAGTGCTCCCGCCCACTTCTTTGCCCGCCGCAGCCCAGATCTGGCCGCGCCGGCGCTTCTTCTCCACCCACGCTGCCAGCCACGGCGCCTAGATGGTTGCCACCGGTGAGCTCCCGTACAGCAGCCCCCTCCATCTCCTTCAGCTTATTGAGCACATCAGCGCCCAGATCATGTGCCTGCGCCGTTTCTTCTTAGCCCGCGGTGGCCGCCGTGCCACTCAGGCGAGCTCCCATGCAGCCGACAGAGCGCCGGTGTAGTACCCGGATGCATGGGGTACTGTACGAGAATTAACTGTAGGAGAATTTCATATTTATGTTTATCAAGTTCATCCAAATTAACTGTAGGAGAATTTCATAGGCATGTGGGCAAATTGATCATATACCCTCTTCATAGTTCAAAATCTAGAATATACCCTCCTACACATTCAAATTGATAATATACCCTCCTCTAATCTATTTGCTTTACAAAACACCCTCTTTATACCTTTCCGGTGTATTTTTTCATATCCTTGTGTATTCCATCACTTGAAATGACCAAAATACCCCTGATATTTTGCGGTACTAACTGTTTGCGTTAGTCATCAAGCTTTGCCAGGGGGCAGCAAAAGACCAACTGGTAGTGATAACCATTCCATGTTTTCTCATTCAATTTAATAACTTCATACATACTCTCCCTTCTTATTAATATAACCATAAAATCAAGGTTACATTTCTTAAGAAAAAAAGGAAGAAGAAGAAGATTTCAGTTAACAAAAGAATCAAATATGAATATTATCACTCACCATCTAAAATAGTCGCTTCTAATGCCCAAAGGTGCGGCCAGTAATATGTCTGTGATCCAAGGAGATAATGGCCTCAATGGCTTCCGGTCAGGTTCATTTCCTGGACAATCATTAGGTTTCTTCCCTATGGAATCACTTGATGTAGCCTGATGAGAGGCGCTGCTGCATTCTGCTTCACTATGTTGGCGCTCAACTTTAAAGATTGGCCTATTGTAGTGGGTTGGAACTCTAAGAATTTCTCCACCGGTCAAGGCCCATTGCTCCGAGTACTCTTTCTGCAGTCAAAAATACATTTTATGAGCAATAGTATTTCGACGAGCATTAAGCAGGAGAATTGAAAATAATATTGAAATAAACAGCAGTGGCTGAATCTTGTCAGCACAGCGCAGCTAAAATTAACCAGCACAGCAGGGGGCTCACCTCAGAAGTTTGGCTAAATAAAGAGATGAAGGAGCTGAATGGGGAACCATGCCTATCATAACACAGTGTCCCATCTATGATACATGAAAGAATCGGATGTACAACTGCATGACCATGCTCGGGATGATGAAGAACAAAGCTGCTGGACAATGTAAAAAGAAGTATGTCAAATTCTTTCCTCGCCTGTAGTGTAACATGTAGCAATCAGAAGTTCATATTACCTAATACTTCATCTACCAAGCGTTTTTCTTTTGATGGATAGCAACTTTGAATGAGCTGCACACATGGAAAAAAAGGGCTGTAAAAGTTGCATTTGACAACGATTTTGCCACAAAAATACTAAATTATTCTAAGTGATACAATACCTGAGCTACATCTTCGGGGAATTGCTCGCTGTCAGCTGTAAACTGGCCAAAGTACTCAACATAGGCCAAAATTTGTGCCTTCAAACAGAAAACACAGCCAAAGAGTCCCATTCACATTAGGTATCTTCAAGAGTTATACCATATAACAGAATTCAACTATAATATATTTACCTTTTTCTGTTGCACATCCTGTGGTGGGGGGCAGAATAGCGATGAGAACTGGAGCCCATCGATCCACTTCTCATTTGAAGCCGACATACTTTATAGCTTACAAGCCTGCCCAAGAAACTAGAGAGAAACTGCTTCAATTAGCAATAAGAGCACCTGTAATCAAACCTGTAGCAATCAGGGGTATTTTGGTCATTTCAAGTGATGGAATACACAAGGATATGAAAAAATACATTGGAAAGGTATAAAGAGGATGTTTTGTAAAGCAAATAGATTGGAGGAGGGTATATTATCAATTTGGATGTGTAGGAGGGTATATCCTAGATTTTGAACTATGAAGAGGGTATATGATCAATTTGCTCCAAAGAATTAGTTGTATAGCTTACATGAGGTTACCTTTCTTTTTGTGGTCTTCTATATTAGTTGCGGTAGATTAGAGACTTTATTATGTAATTTAGTTATACATCTTTTGTTTTTGCTTATATCACCTGATGTTTGTGAGCGATGCATTGCAGCCCCTTCTCACATGGTGTGTTTTAATACAAGGCTGCGTTTTTCATGCATTGCAGCCACTTCCTGATGAGCTTTGCTTGCAAGCTTCTTTGATCCCAAAGAGACTGCACTACTCATGTTCTGATCAGGAGTTCTACCGTTTATGGCATCATGTAGGTCATGTGTATATATATTCTTTTGTTGTAATACGGTGCTGGTCTTTTTGCGGAAGAGATTTAGATTGTTATATAGATTTTCATCGAACATCCCTGTGTAAACCAACCTCAGGTCTAGTGTTTTGAAAGAACGGCTATGACTTGGGGCCTTTTTGTTTTATGTGCCTGGCTAACTATCCTTCTGTGCCAAAGGAAGTCAAATGCCTATTATGCTTTGGTGGTGTTTAAGGAACACTTGTGTGTTTTTTTGTTGTTTAGAGCGCTTAGAATTTTTAGAGGGGTGAATATACCGGAGAAAAGAGATTTGAGTGTTTTTTGTGGTTAAGAGCACTCATATTTTTCTAGAGGGGGTGTATACATAGGAGAAGGAGGATTCGATTGTTTTTTGTGGTTTGAAATAATCACATTTTTTTTGGAGGGGGTGAGTACATGAAAGAAAAATCTAAGTGCTCCGAGTCCAAAAACACGAGTGCTGTTTAGCACTTTCCTTATGCTTTTCACCTAGTACTCATTTCATTCCTCTCATACATGCTGCTGTTGAGTTGTCCGCCTATGTTAATATTCAGTGCAGATTGGAATGCATGATCTATTTTCTGGTCACTCAGTGCTTCATAGTTCATGCATTATTTCCAACTTTCCACGCGATCCTATCTACTGCAACTAACGTTGTAGAGAATTCAAGCAAGCTGGATTAAAACAACTTAGAAAGTGTTCCAATGTTCCATTGGATCATTAATATGCATATCACTGTGCCATCATGCACCACAAATCCCACTTCCCACCAAAACTTATGGCAACCAACCAAACCAAAAACTTTACAACCACCTAAATTCTCGTTCTCTTCCACGAATTCCCTCCCCAACAAAACAGTAGGCGCGCCTATGGACAAAATTCGCTATGAGTGCTCCACATGGGACAGGCACACATGTGTAACGGCTTGTTTGGGCTTTCATCTTCTTCTTTTTTGTTGATAAGTGGGCTTTCATCTTCGCTTCAACCGAAAAGGTTAATCTAGGAGTATACATGTTCATGAGAAGCCCGGCCCACTTTTTTGGACCGGGCCAAGCTGGGTTTGTGTCTTGGGTTGGGCTCAGATCTAGTTTTGGAGCCTGTAAGGATTTTTGGACTGGTCTTGGCCTGCAATTTTCGGGCCAAAAACCCCAGCCTGACCTAAACCATAGCCGTAAAACCCTCATTATTCCAGTAGTATTCCCAAATACTCCATTCTCCAAGTCTCCAGATTCCCAACTCATCAGATCTGAGCGGCGTCGGCACTCCCCCAGGTGACGGCGGAGCTCCCCCGATCCCCCCGGGCCCAGGCACCCTCACCTCCTTCGGCTCCAGGGCATCCTCCTCATTGAGCTCACCTGAGCACCGCCTCGCTTGTCTTCGCCCTCACCACACCAAGCGACCACGTCTCTCCTTCCGGCGGCGACAGCGTGTGGCCTCTTCTGCCGGGCGGCCTCCTCCCGCGCGCTTTCCTCTCTCCCTTGATTTTCATCCAATGTTCATGCCATCCATTGCACATGTTTGTTGATGGATTGCTAGAAACACTCATGCTTCAGGCCTCCTAAACGTGTAAATGTTGGGCTTCAGGTCGGACTCGGGCTTGGCGCTGTGATACTGGGCTTTTTCAAGCCTGGCCCAGCCTGACATTTGAACATGTCTTCCTGGAAGTGCTATGTTTCGCGTGAACAAGACATAGTAATACTAAGATTTCCCGCTTAACGACCGTATGTTCGAGACTGATTTTCTATGCACGCGCGTGCGCCTACCCGGGGCTGCTAGCTGTATCTATCTACCACCTTAGATAAGAAGCGTACAAAGAACCATTTCAACCTCACACTAACATTGTATATACTTTTTTCCCTGAAGGCAACATCATATATACTTAAGCTTGAGCACAGTACTAAAGAAAAAACCGGCAATCGAGAGCAGGAGCAAAGCAAACTTGAAGCATGGGCATATTTGGCCCCTGATCGTTTCTATTTTCCCAAATAGCCCCATACCGTACCATTTTCTGGATTTGGCGTCCCCTTTACCGTGGCAGCAGCGACATACCATATCTATCGTACGCGATGCTATGATACTGCGGCAGGAGGCTGAGGGCATGGCAGGGGTCGACGGCGCGGTAGGAACCTAATGCCACCGGTGACATACTACGGTAGAGGGTCGTGGCAGGGACTTGCCGCACTGTCGTGCCGGACCATGGCACGAATCCATCCGATGCATAGCAACATTTTGTATTAAAAATGGATTGTCTATATGAGATTTGGCTATTTTCATTGACAAAAACGGCTAGATTCTAGCCCACACGATTAGAAAATGAACATACAAGATTGTCCAGTACAAAATCATCATCAAACAGCTTAATGGGCCCTCAATCCCTATTGGGCTTCATTTTGAAAATGCCCATACTGGATCAGCATCCCCTAACCCTATTTTGTCGGTTGTCGGTTTTGTTTGTCGTTTTTTCTTTCCATCATGGGCTTTGTGGATGGCCATTTTGTTTTAGGTAGAATAGATTGAAACTTTGTACAAAGACCCACGATAATAAACCGTCAATTTGACATCCAAGGAAAAGAGAGACTTGTCGACGACGTGATCGAGTGAAAGGGGAAAAAAAGCAATCTAAAAAAAAGGAGAGAGAAAATAACAGAGGATCTCCGATGCAGCCGTAAGAAAAAAGTGGAAGAGAAGAGACCAGGGGATTGAAGAAAGCAACACAGAGGAGAAAGACGTAGTATGGAGCAAGAAATTGTGGAGTCGCTAGCTCAAGAAGTAAGAAGAGAGCACCAAGGATCAGATGGTACTAGCAATGTAGGATCAAGGATAACCGACTAGGAGGGGGGTGAATAGGAGATTTAAAAATTTTCTTTCCTTCTAATAACAATTATCTCAATTTTAGTATAGCAGAATTTTAAAGCAATTGAAACTTACACAATTGTAGTGTGTCTAGGGTACTACAAGTATAAGTCTCTACAAGAAGCTCTAGCACAAGTAAATATGATATACACAATATACTAGAAATACAAGAGCTGAAAAAGAGACAGAGATAACCAATGTACACACGATGTTTTACCGTGGTGATCGAAAACTTGCCGGTTTACACTAGTCCACGTTGAGGAAAACCCAAACAACTTGGACCGGCTCCACTAATTAAGCCTTAGCTCCTCAATCCATTAATGGTTGTCCTTCTTTCACTCCGAAGATGGTGAACACTAAACCACTCACAAATCAATGCCGGGCTTCTTCACAACCTTTTTGAAGAAGTCACCGCGCAAACTTTGGCCAAGTCGTCCAGGTGCCATCAAATACCAATAATAATGAATCATAGCTTCACTTGACAATAATCAAGTGCCAAAGGATCAATCTAGAGATGAAATGCACTTGTTTTGGCTCAACCACCTCAAATGAATACACAATGAGAAATGAGAAGTGGAGTGAATGCTCAATGCTTAAGGATGTTCAATAGAGTCTCTTCTTACCGTCCTTAGGTAGGTGGAGGGGTATTTATACCCTCACTAACCAAAACTAGTTGTTACAGGGGATTTCCTAAAAAATTCAGGGCGAGCGGAAGTATCGCAGGTCAAAGGCCGGTACTTTCGCATATGTTCTGACACAACAGTAACGGCTATTTCAGAGCTTCTAAACTAGCTGTTGGAAGTCGGCGCGGAACTACCACCGTTATAAATCCGGTAGTTCTGATGATTGGAAGTTCCAAAAATTTGGCGCGGTACTTCTGTTTGATTCGAGGCCAAGAGTTAGCTCTCTCTGGAAAAATGTTTCGCCCGAGATTTTAGATCTTCTGTGCTCCAGAAGTACCGTTTAAGACTGTGGTACTACCGCTCTATGGTAGTTCCACAGTGGAAATTCCGGTACTTTAGTTTGCCACAGAGGCAAAGAGATTTTGAGGATGCTCTCTGGAAAAAAGGTTCTGCTCGGCTTTGACGGAGCTTCTGTGCTCCGAAAGTACCGTTAAAAGCTGTGGTACTACCGCTCTACGGTAGTTCTGCTGTTGAAACCCTGGTACTTCTGTTTGCCGTAGAGGAAAAGTCACTCCGAGGGTACTCTATGGAAAAAAGGTTCCACTCAATTTTGCTGGAACTTTCCGAAAGCGGAAGTACCATCGTTTGCACTCTAGTACTTTCGATTTTTCAGATAAAGCACAGATCGGCTATCAATTTTAGTTTTAAATGAATGTATGATCCTAAATTGATCCAAATGGCACAAGCATATGGTATCAAGCTACTATCTAAGATCCCTCTTAATGGTACAACATTTATCGTGTAATCCGGTCTTCCATCCTTTCTCCTAAGACTAATAAAATTGAAAAAGGATCCTAGTCTACATATACCTTTGTCTTGAGCCACTTTGATCTTCATGTTGACCCTTAGCATGCGTCTCATCATCATTTTAGAGACCAAGCCTTTTAAACACTCAATAAACATATCAGTCCCATATTCACATAAATTCATTAATTACCAAAACCATTTTTAGGGGCCTAAATGATTTCAATCTCCCCTTTTTTTTGGTAATTGATGACAATACAAATATTATGTGAGGTGAATTAAGTTTTGAATATGTCACTTATTTGAAAAACTACTTGTATATTCTTTTGTGACTTTAAAAGTAAGTAATTCTTGCAATGATCTCACATGAGTTTTGAAGAATTAGTTGCTTTTAAAGTCAATACAAGGAAAGCTCCCCTAAACATGTGCATATAAATGAGAGAAAATATTTGAAGCACATGTAATGATTTTTAAGAGCTTTTGGTGGAGTTTCACTTGTTTGTTGACATTGAGAGAGAAGAAGTATAGCAATTGAGCATAATATGCATACATTTTCAAATTCATCATAAACATAACATTAAGATAGAGTGCATAAGTTCATTACATGCAAAGGTTATTACATCATAAACTCATTACACAAATATAGATAGATAGACTTGGCTTCTTGTCTTCTCTTCCTAGTGCTTTCCCTTTCATGTCTTTCCCCTTTTCATATCTTTTCCCCCTTTGGCATCAAATGGCCAAAAAGACTACTCTTGTGGTCCTTGAGGGGAAGGGTCACGTCGACGACGGTGACCATAATGGACTGGAAATGGAGGACGAGCCAAAGCATGCTCGATAGAGGTGACTCTCTCATCAATAGAGTCCATCCTGGAGAAAAGGGAAGCAAATACTTCGGCTTGAGAGTCACATATTTGGGTAATAGCCGAGTATATCTGAGATAGAGAGACTTGTTCTTCTTCTTCTCGTTGTGCTGCTATAGGCTCTTCTTGTGGTTGAGTTCGAGGATGGGAAGCTGGAGGAAATGGAGGATCTGCTCAAGGCTTATAAGCCTTATGGACTTTGCCCAACCACCATGAAATTCGATCTTCCGAAGGATCAAAGTCATAATATATGGAGCATAATTAATCTTTTTGATCTTGTTATTTTTTGGAAGATGCTATCTCCCGGATAATGAGATCAACCACATCAAATCTACGTCCTTGCATAACATAATCGGTGAGGTTCCACGCATGGCCTCTGATGGTATTATAATTCCCACTCTTGGGAAGAATAGTGTAGTTGATGATCCGGTTTACTAGGCTTATATGGGAAGGAGACCAACAAGCTTGCCTAGAATAAATCTGGAGTTCTGATCATAGTACTCAGATAGGGTGGGGGAGCTCAAGTGCAGGTCTATCATAAACCTTCTCATATGCACTTGACTCTGTCCTGAGAGCCAGTTCAAACTCATGCTTGTTTAAATTCGGAGGTTGGCAGTCAATCATCCAAGAAGTATGTTGGAGATCAGGAGAAATATATAATGTAGCATAGAACTGCCTAATTATGTCCTCATTATAGTTTGACTTGAGAGCCACAAGATTTTGTATGCTAGCTCTCTGAAACAGCCTATAAGTTCGATCATATTTAGGGCATGTACAATGCAAGATGCTTATATATGAATGCTTAAAGAGAGAGAATATAGCCACATCATCAAGCATCCATGCAAAAGTTATTTCCTCCAATGCAAGCATCTCTTCCGTGTGTGCTTAGATGCTATATTATCTATTAATAGACATAGTTATACACATAAGCACCTACTAAGCACCGATGCTTATTTAAGCATCAGTGCTTCAAAATAAGCACCTTATCTATCCTATGTGGTAAGAAAAATCAGTTTTTCATTGCTAAGCATCTCTCTAAGCGCCTGCATTGTACATGCTCTTATCAATGGAGTCTAAATGGTTCCAATCAACATATTTGTGATCAGCAAAGAGCCTGGTTGGACCATACAACTACTCATATACTTGTTCTTGAAACTTTGTGTGAAACATTGGATTAACAGAGTTACTTGGAAGCACAGATTGGTTTCTAAGATGCAACCAAACATACTCTTCAGTAGAGATCTTTTTGAGGTCAATCTAAGGCTCTTCTCTATCAGGCATGTCCTCATCTGATTGCTCAAGAGGTGAGCTCTCCTGCTGTTCGGACTCTATCTTAGACTCAGAAGCTATTGCCTTGCCTCTGTCCACTTGGGTTTTTCTAGCAGACTCTAAGGTGGTTGGAGGTGCAGGAGGAAGCACGTGGGCTGCAAGAGGTTCTGAAGATTGATCCGAAGCCACATAGGAGTAAACTTTGCGGCTAGGATTCTTTGTCCTCAGCATCTAAAAAATAAGGAGAAGGGACATCAGAGATATGGAGAGATTAAACAAAAGTTTTGAAAAGAAATGGACTGAGATAGCTGTTTTATGAGGGTAATCAGAAGTACCACTGTTGAGGCTGTGGTAGTACCAAGCTATGGTAGTACTGCGCTCATCGAGCGGTAGTTTTAATTTTCCTAATTGTTTCTAGGGCAAGCAATGTATGAAAGTTTTGGTATTTTTCTTGGATTGAATCTATGGAATAGATGTGCAAACATCATTCGACACCAAATCTAATAGTTTGCCTAAGAGAAAAATAGCCCTAAATCATTCGCATTGCAGATTAACTCCTAGACCTAAACCTAGGGTTCTAGAACAAGGTGAAAGAGAGGATTTGATCTTGATTACCTCGTGGATTGGAGGATTTGAACCCTTAGGATGCAAGGAATCGCCAAAAAACCGAAGAAATCCCCACCGAATTTGGAGATTGAACGGGAGGTTTTCGGGGTATTCATTGGAGAGGAGAGAGGGAGAGCGCACGGTCATGGGCGGCTGTTAGAGATATACCTTCCAGAGGAGAGCGGAGGTTCATGGGTTAAAAACTCTGGTTTTTGATGGTTATGGTCCGTTGTCCACAAGAGCATGCGGAAGTAACGTGATTAGACTACCGGTAGTTCCGTAAAGAGGAAGTACAGCAAAAACAACAACGGTAGTTCCAGAATGCGGAAGTACTACAAAAACAACTGCGGTAGTTCCGATATTTCTGGTACTTCAGGGAACTGGACTTGGATCATAAAAATATGCAAATGATCCCTAGTTTTGCACTCAAATAAAATCATTTAGGATCATTATGCATTAAATATAACCTTGGAATATAGCAATATAGACATAGGGATTTTAGCAAAAAATAAGACAAAAACACTTTTCATAAAAGCCTCAAACAAATCCAAATGAGCAAGAACCACATGAGGGATGAGTTCAAATTATGTTTGAGTAGTCTATGACATTTAATTCATTCCTCAACTTGCAAAAGCGGATTTCATCTAGAGGTTTGGTGAAAATATCTGCTAATTGGTCCTCGGTTCGGATGTGGCTAATTGTAATATCTCCTTTGCTTATATGATCTCTCAAGAAATGGTAACGTATATCTATATGCTTGGTTCTTAAGTATTGGACTAGGTTGTTGGATATTTTTACTGCACTATCATTATCACACAAAAGAGGTATTTTGTCAAATTTAATTCCATAATCCATCAAAGTTTGTCTCATCCATAACAATTGAGCACAATAACTTCCTATGGAAACATATTCGGCTTCGGCAGTGGAAAGTGCTACGGAATTTTATTTCTTGGAAGACCAAAATACTAATGATCTTCCTACCAATTGACAACTACCCGAAGTGCTTTTTCTATCCACTTTGCAACCCGCATGATCATAGTTCGAATATCCAATTAATTCAAATTTAGCACCTTAAGGATACCAAAACCCTATACTAGAGGAATATTTTAAATATCTTAGAATTCTCTTTACGGCCACCAAATGACACTAAACATAATATCGGGCCTAGATGCGGTAAGATAACGCAAGCTGCCAATCATGGATCTATAAAGTTTTGAATCTACCAACTTACCTCCTTCGTTAAGGTCAAGATGCCCATTTGTTGCCATAGGAGTCTTGATGGGTTTTGCATCTTCTATCCCAACTTCTTGAATAGGTCTTTCACATACTTTGTTTGGCTTTTAAAAGTCTCATCTTTGTGTTGCTTGATTTGAAGTCCAAGGAAATAGCTAAATTCTCCAATTATGGACATCTCAAATTCCCTAGACATCATTTCACCAAATTCTTTGCAAAATTCTTGGTTCGTAGAACCAAATATGATATCATTAATATAAATTTGACACACAAAGAAATCATTATCTATAATTTTTGTTAATAGAGTTGTATCAACTTTCTCAATTTTAAATCCTTTAGAAAGAAGAAAATCTCGAAGGCTCTCATGCCATGCTCTAGGAGCTTGTTTTAAGCCATATAGTGCCTTTGAGAGTTTATACACATGGTTAGGATTTTTAGAATCTTCAAAACTGGGAGGTTGCTCAACATTAACAAGTTCGGAGATTGTTCCATTTAAGAATGCACTTTTGACTTCTATTTGAAATAGTTTGATATCAAAGCTAGATACAAAGGCAAGTAATATGTGAATTGACTCAAGTCTAGCTAGCTACGGGTGCAAATGTTTCATCATAATCTAAACCCTCAACTTAAGTATAACTTTGAGCAACTAACCTTGTCTTATTTCTTACCACAACTCCATTTTCATCTTTTTTGTTGCGGAAAACCCATTTTGTGCCAATCACATTGTGCTCCTTGGGCCTTTTCACTAATGTCCAAATATTGTTTTGGGCAAAGTTGTTTAGTTCTTCATGCATTGCATTTATCTAATCCGGATCATCTGGTGCTTCATCTACAAATTTTAGCTCAAGAGAAGATACGAAAGAGTAATGTTCATAAAATGAAGTTACTCTAGATCTAGTTTAAACACGCTTACTTACGTCACCCAATATTTGATCTATTGGATGATCTTTGGCAATTGCATTGTGGATCTTTAGTGGTAGAGGTTGTTGTTACTTTGCTTCGTCATCTATAACTTGTGTGTTGCTTGTTGTGGAGGAAGTGGGGGCTTCAACTTGCTTTGATGAAGGAGGTCAAATTGGATCATCCTTTGGCTTGATGTCTCCAATTTGCATGTTCTCCATTGCTAGCCTTAGTCCTTCATTACCTACATCATCCAAATTCTCTTACTCTTCTTGAGAGCCATTAGTCTCATCAAATTGAACATCGCATGATTCTTCAATTAAACCGGAGTTTTTGTTGAAGACTCTATAAGCTTTACTATTTGAAGAATAACCAAGTAAAAATCCTTCATTACACTGACTTTGAAATTTAGAAAGCCGAACACCCTTTTTTAAGATATAGCATTTACATCCAAATACTCTAAAGTAGGAAATGTTCGGTGTTCTTCCAATGAGAAGCTCATAGGAAGCTTTTTTCACAAGGTGATGCAAATAAAGGCGATTTATGGCATGACAAGTGGTGTTAATAGCTTCCGCCCAAAATTTATTGGAAGTATTATATTCATCAAGCATTGTCCTAACCATTTCAATTAATGTTTGATTTTTCCTCTCTACAACTCTATTTTGCTCGGGAGTGTAGGTGGTGGAAAGCTCATGCTTTATTCCAAGTTTATCACAAAAATCTTCAATTTTAGTGTTTTTGAACATGGAACCATTGTCACTTCTTATTTTCTTTATTTTGAAATCAAATTCATTTTGGGCCATTTTTGAAAAACTTTTGAAAGTGCTGGAGGCTTCGCTCTTGTCATTTAAGAAGAATACCCATGTATATCTTGAGTAATTATTTACAATGACTAAACAATAACTATTACCCCCGATGCTCTTATAGGTTGTTGGCCCAAGCAAATCCATATGTAAGAGCTCCAATGGCCTAAAAGTTGACATGGTACTTTTAGAAGAATAAGAGTTTGCAACTTGCTTCCCGGCTTGGCAAGCGCTACATAATCTATTTTTTCTCAAACTTCACATCTTTCAATCCAACTACTAAGTCATATTTGAAAAGTTTTTTAAGTTGAACCATACCCACATGACCTAGCCTTCTATGCCACAACCAACCCAAAGAAGTTTTTGCCATTAAACATGTTTTTAGGCATGAATCACTAGAAGATAAATCAACCAAATAAAGATTTTCAAACCTAAAATCTTTGAAAATAAGTTCATTTTTTCTTTTGAAATGGTTACTTCTTCTTTATAAAAGGAACAAATTAAGTCTAAATCGCATAATTAAGCAACCGATAGCAAATTGAAATTTAATATTTCTACTAGAGATACATTTAAAATTGAAATTTAATGTTTCTACTAGAGATACATTAGAAGTACTTGGCAAACTAGAAAAGAAGGGAAGTAAGACTTCTACTTTAGGTATAAATGTTATAGAAATAAATCTTGCTACTTCTCATGTTAGTTCTTGGGTATTTGATACCGAATCAGTTGCTCATATTTGCAATTCAATGTAGGGGCTGATAAGGAGTAGTTGTTTGGCAAGAGGCGAGGTGGATCTTTGCATAGGTAATGGAGCAAGAGTTGTTTTGTTGGCTGTTAGCACTTTACCATTATATTTACCCTCAGAATTAGTTTTAGAATTAAATAATTGTTATTACGTTCCTGCCTTAAGCAAAAACATTATTTCTACTTCATGTTTGAGAGCAGAAGGTTATGAGTTCAGAATAAATAACAATTGTTGTTCAAATTATTTGAATGATATACTTTATGGTCATGCTTCATTGTTAAATGGATTATATGTTTTAAATCTTGGGGATGTGCCTATCTATAACATTAATGCTAAGAGACTTTGGCCTAATAATTTGAATTCCACTTATATTTGGCTAGTAAAATCGTCTAAGATAACTATGCTACAACTTAATACTGGCGAATTCTATAGAACCATCTATGATGAGGCGTCCAGTATGACCTCTCTATAGTAGTGTTAAAAGCAATAAGATGGTCAATTCCTTATAAGAGAATAATAAGGACTTATAACTAACTGCTAGGGCGAGCAATGAATACCAAACTACATATAAGGGTGTAAATGATATTTTGAGAACAAAATACAAGGACACATCTGGTTGGATACACAATACACACCTTAATAATAGATATTACATGGAACTTATCGAGTAGCAATAAACCACTTGTACCAAGATATGATATTGTATATAATTAACTATAATTAGACATGCATTTTTGGGACGAGTAGGAGTTTTTCCTTGCGATGCACCGTCAACCAAAACACCTCCGTCATATCAATGTCCTTTTTGCCAATCCCTGCCGGTAGCTCCCAGTCGAAATGGTACATGAGATTCCCCAGCATGATCTCAAGGGTAGAGATTGAAAAGTTAAGACCAGGACACATCCTTCGTCCAGCACCAAATGGTAGGAACTGAAAGTCACTCCCCTTGAAATTTACGGCTACATCGCGGCCCATGTCGATAAACCTCTCAGGCTTGAACACCTGGGCATCCTCCCAGACACTTTCATCCCTGCCAAGAGCCCAAGCATTGACAAGGACTGGTATTTTAGCAGGAACGTTGTAGCCATCTATGAGGACATCGTCCATCGAGAGGTGAGGTGCAAGGAGTGGTGCTGGGGGATGCAGCCGGAGTGTCTCCTTGATGACAGCCTTCAGGTAGGTCATATTGGCGAGCTCGTGTTCGGTCACTATCTCTTGCCCCTTGGGTATGCTGCTCCTCAGCTCGTCTTGTAGCTTGAACATGACATGTGGATTCCTTACAAGCTCCGCCATGATAAATTCTAGGACCAGGTACGACGTGTCCGTTCCTCCAAAAAATATGTCCTGCACGTAGGTTCGTTAATTAGGAAACGAAGGTCACTCGAAAGTACCTAACAGTCGATCAACAGACTAAAGTGTAGTTTCTATACATGTTTCGAGTGTCATGCATTATAGTTTAGAAGCATGTAAATATGTATACGTGATTGGTACTTACTATGAGCATCGCCTTGACGTGCTCTCTAGTGAGGCCGTATTCTTGCTGATGAGATAGGAGAACTTCTATGAAGTCAGGCTCCTGTTGATGCACGAGCCTGCCTTCGTGGTCGTCGATCACCTGGTCGAGCAGCTCGTCCCATCTCTTCCTCACCTTGTCTGCTTTTGCGCAAATGGCTCTCCTGATGAAGCCGACTTGGACAAGCCTAGGGAAGTAGTCTTCGAGGTTGAAGCCCCCGATGAGGGTCGCCGTCGCGTCGAGCAGCTCCCGGAAGAGCCTGTTCCGGTCATCGACCTTGAAGAACTTGCCCGACACGGCGCGGCACATGATGTCGGTCGTGAAGGAGTAGAACAGCTCGCTCATGTCCACGGTCTCGCTCGCCGCGGCCGCCTTGGCGATCTTGGCCATGTTCAGCCGCACCTCCTCCTCACGGCCGAGGCTGTAGGACTGCACCTTCTTGACGGTGAGGAGGTGGCTGGTGAGCAGCTTCTTGGCCAGCCGCCAGTGCTCGCCGTAAACGGAGAACATGACGTCGAGTGAGCCGCTGAGAAGGGCGTTGGCGACCGTAGACGGCGGTCGCGAGGCGAACATGCGGTCATGGGTGCGCATGATGGCCTCGGCGGCGCGCGGGGACGAGACGACGAGGGTGGGCACGGAGCCGAGGTGGATGAGCATGTAGTCGCGGCCGTACTTGTTGGCGAGGTTGCGGAGGTTGACGTGAGGGAGGAAGCCAACGAGGTGAAGGTGCCCTATGATGGGCAGCCGTGGAGGGGAAGGAGGGAGACGATGACCATGGCATGATCCTTTGATACGAGTAGTACCTGTTATTACCAAGTGTAGCAGTACGACAAGCAGAGGGAAGAGCAAGAGAAGCAACGCCTGTGGAGGCGTCCCATGCATGAGTTGGTGTATCAGGTGAGCTAGAGCAGCCATGGTGGGTTGTGGCATTGTATGCATGCGTAAAACTCTCGATGGTGTCAGGATCGGAGTAGTAGTGCTTGCTAGCTTCTGTGCCAAGTGCTGCTCTTGTTACATGCTTATATAGCTGAGGTGAGAGACGGGGCCATGCATGCATGTCAATTAAAAACGCACTAGTATATGTCCTTGTCATCATGTCATGGGAGTTAGCTGCCATCGGGTGCATGCATGCAAAACCCTAAATTAATTGCGCTTGGTCATGCATGGCATGGCAAGGAGATAGTTGTGTCATGCATGAAAACCTAGGGATTTTCGACCAAATCTAGTCATAGCAGTACCAGAGATACAAGAGTTAGGCGGAATCAATGGCAGATGGATTATCAAAAGAGTATATCACTAGAAACGGCCTTAGCTACATAGCTAGCTCCCGTAATGAATACTGCCATTTTTTTCTTAAGACCTGCCGATCTTTACTTTTATCTTTACTAGTTGGAGACTCCTTCAGAAACTCTCAGATTAATCCTAAGACTATAAATTACCAAATTAATCTAAAAATTAAAGAGCCAAAAATTCTCACGTTAATCGAAAAATAGAGAACATCTCAACTATTGGTTTGTTAACTAGATATTATAAAACAAGTATCTTTGATATACAACTCTACCTTTCATAATTGAAACACAATTGTAATTATTATATAACTCTAATATCTATATCTGATTAATCTGTACTGTTATAATTTGGCCTTATCAAAATAAGTGGTGGAGATCCTTCTCTTTGTCTTTTTATTAATATGAGAAATTATAGGATTTTTAAGATTATTTTAGGACTTTTTTGCTCTCAAAACGAAGAAGACGTCTTAAATATCACTAATTATTTTTATTTATATAGATAACATAGTCAACTCGGCAGATTCATCTCACACTCTTTCTTTCATGTGCTTGCTTGCTACACTTATATATGCTAATATGTCAAGCCAATTTGCGAACAAAGTTTATTCTATAAATATTGTCCACCGGGGCGGATATATCTGACACCCCCTTTCTTTCATGTGCTGGCTTGGCACACCCACCAATGTACTCGGGATGTTCTCATAATCTCATGTTAAAATTTTCATTTAAACCCATAATCGCAAAGTCAGCACTGCACAGCAATACAAAACAGGGGTAAACACGTGGAAGATTCGTTTTTTAGCTGGTATACACCGACCGTTTTGTAGCAGCCCCATGAATACCAACAATTTTTTTATGAGTGAATGTAATACATACGTTTGTATTTGATACACTTCATTTACGCGAGATTGTATCAATAAAAAGAGACACTACAACAAAATAAGTTATACGGGACGTCTCATCACAGACAGTTCCCCATGAATCGTCTGTGCTCATGCACAGACAGTTTTACAAGTGCGACAGTGTACCGTCTGTGATACGCTACTATCACAGACGGTTCTGGTTAATAACTGTCTGTGATAATTGCAGATATCACAGATGGTTTTTAATTAGAACCATATGTGATAGTTCATATAGGGTCATTAATATGAACTATCTATAGTAGTTGCGAATCATAGATGTTTTGTGATTAGAACAGTCTGTAATATGTATTTGTACGCATGTGCGTGCGCTTCGTCTCCCCGATGCATGCCTTTTGATCGTTTCGGCTCCTCTATGCGTCTTTTCATCTCATGCGCCTGATGTATTCCTTACTATATAAAAATGATTATCCGCCACCGGAAATTAATCCCTACATCGTTGATATATCCTGACAAGCATCTCGCTGGTCAGCTATCTTCCTTGTCTCCCAAGCACAAATAAATGGTTCCCACTTTTTCTTGTCGCCAGCATTGATGGCCAACCTGGCTATCCTAGACGAGTACCTCGCTGGTCGTACGCCTTACATATCGTCTGTGTTGTAATTTATCACAGACAATTTGAGAGCCATCAATGATAAGCAGCTGTTATCACAGACACATAAATTCAGATGGTTCAGAAACCATCTGTGATGAAAATTTTAAACCGTCAGTGATGACCCTTTCAATAGTAGTAAAAGTTACAACCATGTGATGTTTCATGAATTGTTATGAACAAATGCTCACAAGAGAGAGGAAAACAAACAGTTGTAGAAAAATGAGAAACCTCTCGGCCGGACTAGTGCTGGTCCCACTACCACGGAAAGTGTAATCACAGATGGGTCAAAACCATCATCACAGATAGTTTCTGAACCATCTGAATTTATGCGTCTGTGATAACAGGTGGTTATTGCAGATGGCTTTTAACAAGAATATGTCTTTACAACTCAAGCATAATTACTTTTTGACCAAGTTCATCTTCGGTCAAAATTAAGTCGAAAAGACTTTGCTTTGGATTTTAACTCGTCTACGACCTCTTTTCCTCATGTAAGTTATTTTCACTTGAAGTTGGGGGGCAAGACGATGAGGATATAACAATCCTCAAATTATTATTTATTTATAAATAATATTATCATGTCATAATACCACTTGGGTATACCCCTTACGAGTAAGGGAGGAACTTAGTCAAATGGTCATAAGCCTCTCCTATGACCATCCCCTAGTCGTAACTCCTTCTACGATCATAGCATGGTCGTAAGTCCTTCTATGAGTATGGCATGGTCGTAAGTCTTTCTGCGACCACCTTATGTTTGTAAGCTCCTCTGCGGCTGGCGTAATTTCGACTGGCTTGTGTACGATAACCTGTCACATTGTGGGTCTATTTGACAGGGTAGTTAGCATGCGTGATTATCATACGAAATAATTGTGCATAACTTCTCTCTGACAGTAACCGCTGCATGATGTGGTACCACGTCTCTCTGACAATAACTCCCACTAGATGGTTATCATCCAAAACATTAAGATGCCTCTTGGCATGGAACAAACTACCACTACTTCACAAGTTATATAAAGGTTGACATTAGGGAGAAAGAGGGGGACTTTGGACAGAGCCAAGAGATAATAGGAGTAAAATCAAGGCTTTCGCCATCTCTCTATCTCTTATTTGTAATTCGTTCATTGAGCAATAGCCACACAAGAGTAAGATTGTTATTCTCTCAAGAGAAGGCTCAAACTTATATAAAAAATCCCTATGTCTTTTTCTGTGCAATCATAGCCAGGTTCTCGGGAGTTCCCCGGAATCCAAATAATCATACGTAAGATCAATATTAAAACATCGACAGTTAGTGCCTCCATGGAGAACTTCTTCCAAACTCCGATAAATCTTTATCGGCAAATTCTCTTCTTTTTGATGTCCTCATGGCAAGAGAATGGAACGAGAAGAACTAGTTTGACTTGATTGACTATACAGACCTTGACTTGGGTGCCTGCTACAACTACAAGTAGGCCATGCTTTTATCCAATGGTGAGGCTATCTCTGGAGAACCCTCGCATGATTCTAGAGATCGTGCCACATATAGGGCTGAGGAGGGATCATTATCCGCCGCAGCGTTACATTCTATGAAGGAACTAGTTTTCCCCAAGGGCAAGAGTCAATCTGACCATGAACAGGACTCACAACATGATAAGGGGCCAGCCCCTATGTGTTCGAGTCCCCTAGTGGTCATACAATTAGGCTCATCGAGTCCTAGAATCTCGCATTCCGAGACTCCATCGCATCTGGTGGCCATAACTCTCCGATTGTCCCTGCAAAGAGCATGGGTGGGCTCCCTGCTAGTTCACCCAGATTTCATAGAGTTCAACTCCAATGAGAGATAGTTATAACTCAGAATTCCCCTTCTCGGCGAGGTTTACTCTAAGTCGCAATGTGCTCTCGTTGGATGACTATTCAAGTGAGGGGACCTCCGCCGAAAGTGGAGATTATAGATAGGAGGTCTTTGCCCTCCCCGTAGTTTCTGATCGCTCTCCCAGAGGAAAGACTAATAATGCTCTTCACTGGTCACACATTGCGACCCCTCGTGGTGATGGCAAGGAGGCCTCTAGTGATGAGCCTGGTGAGTACTCTAATGAGCGTGGGAGAAATCCTCGAAATAATTGCTCTCCTTTAAGGTGGCCTCAACCTGCCTTGGATATTGAGGATCCCGAGATTGCTCGAAGGAGAAGGATAACTGCCTAGAGGTCTTTACCTGGACGCACCTAGTACCAATCCAAAGAGGCATGAGGGCTCCAATGCATAAATGACCTGCTCGAGAATCCAACTCAAGAGATTGCTCAAGCACTGGGCTATGACCATTTCGCTAAATGGGTTGCATGAAGACTTTGAAGCATGATGGCCAAACTCGAGCAACCATGCTGGCACAACTTTGGGATTCACACAGGTACGACTACATCTAGTTGTTCATAGAACTTACCCCAAGGAAATCTACATGATGATAGGTCACATTGTTTTCCTAACCATAACATTAGTCAGAGAAGAGTTCCACAAACATCTCCACACCGGCGAGTTTATGAAGGAGGTGATCAATCACTACTTCGAGCAAGAAATCTCCAACAACGAATGGAATATGAGTGGAACCCTTGTATGGACAAGACCTATTATAGGTCAAGTCCATCAACTACCAGGCATCGTGGAGTATGGTCGCCTAGAGATGCCAATCATCCTTTCCCGCAAAAGAGGTGTCATGAACTCGTTACCAGGTGTTGGGCATTCATGCTTGAACTCCGAGCAGTACGCTGACCTCCTCGGTTTTGACCAGTGAATATGGAGAAATTTGATGGGTCCTAGAATCCCATCAAGTTCCTTTAGATTTACATGACCATAGTTCGAGCAGAAGGAGGAGGAGAGCATGTCATGGCAAATTATCTTCCAATTATGCTCAAGGGGTCTACTCGATCGTGGTTGTTGAATCAACCACTAGATTCAATCCATTCATAGTAGCGCCTCTATAATCTTCTTCTAGCTAACTTCTAGGGCACACACAATTGCCCCGGGAAGGAAGTTGACCTACACTGGATGAGACAAAATACGAGACCCTATGATAATTTATCAGATGTTTTAGTCAGGTTCGTAATTCCATTCTAGAAGTTTCTGATGTTTATGTCATCAGGGCCTTTAAGCAGGGAGTCTGTAACAGAAGGTTGACATAGAACATCACCTTAAATCCTCCTACTACAGTCACCGAGCTTTTTGAGATGGCAGATCGTTATGCGACTGCCGCTGAAGCAGTCGAATAGAGTAAGGCCATCAATCAAGCCAATCAAAATGCTAGAGAGGAAGGCGAAGGTAGTAAAAGGAAGCCGATGGTCTAGAAGTCCAAGAACAAGGCAAAAGATCAGAAACCTAAAGTTGGAAGTTCCAAAGAGATTTTGGCCATAGGAGATAAAGAACCAAAAGCTCACCGCCTCATCCTATTCCATTCTTTTTTCTTTGAATGGAGCCTTAGCGAGTTCCGTTGCAGCCAGTTCGGATTCGGACAGTAGGCCTCCCAACTCGCTACAAGGCAAGAACCAACCACTATAAGTCAACTCCAATAAAGAAGCTTGGTGGAAAGAAGGAAAGAGAGAAAAAGCTACGTCTCTTTGATCAGTTATCCTTTCCAAAATAATAGGTTTTGAGACCCCTCTACTCTATTTGTCTAGGCTGGGGTTAGGTTTACAATTGCGTGGAATCCCAAGCAGTACTCTGATCGGAGTAAGACCAAAATTCCTGCTTGGAAGGATAACAAGCCAAGGTGGTGTCCTATCCACAAAAAGGAGGGACACGACCTTAATAATTGCCAAGTTTTCCGATGGAAACTTGAGGATTACTACTTGGGCAAGGGACTGCTTCCCATACTCAATGAGGCGGGACAAACGAGTGGTCGAAAGCACTCGAATGAGGATGAGGAGATGCTGTTTCAGGATCCGAAGTACACTATCAAGCACATCTATGGATAATCTTCAGCATACAAGTCAAAGTGACAATATCAATTATTGAATGAGAGGTAAACTCTATTGACCCTCCCCTTGTAAATAATCTTCCTAAGTGTTCGAAATTCACTACCTCCTTCGAGAAGAGTGACTGCCTAATTTCGTCGATTCGACCAGGTCAGTTTCTATTGGATCCCGAAGCAGCAACTCCAGGACCCTCTGTGTAAATCGCACTATCCTAGGAAAAGCTAGTGCACACAGGGTTAACAGGGATGCATATCTCACATAACAACCACACTTTATTGTATAGCAAGGTATGAGCCTTATGGCCAATGTTTACAATAACAGCATAAAGTAGACAACGAAAGATAAATAAAGCAGCAGCCCATCCAGCCTTCCCACAGACGAATGACTGTAAGACGTGGCCTATTCGTTTCAATCCTCACCGTAGTCGTCGAAGGATTCCTCTGGAAAGATGATAAATTGAGCAACGTGAGTACATAAAGTACTCCACAAGTTACACCAGGAGTTTAACAGAGTTAATGCATGCATAAAGATTGACAAAAGAAGGCTTAATATGGTTAGTTGAGCATAAAGCGAATTGAAGTAAATAGTGTAAGTAGATTCAACAACTGCATTTGATACAATAAATAAAAACAAGGTTATAGCAAAATAATATCGTTAGTGCAGGCTCCAACCAAATACTAACCTATCCACGGGTATCCCACCCAGACCATCTTTTCCAAAAAGATCTCATATGGATTCCATCCATCCATAAAATTTTCATAAACCATTTTCAAAAACAAGGTCTAATCCGTGAAAAACTTTACTTAGCTTGCCCATGACTGTGGGCACGGCTATCCAGGATAGATTATACACTCTGCAGAGGTTGTACAGCTTTACCCACAAGACATGATCATCCCATCTTGCCACCAGATAAACACACTTCCTTTGGTGTGCGGCGAGGAGATCATGACAAGGCCTTTACAATGCTCCATTGTCAACTTAATCACACGGCCACTAAGGTTTCACCACAACATGAATCCACATGTTGGAATCCCCTCTTGTGTCATGTGAGACTTCTCGCGGCCTGCGCCGCGCTCATATTCAGCCTATAGCGAGATCAAGTTGGAACTTCACAAATTATTCGGCCAGGTTTGTCCCATACCAGACTTGTGGTAGTACGGTGTGACTTTGTAATAGTAGCTCACAGACTGATCCTTAACTTGACTTAGGCCTAACCACATACCCCTTGTGCCTGGCAATCAGCATTGAGTTATCAAACATCAATGGATGCCAGCAAGCATCCACCACCATACCAATGCCTAAGTCTAAACGAAGTTTTTATATTTTGTTTGAAAAATATTTCATAAACATTCTTGACTCACCAAAGTCAAAAATACACTTTAAAAGTTTATCATTTCATGTGAAAAGTTATCCCAACCTACAATTATTCTAAGCATGGCTAACCAATTCTATAAAATTTCTAGTTAATACTAATGTACTAACTAGGTTTTCATCTAGGGTGAAAGATATAATGGTGTTCAATGTCAAATTTGGCTATACAAAGGATTTAGGCACAACTAGGATTTAAACTAGATTTGAATAAAAGTACACATGCATAATAATTTAAAAACAACATAAATAATTTAAACTAGTGGGAACAACATGATCAAAGGTGTAACTTGCCTTGCTCAGGGTCCTGGTGCGAGTCGTTGAAGTCGTGCTGCCTCTTTCAATGCAATGCAGTGAAGACAGATTTGTCGAGACCGATCTAGCTAGGCATTTTTAATAATATGGTATATCCCAGACACGTCCAACCATGAACTGTCAGTGATACATAATTATCATTGACGGTTCGTATTAATAACAGTCTATGCTAAGTCATAGATGGTTCTTAACAAGAACTATTTGTGATAATGTGAGATTTCATAGACGGTTATTATTATAAACCATCTATGATAATTACTTATCATAGATGGTTCATATTAATAACTGTCTGTGAATATGCATCACAAATAGTTCTAAAGTAGAACTATCTATAATAAATACACTACAGACGGTTCTAAATTAATTCTCATATACATAAATGCAAATTCAGTAATGCCTCGAGAGTAAATATATATTACTTAGTTATTTTTAACGGTTAATAATGCCATCATATCGTTCAACTACTTGTATTGACATATGGCCAAACAGCATGGCTAGTCGCTTCTTACAAAAGAAAAAAAGTAGAAACCTAACTGCTTTGAAGTTTTTCCAAATGGCGGAGGTAGCATGCTTCTCCATCTTCAAAATTTTGTAGGCGACGTGGTTGACATCGGACAGTACGGGATCATCAGCGAATGAAGCTCAAAATGTGTCCACCCACTGATGCACTCATTCGATTGTCTCCCGAACACCCTTTGACTGAACAATTAAGTCGAATTGAGCATCTATGCTCTCTTCCTTTTCTTGAAGGGTTTCAGCAAGGCTGACTTGGTCGCTTGCCGCCTCCTAGAGACATGCAACGTCATTATGGAGAACCATGTCGATGGCAAGGTTAGCTCACTGGAAGCGGGAGACCAACTGAAAGACGCGGCAAAGGAGGATATCAAGACAGCGGAAGGTGGCCTTCAACTGCTTTTGGCAAATCCTTGGACATAGGACGAAGGATACTTTTGGCACAGTGTCCTTTCGCAGCATCTGCCAACGTACGGTTGGTGAGGTGCTCATCCAGGATGGCCATGTTAGCCATCAATGCCAACGACAAGAAAGAGTAGGGAGCCATTTGTTTGTGTTTGAGAGACAAGGAAGACAAGGAAGATAGTCGACAGGCGAGGTGCTCGTATAGGATCGGTGATGTGGGGATTAATCTCTGGTGCCAAACGATCATTTTTATACAACAAGGAATAAATTCAGCATGTGAGACAAAGAGGCGCACATCAGGGAGGCGAAGACATATCATAGATGGTTACAATCACAAACCATCTGTGATATGTAATGATCACAAATGGTTCATATTAATAACTGTCTGTGAACTATCACATACAGTTATTAATTAAAACTGTCTGTGACATCTGTAATTATCACAGATGGTTCATATTAATAATCATCTGTAAACTATCATAGACGGTTATTAATAAGAACTATTTGTGATAATTACAAAGCATAGACGGTACATGGCCATGCTTGTAAAACCGTCTGTGATTATTACAGCACAGATGGTTCCCCACAAATTGTCTGTGATGAGGCGTCTGGTGTAGCTTGTTTCAAAGTGTCCATGTGGCTTTAAGTAGAGTTCTGATGTTGGGTTTAGTCCCATATTAGATGTCAAGTGAGTTGTATTACTATATATTGTTTATTTCATCTGTATGCTTTGGGGCTAGGGACATATCTATTGTTGCTTCATCATGGCCTAAGTGTGCCTTATTGGATTTAAAGATTAAGAGTGTCTTGAATAAAATCATTGAAATTGAAACATTGCAATTAACTCAAAAAAATTATGCCTCTAAGGAAAATCTTGTTGTATCATGTGCATCCAAGAAGTCTAATCCTATTACATCCATTGCTTGTGCATTTTGTGCTGAGTTAGGACATGATTCAGATGAAATGCATGAGGCATTTAGAGTTATATTTGATCAGCAGCTTAGGAGAGAAAAGAATGCTTCTTGTATCTCTTGTGAGTCTCTTAGGGTTGAGGTAATTGTGCATAAGAAAAGATATGATGGGATGGTGAAAGAGTGTGTGTAGTTCATGTGAGACCCTAGCCAAAGAAAATTCCTACGCCAAGAAAACCTTAGAGCAATTCTCCAGTGGCAAGAAAAATCTCAACTTGATCATAGACCACTCTAAGGTATCAAGAATTGAGGTCTAGGTTTTAATGCCTTAGAGTATACCCATAAAAATCCTCCTAAGATAGTGAGAGCTCTGAAGATGGCTTTTTTGAGTCAGTTACTAAGGTAGGGAAGACTATCTTCAAGCCTACTAATTTTGCTCAGAGTCTCTCGATCACAACAGGTCATGCTTCAGGTAAGACTCCTCATCAAGTCAAGTACCACCGCACCTATAATGAGAGAGATGGATATTTGTATTAGCAATGCTTCAAGCGGGCCAAGAAAAAGGAGGAGAGAGAAAGAGCCCTTAAAGCTAAATGTGCTCCTGTAGCCCAAAAAGTTCATAAAACCTCAGTTAGACCTAGGATTGTAAAGAACTTCTTTGATGGGTTCAGTTCAACTTCTTGTCTAGGGCTTGGTTACTGTGAGGGTAGAATACATTCACGGGTGCCTACTAGACAAGATGACCGCCATATTTTTTTGTTAGGCCTAGGCGAGAGTCTAGGTGGGTCTAGGTAGAGCTCATGTGGGGGTGCATCCTTAGGGTAGTTAGGCTTTGCGTCATCATGCATCTATTTCAGCTTCAAACACTAGTATAGAATTAAGGATAACCAACTAAAGGGGTGTCAATAGGAGATTTTTAAATTTTTTGGCTAAATCACAATTTTGAGAAAGTATAAACTTAATTAAAATTATTTTGCACAATCAAGGCCTAAATTCTATAGGTTTCACTAAGGCACCACAAAGTTATGTCAAAACTAGATACAATTCAAGCTACATAGTTCAATTCAATTCAATTTATTTGCTAGAAATGGAAGTGCGGAGACTAAAGACAAATAGATAAACCACATGAAGAAAAGTAATGTTTTCCCATGGTCTCAAAGACTTGCCAGTGTTCCCTAATCCATGTTGAGACAAGCCCAAACAAATTAGACTAGCTCCACTAATTAAGCCTAACCAACTTAAGTCCACTAAGATTACTCTTTCTCTACTTTGGAGATAGTGAGCACCACACCACTCATAATCGTGTTGAGTCTCTTCACAAGCTTCTTTGAAGAGATCACCACATAACCTCCTTCAAGCCATCTAGGTGTCAAAAACCACCAAGAGTAACAAGTCACGATACTTGCTTGAAGATTTTTTAAGTGTCATAAAGATCAACTAATGCTACAATGCACTTGAACGCTCTCAACTACATCAATTTGTGAAAATAGAGCAAATGAGTAGAAGAGAGTGCAACAAGGGCTCTAGGGTATTCAATGATGTCCAAGAAGAATCCCTTACTATTGTTGGGGAGATATTTATAGCCTCCACCCACCAGAATGACCGTTGGGGTCGAAATCCCCAAAAATCAGAAAATACAGTACTACCACCATGTAGTAGCTGGTACTACCACACCTACTGTTCAACGACTATTTGAAGTTCATTAAATGTATAGAAACTAGCCGTTACTTCAAATATCAGTAGTATCACACTCACAAGGACCAGTAGTACCAATCATGCGATAGTATCGCACCTCAGGTGTGGTACTACTGATTTCAAGAGGAGAGAAAATGCTCCAAAACACACCACTCTGAAAATTAGCTATCGCTAACTAACGCTCGGACATACCACAATTCGGTGGTACCGCTCTCACCGTGCAGTCATATAGCTCTACGGTACAACTGCACAACACATGCGGTAGTACCGATTCAACGAAAGTTCAATATGCACCTCTCTAAAAATTAGATATTTTTATGTAATAGCTGGTAGTATCGATGCAGTGGTACTACCATCAATATGCTTACGGTCATATCAGTTTTTCAAAGGAAATTCAGAGAGGGTTCCAAAAGAAGTTCCAAATGAATGCATGCATAATAATTGATCAAAGTGCACAAGGTAAGCTTCAAGCTACTAGCCATAACCCCTCTTTATAGTACGACATCTATTCTACAAATCCAATTTTTCCAACCAAACTCCATGACCGGTAAAAACTACAAAGAGGTCCTTAGACTATAATATACCTTTACCTTGAGCCATGTCTTAATCCATATCGATCTTTGATCACCTTTGCATGCCTTTTCCATGACGTCATGAAAATCCAAAACTAAACTTTTCAATCATCTTAATAAACAAGTTAGTCCATTTAATCATTATTGTTATTAATTACCAAAATCATTTTTAGGGGTCTATATGCTTCAACTAGTGTTGTAGCTTCTGCTCATTGTGTGTCTCGATATTAGATTTTTAAGTGTTTCATTTCTAACTCCAGTACTAAGACGCCGATGTTTTCTTCTCATGTGCTACAGTTACAATGAGGGAGGAAGGAGATCTGTGGCTAGTGGACTCTGGCTATTCTTGACACATGATCAGATATTCTAGGTAGTTCTCCTCCCTCTCTGGCTATTCTTGACACGTGATCGGATATTCTAGATAGTTCTCCTCCCTCACTAATGCATTTGGTGATGAATTGATCACATTCGAGGATGCTTCTACCAGCACCGTGATGGCCAAGGGCACAGTTCGTCAACGATAACTTTTTGCTCAAGGATGTGGCCTTAGTAAGCAAACTCAAACATAATTTGCTCTCAGTCTCGCAATTAATTGATGATGATCTTGATGTGAGCTTTAAAAAATGCATCTAGAGTTCTAGATCAACCAGGGACCCTACTCTTGAGGATCTCTCGTCTAGACAAGGTTTTTAAATCTGAATTTTTAGAGTCTTCTTCTGGGCTTAGGTGTCTTGTGACTTCAGATTCTAGAGATCTTTTTTCTGGCACCGCAGGTTAGATCACATTGGATTTGATCACTAAGGGAGATAAGGATCTAATGTGCTCTCCTTGTAGACATGGTAAGATGATAGCTGCTTCTCATCCACCTCTTACCATGGTCATGACTGATGGTTCTGGTCAGCTTCTTCACATGGATACCATAGATCCTTCTAGGGTTCAGTCTGCAGGAGGGAAGTGGTACGTGCTTGTCATTATGAATGATTACTTTAGATACTCTTGGGTTTACTTCCTGGCATCTAAGGATAAGACATTTAGTCATTTTAGAGAGTTGGCTCTTAGATTGTACTTGATCTTCCTAGAGCGCTTAGGGTCATTAGGAGTGAAAATGACGAGTCCAAGAACACATTCTTTTCTTCCTTCTACACTAAGCATGGTCTAGAACATAAATTCCCCTCTTGTAGAGTTACTCAACAAAATGGTGTAGTTGAGGGGAAGAATAGGACTTTGATTGAGATGGCTTAGACTATGCTAGATGAGCATGCAATGCCTAGGAGGTATTGGGCTGAGACTATCTCCATTGTTTATTATATGTCCAATAGGATTTTCTTGAGAGTCACATTGCACAAGACCTTCTATGAGTTGAGATTTGGTCGTAGGCCTAGTGTGCCTCACTTTAGAGTCTTCGATTGCAAGTGTTTCATTCTAAAATCTGGCAACATTGATAAGTTTGAGTCTAAATCTTCTAATGGGATTTTTCTAGGGTATCCTGCTCACTCTTGAGGCTATCATATGCTTAACCTTGTAACTTGACAAAATGAACAAAATTTCATTGGTTGAAGCTCAAAAGGCCTTTGTAGATGACTTATAGTATAGGATGTGTTTTGCTAAGATGGAAAAACGAGATGTTTTGGTTTTTAGGGAGTCCATTCCCTCAAACGAGTCATTCGGGGAAGTTGAAGTTTAAGTCAATCTCATGTCTTAATAAAAGAAATCGTGGAGGTGAGATAAACCCAAAACCCAGAAAACCTAGTTTTCTTTTTTTCGCGTGCGCCACCAGCTAGCAACCATGCTATCTCGCACAAGAAGTCACCGTCGCCATCTGCTAGTCAGTTCGCCATGCGCCGGCGCAGCCGTTCTCCAGCACGTTGCTGCATACCGTTGTGACAACAAATGCATGTGCTACTGCAACTAGCATGCGCCGGCACAGCCGTTCTCCGGCACGTTGCTGCATACCGTCGTGACAACAAATGCATGTGCTACTGCAACTAGCAAGCGCATGGCTGCTCATTGTTGTGCATGGCTGCCTGTTGATGGCTGCCGACAGTGGGCCAAGCCGGCTATGTGCCAAACCAAGGGAAGGAACAAGGAAAAAGAGAGGAGCAACGATTGGGAAAAAGATCAAGTGGGTGTAGAGAAGGAAAAGTGAGGAAGGGGTCGTGATTTTGACATATTTTACTGGGGTAACAATCTAGACTTTTTCTCTCTAGTTTTTCAATTTTTAGTAGCGTTTAGAGTCAAGGTTAAAGAGAGTTTTAATAAGTTTTATGTTAGGGTCATAATTTTCAATTGCGGATTTGGGTATTGTATAGCCATAACATGGAAATTTTCTCTACTAAAAAGTTGCAGATCCTACTACAGAAAAGGTCATCACAGACAGTTCAAAAACATCATCACAGACGGTTTTGTTAATCAGCAAGGTGTCTTAGCATTCCATCCTTCTTGCGCTCCTCCGAGTGCCAACGCATCAGTTTTGCCTCCTTTGGATTTGCAAAAAACCTTTTCAAACGGGGAATTATAGGAAAATACCATGCCACCTTAGCAGGAGGTCATTTCTTCGCCTCTGTTCCCTCGCCATCATCTGATTGATTGTTACGTTTGTATCGGGGTGCGTTGCACACCACACATACATGCATGTTTGCATACTCTTTACGGTAGAGGATACAGTCGTTCGGACATGCATGTATTCTTTCTACTTCCATTCCCAACAGACAAAGAACCTTCTTGGCTTTATACATGGTTTTAGGCAACTCATTTCCCTCCGGAAGCATGTCCGCTAAAAGACCTAGCAGCGCCGTGAAACTCTTGTCGGACCAACCGTTGCTTGCCTTCAATTTCAACAGTTCAAGCACGGCCGACAACCTCGTGTACTTGGAGCACGTGAACAAAGGTTTCTCCGAATCCTCCATCAAGCCCCGGAATTTAACATACTCTCTCTCATCATAGTTCTCTTCTACATCGCGAAGCATCTGATCCAGATTATCATCGTGCAACCTATCCGAATCCGAACCACAATCGACATCAGCCGGCGGCACGTCATTCACTTCACTGGCGATGTCATCCGGCGGCATATCATTCACTTCACTAGCGATGTCATCCGGCGGCATTTGATCATTCACTTCGCCATGACTGGTCCAACATGTATAACCCTTTTTGAAACCCCTCCGAATCAAGTGCACTTCAATTTGCCCTCGGTTCTTAAACATCTTTAAATTCTCACAGTCAGTGCATGGACAGTACATATATTCCACCCCCTTATTCAACATATCCTCTTTAGCAGCTCTTGTAAAAGCAGACACGCCATTAATGTACTCTTCACTCACACGGCTCGCAGCATACATCCAGCTTCGGTCCTACGTTACGTACATATATAACAACTTAGTATTAAAAATTAAATTAACTAATTATTACTACATATATACCGGCCACATGTATTATATTGAGGCTTAATTTGCTAGCTCAATTCATATTACAAACACAACAGCTATTATATAACCAACAATTTTGCAAACCATCTTCAATTAATAACACTCACCAATTACTTAGATCTAAATTGTAATGCATGCAAAGAAAAAATAAAATTCATTACTAACCATATCTAGAGCAACCAGGAAAGTATGAATCTTCAAAACTCAATATTTGCCTCCTCCCACCAAATTAACTGGCCTGAAATCGCCTAGCTTGCCTCCTGAGCGAAAGAGTGCGCAGCAGCAACTAGATCTGGATCGAAATGAAGATAGACGCGGTCTGAGCAGCGCAATAAATGCCTAGTGAGCATTATCACAGACGGTTTTTAATGAAAAACCGTCTGTGATAACCAGCTTATCACAGATGATTTTTTTATTAAAAACCGTTTGTGATAATCTGGGATTATCATAGACGGTTTTTAATACAGACCGTCTGTGATACTTCAGTATCACAGACGGTTCATCGGTAAGAACGGTCTGTGATACTACTTTTCTCTGACGCCGCCAACACAGACGGTGTCCAAATTAAAACTGTCTGTGTTAGTATTGGTCATAGGCGGTTTTGTCAAACCGTCTGTGATTAGCCGTCTAGTATTAGGCTTTCTGTAGTAGTGAGAGGATTTCGATAGCTTTTTGTGGCCAACTAAGAAATAGTGGGGAAATTTGTGTTGGTTCTAGAATTGTAATGTTTGCTATGATAAGACTATTGAGATGAAAGTTATAATATTTTTAGTACTAGGACAGCTGGGTTAACTATCGGGTAACGAAAGAGAATAGTGGATTTGGGAAGCGTGTAGAAGCACTATCGTTTATTTATTGCCTTGTAGTGCTATGGCATGTATTGAGAATGAATAATTGCTGTAGGCGGAGTAGCGTCGGGTGTGTTGTTATCTCCTAATCAAACAGGCCATCACTACTAAAAAGACAAGTGCATTGTAGAATAGTATTCATGTACTTAAAATTGTGATTAAATGAATGCTTGCTTTGACTATTCATATGACAGTGCCTGTTTTATATTGCTCGCGTGCTTATGTTAAGATAATGAAGATGAGAATTGTGGTAGGATAATGATTATATCATTTGTTTAAATGCTGAAAATAAACTAAAGGAAAAGATAATCATTGCATTGTATGTAAGTATCAGTGTTGCAAAAACCTACTTTGGTAGGTACTCCACGAAAGTGGAGGTGAGAACTTACATGAAAAAGGATAGTATGACCCTATATGAAAAAGGACGGTGCAAGAGTCTGAGTTGCATGGACCTACCTAGGTAGGCACTCCACGAGAGTGAAGGTGGGACCCTGTATGAAGAAGGACAGGGTGACCATGTATGAAAAAGGACAGGACAAGGGCGTGTCATCGATGAGTAAACACTCAGCTATACTAGTATGCAGAAGAAGAGTTGAGACATATGCATGAGTTTTGTATGTCATTCATGAAAGTGAAAAGTGGTTCGAGATAATGAGATATGTGATTGGAAATTGACGAGAATGAATACAAGGAATTGAGTTATGATAAATGGTTATGAATTCCTAATAAGATGATGCTTCGCATATTATTCTACTTTGTACTTGCTGAGTCGTAGACTCACACTTACTTTGTTGTTGTTTTCAGGCAAACATTGAAGGCGACATGCATGGGTGGGCGTAGACAAGGATTATTGCACACTTGTAACTTCACTCCATCTAGCAGTATATCGCTTATGGACATAAATAATTTAGTAGTTTCCATAACATTGATTAGATAACTTATGGTTTCCCTTAATATGGCTACTTGATGCTTTACTTAATTTAAACTTGGTTATGATTCATCTTAGTTATTGTTGGTTCATGTTAAGTTCAATTTATAGTTTACAGTGTTGCTAAAATTTATGATTAACGTCATATCGAATGTTTATTCTTGAAGCCTAATTTTTGGTAATATTTGTTTATTGGTTAAAATTAGTAGAGATAATTCTTATTGAGCCATGGACTCTATGCCTCGCTTATTAGTCTACTTTGTACTTGTAACAGTAAGAAGGTACTAAGAACAGAGGTACCAGATTCTTCCGTTTACTAAGCATGAGGGGTAAAAGGTGATATACAGGCACAAAGCAGCATGATATGGCTTCGTGTTGAATAACTCTAATTCTAAGCCAACCTATTATATATAGTATCATCTAAATCTGAAAATGTGTGTTTGAGATATGTGTGTGTGTGTTGCTATAATTTGAAATGTGTCCATAAAAAAAGTGGTACGCTATATGTTCAATCAATTTGTAGCGCAAGCCATAGCAAGAGAGTATGCCATCATCAAGATTGAAACCCATCAAAATCCGGTGAAAGTGCCATTGTTCTTGCCGACATCGTTGGATGAAAACTTGTAATGCAAGACTTGGAGCTAGGGGTGAAACCGAGTCAGATACAGACAGATATTGCTTATCTCATATTCTAACTCATATTTCTTCGGATTTGAAGCCAGATACAAGTAGGTCACATATAAATATGGATTCAGAGTATTTGGAATACGAATACGAGGTGGATATATGACGGATTCGGACCAGCAACAAATAAAATAGTCGGATAGTACGTAGTTTTGCGCACATAGGAAAGAGTGTATGCTGAACCATACCACCATAGCTTCAGCTTTTCAACACAAGTACATATATGTCTAACATGTATACACGATCACATCCATGGCCCTGTTTGTTTTGGCTTTTTCAGTGGCTTATAAGCAAAAAAGCTTAAGCCTAAACAAACGACTGGCTTTTGTACTGGGCTTTTAAAAAGCCAAAAGCCACTGTATAACTAAAAGCCAAAAGCCAGTTGAAAGGAGCTTTTTTTGGCTTTTGCGGTATAGAAATAACGTTTTGCCACTGAACTTCGAAAGATTTACACACAAATGCCATTGGTATATAAACCGTTGGACGTTCGGCCGTTCTCTCCCAATCCCCTCCCAAACCGAATCGCGTGATTAGGGTTGCGGCGCCGACGACCTGCGACACCACCGTCCTCCCGCGACCCGGGACCCCGCCGGCGACCCGCGACCCGGGACCCCGCCGGCGACCCGCGACCCTGCCGGCCTCGTCCGCTGTCCTCCGACAAATCCCGCCGGCGACCCGCGACCCCGCTGGCCTCATCCGCCGTCCTCCGACAAACCCCGCCAGCGACCAACAACCCGCGACCCCGCCGGCCTCCGACAAATCCCGTCGGTGACCCACGACCCTGCTGGCCTCGTCTGCCATCCTTCCACAAATATGCCGTCCTCCGGTGACCCCGCTGGCCTCCTCTTGAGTGCAACAATACATATAATAAAGGCATTTCATACTTTCTGGTAATAAACCACACCATTCAACCTATCAAAAAGCTAGGATACCAAATAGTCTAACTTGGCTTAAAAGCTAACTGCTTTTAAGCTGCTTAAGCCAAAAAGCTGGCTTTAAGCTATAAGCCAAAAAGCCTAAGCCTAAACAAACAGGGCCATAGTACTCTTCAATATAAGTTCATACATAAATTTGACACGATCACATCGACATAAGGTGTAACAGCTGCAAATTTCAAATACCATCTTAAAATAATTATTTTATCCATTATTGAATTTTTGATCCATTTGTTAAAATTTTCTAAATTTATAAAAGCTTTTTCCCTATTCTCTGAGTAAAATCATTACCTCTATGATTTTTCAGGAATTTTTTAGTGCCTTTTGCTATTTTTCAAAGCCCAAAAACATTTTCTAGAATTTTTTCCCCTAAAATACAGAAAACCATCTGGCATAATACGGGGAAATTTTGGCAAATAGTTGTCATTCTGTATTTGACCTTGGATCCAGATTTAACTATGTAGATTCAATCCTAGGTTTAACCGATAATAAAATAGCTTTCCAAATTTGGTCTCGATCATATCAGGTGGGAATTTTCTGTCTGGATTTCACCCCTACTTGGAGCTAATGCATGCATAGCTCCTGTATTAATTGCTTTACACACCATATATGTGCTATGCTAACATAATCTACACAAGCGTAGGAAAGTTTTGAGACAAACATGTGCATCTAGAACTAAGAGATGAAATTAAATGATGTCGTAAGCTTGCAACTATCCTATCATCAAACTAGGTTTTGTGTCAATGCTCAACGAATCAAGGATGTAATTATTGAAGCTACTCCATCGTTGTTTCCGTTGAGATATCTATTTGTAATTGTTTGTATCGGTATTCTCAAAACAAGCATCATTTCAGGTAGTAATTTCTTTCCATTTAATAGGTCACTAAGATAATTGACCATATTTTATTGCACTATTTTCTTGTAGCAACTCTACGTCATCGCAAACTAGACCATTGAGTATGAATGGTGTTAGAGGAGATTATAAAAGAGTGCAATAGTATCGATCTGTCTTGTAAAAGATATTGACCCACAGGGAAGCAAAGAGTCGAGGTGGCAATAGTGGAGATAAGAACAAATGTCTACACCAAAACCATGACGCCGGAGATGCAAGGGATGTGGTTTAGGGTTAGGCTAGGGTCATGTGTGTAGTGTGGATCACACTGCAGTCATATTAGCTTGTCCTTGGCGATACTACCAGTCTTGCTGAAAATTCTGGTTGTTGTATATTTTAATCTTAGATCTCTATGAATATTGTGTAGGAGGTATAATCTGAATTTGATGACTTTTATATTCATCTAAGTGAAAATTTGGAACACTAAGGGTAAAAAAAAGCTTCTACAGTTATTTATTCTTTTTGATTGCCGATATCGATTCAACAAAAATATAAGTAATAAGTCGAACATGCATTCAACAAAAACATAAGTGATAAGTGGAAGCAGAAAGAAAAGAATAGGAGCTTGTGAGGCTTGGACACGAATCATTGTCGTGTGTGCGCGAGCTGGAATCGTTCAATCTCTGCAGCATGGACACAACTGAAGTTGACGTGTCATAATGATAGGCGGTACTATTTATGTTGGACTCACTTTACATTGTGATATATGTAGACTTTTCTAGAGCAGATGCAAATGGGTACGTACATCTGTCAGTCTCCTGTGGCGGTGTGGGGGTATGACTACTAGCATTTTCTGAATTTGCTAGCTTGACCGATAATTTGTTAAAACTGCACAACATAACTTAGTTCATTTAGATCGTGACTTATAATTTTTGAATCCTAATTATTTATAAGAGATATTATAGAGAGATATAGTTACATATAATTTTAATTGATATAGCTAAGATTGATATACTATATACTATAATCAACTAGTAAACTTCGCTTTAAATATAAGCCGGCATCCAGCCGGACTTTTCTGAGAAGAAGATTGTGTGTGAGCCTAGAAATTGCAATAAAGTAGCACATGAATTAGCGAAATCTGGGCTCGGCCTTGATGTTGAGGTTGAGTGTTTCTGGCGGGAGCTTCTCGATCTTTGTTTTGCAGTGAGCGGCTAACTATTTGGTCAGGCCCTGATTTAATATAATCCTGTTTCCCTAAAAAAAGTTATCACTAGATATTTATTCTAAAACTAGTAGATGTATCTGTGCAGTTACACGGCTAGATAATAGAATAGAGTGTGTGTGTATATATATATATATATATATATATATATATATATATATATATATATATATATATATATATATATATATATATATGAGATTAATCTATACTGTTATAATCTGGTCTTATCAAAATAAGTTATAGAGATTTTTCTTTTTTCATTAATATGATATTTTCTAAGATTTTTTAAAATTATTGTGAGATTTTCTTGCCTTTAAAATAAAGAATATCTCTTGAATATCATCGGTTTTTTTTATTTATATAGATAACATAGTCACCTCGGGCAGATTCATCTCACAGAGTTTCTTTGGTGCGCTTGCTAGCTACACTTATCTATGCTAATATGTAAAGCCAATTTGCCAACAAAGTTTATTCTAAAAAATATTGTCTACCGGGGCGGATATATGTTACACCCCCTTTATTTCATGTGCTGGCTTGGTACATGTACACACACCTATGTACTCGATCGAGATGTTCTCACGTCAAAATTTTCATTAAAACTCATAATCGCAAAGTCAGCACTACACAGCGATACAAAACAGGGGGTAAACGCCCATCGCTTTGAGCTAGTAAACACCTTCCGCTTAGCCGCCCCATGAATACGGCAATACGCTAACAACATTTTTCTTTATGAGGAGTGAATATAATACATACGTTTGTATTTGATACCCTTCATTTACTCGAGATTACAACCATGTGATGTTTCGTGCGAGTTGTTTTATTGTCTACCAGCTTCATGCGGCCGGCAAGAGCGCATGCGCCCCCGGCGGCGTTAGGAGACCAGGCATGTTGTCTACCAGCTTCGTGAGAATCAAGTCTCTGAGTAGAAAAGGCAGTAGAGGATTAGGCCATGTTGCCATGCATGGCGTCGTTTAATTTGCACCCAGTTGGGATGTCAACCATCTAGAAGGCCAGGCAGGCAGCAACCGTCTCTCGCTAGATTCGCCGCATGTAACTTTCACTGCTACACGTCAGGTCCTCTGCTTCTCCCAAATACGTACGTATGTCAACGTGCAGGACGAGAGAAGTTGCTTGCGTTGCAACTAACTGATGTGACAGAAAGGGGGTGGCTGCCGGTTAATTAATAATTCATCCCTTGAATTGAGCAAAAAATAACCCTTTCCTTCTGTAAGTTTGTTGGTACAAATTTGGATAGTGAGATTGGAACGAGAGAGAGAAATAATGTGCTGTCCACTTCATATTGCTGCTAAAATTTGGTAGAATCTGTTGTATATAAGTTTTTATACTTATCAATATAAATAAAACAACTGGTGGGATTAAAAGCACCCCTTCGTTTTGATAGCAAGAAAATTCTACAATAATCCTAAAAACAAAAATACTAGAAATTCTCACATTGAAGAGAAAAAAGAGAAGTATCTTCATCACTTATTTTGGTAGGACCATATTATAACAGTACAAATTAATTATATATGTATATTAGAGTTATATAACAAATACAATTGTATTTTAATTATAAGAATTAAAGTTATATACCAAATACAATCGCATCATAATATCTAGCCGCCTTTGCACTAGGAGAGTCCTCACATGGCACTTTGGATAAGCTGAAAGTAGTTGCTCGTGAATTTTTGGCTTATCTGGTCTCATATGGCGTCATAATTCCAAATTTTGCCCTTTAACCCTACCAGTTGTTTTATTTATATAAGATAAGTATAAAAACTTATATACAATAGATTCTGCCAAATTTTAGCAGCAACATGAAGTGGACAGCACATTATTTCTCTCTCTTATTCCAATCTCACTACCCAAATTTGTACCAACAAAATTACAAAGGAAATAATTGTTTTTTGCTTAATTCAAGGGATGAATTATTAATTAACCGGCAGCCACCTCTTTTTGTCACATCAGTTGGTTGCGACGCAAGAAACTTCTCTTGTCCTGCACGTTGATGTATATACGTATTTGGGAGAAGCAGAGGACCTGGCGCGTAGCAGTGGAAGTTACATGCGGCGAATCAAGCGAGTCAAAGAGACGGCTTAGGAAACTATACACACGTGAGTCTGCCTTAGGAAAATGTATGATGTAAGAAGTGAGGAAAAAATATGATATAAAGTCTACTTTCGGCCGCCCAATCTGCTTTGAAGGTCCAAATTTAGCCGGGATTCCACCCTCCTCACCTATCTAGATTTTTATGGATTGTTTTTAATCAGCTAGTACTATTTATCAGCTGTTTTTATCAGCTATTACTATTTATTAGTCATAGATAAAAGTCCATTACTATTTATTAGATCTCTACTCCTAAAAGAATGAGTTTAAGGTGATGGTCAATTCTACACATATAGCCCATCCCACCCCCCACCCCCATTCCCGTGCGGCTGCCTCCCCCGCACACCTCGTTTCTTCCGCCCTGAGGTCCTCCCCTCCCTCCTCCGCCGTTGCGCCGACCTCCCCTCCCTCCTCATGAAAACTGTGCGCCCTCGCCTCCTCCCACGAATCCCGTCGCCTCTCTCCTCCCTGGCCTCCTCCCCACAGATTCTCCGCCGCTCCTCCCCACCGACACTTCCGCCGCGCCGCCCTCGCGCTCACCTCTCTCCTCCTCCTCCCGGCCATATGATATTCAAAGAATTGCTCACCATCTGACGCTACTCCTCGCGCTCACCTCTCTCCTCCTCCTCCCGGCCGCAGGCGGCGACATCCGGCGGGTGCTGCACGAGCCGCTCTTCCCCATTGAGTGGACGCCGCCGCCGTCCCCGCCGGCTCCCCACGCGCCGGACTTCACCTCCGACCCCTCCACGCCGGCCCCGCCCGACAACGGTGGGCCCGCGCTGCTGCCTCCGTCGGCCACCCCGGCGGCGGCGCCGCCCCCCAACACTGTCGCCGCCGACGCCTCCTCCTCTCGCTCCGGCCCCAACCCACGCCACCGCGGCGGCGGCGGCGGCACACCCAAGGCTGCCATCGTCGTCGCATCCGCCACCGCCGCCGCCGTCCTCGCCCTCCTCGCCTTCGCCGCCGCGTTCCTCCTCACCGGCCGCCTCGCCCGCCACCCTGCCCAGCCGCGCAAGCCACCTGCCCCTGCGCACCATGGACCCACCGACGCGGGGGGCGCGGTGGCCGGCTCCTCGATGGTCTCCCCATACCGCAAGGTCTGCGCCGAGAGCGCGCGACGGGGCATGTGCCGCGACGTCGACACCGTTCCGAGCCGGGAGCTCCGCCCGCTCCCGCCACTGCGGCGAGGGGCTTCCGCGGCGCTGGGGTCGTCCGACGAGGACGCGGCGTACTACACGCCGGAGCAGCGCTCCGCGGGGTCCGGCGGCGGCGAGGGCAGCGGAACATGGAGCGAGGAGAGCGCGTCCAGCCCGCGCACCACCACGGCCTCCCGCCGCAGCCTCCCCAGCCTCACCAGCGACTTCTTCCCCACGACGCCGGCCGCCGCTCCCGTCGCCGTGGCGCCCCCTCCTGCCCCTCCAGCACCACGCTCCCGGATGCTGCCCTTGGCAATGGTGGTCTAGGCCGTCTAGCTTCTTGTTTTCTGGATTCTTTGGCAACCCTAAATTATCCAGCATGGGGATATGGACTCCGGTACAGATATGGCCTCTTTAAGCAAATCATAACAAAGGATGGTCAGGAGGAGGTAGTTGAGAATTGGCTAGAGGTACTGATAGTCTAATAAACCTTCTCGTTTTCTTTACTACTTGATCTCCGGAATGTTGATTATGTTGGTATATTGGTTATAATGGCTAACTATTTTATAGACCTGCCTGCTAGCTTCTTATGCCATTTATGACTCTATAATATATCTTCCAGATGGGAAATCCATGGGAGATTGTAAGAAACGATGTCCCTATCCTGTGAAATTCTACGGGAAAGTGGTTGAAGACACTGATGGGAGGAAACACTGGATTGGAGGAGAGAATATCAAGGCTGTGGCGTATGATATTCCTATTACTGGCCACAAGACTAAAACTACTAATAATCTTCGTCTTTGGTCAACAACAGTACCATCACAAGATTTTGACTTGGGTGCTTTTAATGCTGGAGATCATGCCAAGGCCTATGAAGCTAATCTAAATGCAGAAAAGGTCTTAACTTGCCTAAACTTCCCTTTTCAGTAAAAAAGCATTAACTCTTAACAGACTATTGTTTCGAAGGATAAAAATGTCTACTAACATCCATAACCTCTTGATTTGGTGAACAATTGTTTATGATGCCATTTGTGTTATTTCTTGTTATCATCTTCTGCGTTAATTATATGATAGATTATGCATCTGCCTATCACTCAGTAAATCGAAAGGACTGATGAGATATGATAGCACAGCTCTTGAAATCCATTTCCTGTGACCTGTATTGTTGCATGTAGAGTGTTTGTGTCTTTCGTGCCCAAATGTCTGACACATTTTGTGCATTGCATCTACAGACCAGTAAGAGTGCCTGGGTTAAATTGTAGACCTGTCCTCACCTGTTCAGTAGTGTCTAATTATATTTTATATTACAATTTTCTGTGTTATGTTATAACATTATAGTAATACTAACAGTTGTAAGCACTGTTGACAAAAGTTATAATGTCTATCTTAAGTTTGATTTACTGGTCTTCTCGTCATGCTAGATATGCCACATATTGTACCCAGGGGATGAATCACCAGAGGGGAAAGCTCTCCGTTTGAAGCAACAGTATACGTTATGCTCGGCCTCACTGCAGGATATTATTGCTCGCTTTGAGAGGAGAGCTAGCGATTCTCTCAATTGGGAGGACTTTCCCTCTAAAGTTGCAGTGCAGACAAATGACACTCATCCAACACTATGCATTCCTGAGTTAATGAGAATACTGATTGATGTCAAGGGATTGAACTGGAACGAGGCTTGGAGTATCACAGAAAGGTATTCACATTAGCAATTTGGCTAATCTTGAATGTAACAGGGACTGCAGTTTTATGTTTATCCAATCCAAAACTGCTTATTTCATTTCCTCATTTGTCTTCCATTCAATCTTGTACTAATTTCCTAATTATTTCCAGAACCATGGCATATACTAACCACACGGTGCTTCCTGAAGCTCTGGAGAAGTGGAGCTTGGACATAATGCAGAAACTTCTACCTCGACATGTTGAGATCATAGAAACAATTGATGAGGAGGTATCAGATGCTCAGAAAAGCTTACACAATTAATTTCATGCTGGGTAGGTCCACTTACGTTTTCTTGTCTTTATCCTTGATTTCAAACAGTTGATGAACAGCATCATCTCAAAATATGGAACATATGCTATGCTTGATGGCAATGCTACAATTTGCAATATTTTGCAATTACCTCTTGTACCCAAGTAAGTTTAGCTACCACCAACCTTCTATCCCACATGTAAGTAACACACTGTTTTTTCTTTGTTTTTAGTTACACACTGTGTTAGTTCCTACACTCTATGATCTTAGCTTACTGTCTAACTATGGCGATGTTGAGAATTAAGCATTATTCTCGACGTAATGCTCGTCCTTTTATGTGGAAACTGCGATTGGGATCTTAATTGGGGGGAAAATGACTTATTTGTTTGAAAGGATTTTCTAAAGATGTGTGGCATACCAAGATTTTCTAAATGCAAATAAATAGCCGTAACACTTGATGTACACAGCTGAGATTATATTTGCTTGTATGATGGCATATAAAGGCAAATAATAAAGGGATTTTCTTGCTTGTTATTTATTGTGCTGTTTAGGATCCCATATATTTATGTATCACTCTTTTTTAGGATTCCGTAGCAATGCTCACTTTTTTGACAAGTAAAGTTTATAAAGTTCATTCTTGACTAATCATTTCTTGCATTTAGATCATGCCTCATTGACTAAAGCCATCATTCAGAGTTGAGTTAGTTGATGATGGATAAAATTCAAAGCCATATTTAGTGTAGACAGGAGACATGTGAACAAGCAAGCGGTATCCTAAACTGAAAATAGAGGAGGTAAGGACCAAATAGTGCAGTCCAAATGAGTAGGCAAGTTCCAAACATTTGTGGGATAAAATTCAAAGCCATATTTAGTGTAGATAGTAGACATGTGAACAAGCAATAATGATATCCTAAACTGAAAATAGAGGAGGTAAGGACCAAATAGTACAGTCCAAATGAGTAGGCAAGTTCCAAACATTTGTTTCTAGACTCAATAAAATATGCTACGTGTAACTTGCCTGTCGAGCTGCTATAGGCAGGTTCCAAACATTTGTTTCCAGAATAATATGTGCTATGTGTAATTTGCCTGTTGCGCTTATTTTGAAGGGAAAATAAATCGTTTGTTATTTAGCATGTGTGAATATACATGGGCCTATCCATGCCCTAATGGTATTTTGATTATTACTATTTCCTGACGTGATTAATCAACTGTTTTCCCATATCTTCTGTATAGATTATCAGTGCCAAGTTCTTGAGATGGTGTTGCTCTCCAGTTAGGGCTCTCGCTTGGCAGTTAACGCGTAGTCCCAGCTCTTCTACTTAGGTTCATTGTAGTTTGTAGTTGGGTAGTATATGAAGATCGAAGACTAGAAATTCTTAGTGTAAAGCAATGTTGACATTGATGTCTGTTTCTTGAATTTACCTTGTTTTATTGACAAACTCTGACATTCTGATTTTTACCCCTTTCATGCTCATAGTTATCTTGTATGTGATATACGACTTATTTAAGACCTAGAACATGTTTGTATGTACCCGTGAGTTTTAAAACATGTAGTACAATAAATTTTAAAAATCCGTAGCAACGTACGGGCATTCAGCTAGTACAGATAAAAACCATCAGTAAAAATCAATATAAATGACTCTAGTTCAGAAGAACAGAGCAAAGAAAGCTTTCCCTGCATTCCTGCTCACCTTGGAGTACCATGTCTCCCTCGTCGTAGTACCAAGCAGTGGATCTCTTCGGTGAAGTTCTTCCTGCCGAATACAGCTAGTGATCGGTGCTGTGGTGTTTCCCTCTACAGAAAGAGACATGGAGGCGCCGGTTTAGAGGTGAGAGTCAGGCCAGGCTTTTCTATGTCAGTCCGAGGCCCGATCGATCCGGCACAGTCCAAGTATGGTACAAATCCGTTTCATGACGGGCTAGGATCATATGGCACGGACTGAGAACTGGACCGGGCCTGAAAAGTTGACCCGTCAGGCAGCACGGTCCGGCCCGACATAACCCGACATAACGTGCCGTGCCCGGCACGGCGAGCACGGCGGGCTCGACCGGCACGGCGGCGGCACTGGGAAAGGAGGATCTGCGCCGTCTCCTACCTCGACCTCCACTGGTCGGTTTCCCTGCGTCCTCAGACTGCCGCCATCTTGCCCAGATATGCCACCTCCATCTCCTAGTCCTGTCGATGTCGACCCAGTGCACGGTGCCGCTGACTCCAAGCCAATCCCCTCGTCCTGGTACGTGAGCACTCTAACTCAATCAGTGAAACTGATTTCTTGTTGTCCTTTTCTCCAATGCTGTGTGTTGAATTGGTGTAGCTTTTGGTTACCATTCTATATCAAATTGGTGTAGTAGGAGGCTTTAAATCACTAGTAATCCAAATACCTAACTGGTTGCGGCTTTTCCAACAAACAAATTGTGCTCGAATTGTACAGGTCAATGGCGGCGGTGTTTGCAATTTTGAGGGTCATCCTACCCGAACCCCAGCAGATGCTACACGAGGTGAGCTTCTCGAGCTCCTGAGTTTGTTGTGTGTGATATGCCTAAATTTATCGGTCTGATGTGTACTGACTACTTTGTCTTGCCCAAAACGATGCAATAGTATGGTTTTTTTGGGTGTGTTTAGGGTGTTTGTTGGAATGCAAAGGTGACTTAAGGCATGCATTAAAATGTCCTAGACAAATAACCTGTTGGCTCATTAGAATAAGTTGATTCTTGATGTGGGTTTAGGGGAAATTCCACACAAGTTCAATTTGATAGTACATAAGCAATCATCTTTCTTAAGCTGACTATATCTACTTCAGGAAACATCTCTTAGTTCTGAACTTTTTTGTAATCCCTTGTTAGTAGTAGTATGGCGACCTCACAATCTGGCTGCTAAGCCGCTTCTTTACCAGCGTGACTGGACACCTTGTAACACCCCGCCCACTCTCTAGGCCAAGATGCTACCACCTCTGCATACCCTTACCATTTCATCAACACTAGGAGAAATTAAGCCAACACTAATTTATTTATATTGCTGCGTTCAGATACATCATAGCACTTTTAGTGATTACTCTAGCCTAGTAAAAACTAAAGTACACTGACAAAAGTGATACAAAAGTGCCGCGGGCTCATGCCGATTATTCATGTGCTACTCCCGCCCGTGCATGACGTCCTCAACGGTCACCTAAAAACAACAACGAGGCAAGGGTGAGTCCACCGACTCAGCAAGTACAAAGCAAAACAGCAAATAACAGGTTCATTCATTAGACCATACTCATTCCAGTTTCATTAACCACTTTTCCATTTAACCCTTTCAAGTTCCGATGAACTATTCATCATGCACATGCACTTTTCTCTTATCTCTTTAGGTTCTCATCAACCGTTCATTATGCATATGCCCATGCACATGCTCATGCACTTCTTTCTTAACTCTTTAGCCTATATCGGTATAGCAGAGCGAGCACCCGTCGATGCTCACCTAGGCCCGCCTGTTTCCATGCGGGGATCACAAGCCCGTCCTTTTTCATACGGGGACCACAGTAGCTCGTCATTCTCATACGAGGACCTCAAACTCCACTCCCATGGAGCGTCCACTCAGCGTGGACCAACACTATCTCTTTTCATGACATGCATGCAATGCAAGTTCTCCATTTATGCATATCAACATGCCATGTCTCAACATTCATCATTCATCATTTCTTATCATGCACCCGGAAATGGTAAACTTACCCCAACATGGTAAGCAATGCATCATCCGGAAATAGTAAACCTACCCCAACACGGTAAGCAATGCATCATCCGGAGATAGTAAACCTACCCCAACACGGTAAGCAATGCATCATCATTCATTTAACCGAAATCACTACCCGAATTCACCGCTTTACAATGCACTTGCCTGGTTAGCCTCGGGGATGACGCGTGGACGGCTCCGACCCTGGACCTCCACCTGCGTACATGTTAACCCGACTCAACGGCAAAACAAAAACCAGAGCTTAAACGGATAACAACGATCCTACGCGCTGACTCAATTCGAGCGTAGAATGCACGGGGTCAAGGTCCCGCCGCGCGGGTACCACCCCATCTTTTTTTCTTTTTCTCCTCTTCTCTTTTCTTCCCTCTTTTTTTCTCTTCTCTTTCTTTCCTTTCTTTCCCCTTTTTTTTCTTTCTTTCCTTCCTTCCCTTACCCGGCCTCCCTATCTCCCCTTTTTCTCTTGGCCGAATGGCCTTACCCCCTCCAAGCCACTCTCTCTCTCCTCAATCTCACCGGCCGAACGGGCCTCTCCAGGCGGCGTGGCAACACCCGGGCGCGCCGGCCCCTCCTCGCCGCCGGCTCCTCCCCGACGTCGACTCCTCCCCACTCTCTCCCCCATCCCCATTCGGCCGAAATGGCCTCTCCTCCCGCCGGCCTCGCCCGGGGCGGCACAGATGCGCAGGGCCGGTTCGGCGTCGCCGGCCCCCAACTCACCGCCGGCAGCCCCTCCACCGGCCTCTGCCTCCGTCTCCTCCTCTCCCCGTCCCCTCTTTCGCGCGCAGCCGACCGGTGGTGTGGGGTGCGCACGGCCATCCCCCTCCTCTCCGCCGGCCATCGGGCCGCCGCTGGTCTCCCCTCCTCCATGGCTTCCCCATTCACTCTCTCCCTCTCTCTTGCGCATGGGAACCCCCCATTCATGCGCTACTCCGAACGGCGCGCGGTCAAGCCTAGCTCGCCGGCCCTCGGGCTCACCACTGGCCGGCCCCCCTTGCTCGCCCCCTACAGCACCGCCCCACAGCGCACTGGCCCTAGGCCGCCGGCCCCTACGAGAGCGCAGGTGCGGTGCCGGTGCCCTTCGGTGCGGCCTCCTTCCAGTTTATGCCCCCTTCCCCCAAGTTGGCTTCTTGCTTGTGTTGCTATGGCGCTGAAATTCGGATGGAAGGTGAGACTTACCCGATTGCCTAGCTAGAAAACGAGTTGGTGTGGGTGAGGTTGAGGTTCAGGTGGCTCATCTTGCCGTCACGGCCGGCCACTCCCTTGCTCCTCCTCCTTCGGGCTCCATGTCGACGACCATCGCCTTGACTCCTTCGTCTTCGCGCTCCTCTCCTTAGGCTCTTAGTCGGCTGCTTACTCTTGGTTGGGGAAGGAGGTGGTGGGATATAGCTTGGTTTCTCGGTTGGGGAAAAGAATGGTGGAATGAGGCATTGGTCTCACGGTTGGGGAAAGAAAAATGGCTTTGCTTGACTTGAGCTAGCAGATAAAAGCATGGTTGGGGCTGCCTTGCATGTGTGAAATGACCGGCATGCCCTCCCATTCCTCTCTCGTACAATTGACTGCCCAGGGGCATTTTGGTCCAAGGGGTTTTGGGGTTTCTACTGCAGTGGTAAGTTGATAAAAGGCACGGTGAAATTCGCCGGATGACGAAAACCCAAGTCGCGAGATGGTGCCGACTGACCCTAGGCAGTCCGGGCACCTCTGAGAGCGCTACTCGGCTCTCTAGACGGTGCCGACCGTCCTGGGATGGTCTGGGAACCGCTGCGAGCAATACTAAATCGACACTCTAAAAGTCGATGGGTCTGACGGCAACACTCTTCCCTTTTATTTACTCTTTGCAAATCTGTGGTATTACACGCCTACGCGCTTGAGGTGAAGAGGTGGAGGAGTTCTCTAGGGAGGTCACCTGCGAAGAAAAGGTCTCCTTTTTGTTGTACTCATGCACTCATCAATAATTTTAGTTTTGATTTATCATGTTGTTGACATGATACATAAAACGACCATTATCGGTTGAGTAGTTCTGAAAATCTGCAACAGGAAACAAAGCAAGAACTTTTGCTTAGTCCTTTCTTTTGCTGTATTTGGTCACAGCCTGCCATTTTGTCCTAATTGGTGTATGAACTATGTCCTAATTGTGTTTTACAAGTTTAGCGCATCTAATTTCCTGGACTTTCTTAATTTGATCACTATAAGAAAACTATGCCGACAGCTTGGGTAATGGTATGCAAATAACATGGGCAATGGAACAGGGTATATCTTTTTTGTGTCATTGATCTCTGTTGAGGGGAACATAGCTTATATGCATTGTTCTTATATCTTGTAAATACTTATAATCTCTTCTTTACAGAGCATGGTCTCATAAATGGCTAAATCTTACCTTAGTTGTTCACACCACACATTTTAGTTTGAGCTGTCCAATAATGTTTTCCAGTGCAGGCTATATGTACATCCTCTGTAGTTCAGTTTAGTTCTCATCTAGCTCTTTTCAAGCTTAATCAACTTCAAAATTCAGATATCTGCTTGTCCATATTTGAAACATGCATCAGATTTTTCCGTTGTGTTGTAGCTAGCTACAGATTTTTAGTTGTAATAGCTGCATGTATAGTAATTAGCTCTTGTGTTCTGCTTCATACGCTAGCATTTGATAAATCTCGTCTCCCAGCCTACCTACAAACTTGATCATCTTGAGGTTCAGTATGAACTTAGTAGCTGATTCAGTTCACATAGGTTATGTCTTTCACCTGATCATAGAAGTAGTGAGGCCATTTAGAGTATTGGGATATATGTTCATTCTGTATGCTCTCTTATTTCAGGGCTTTGATCACATCAACAAGTAGTGGTAAGAAAGTCCTTCCTGGTGGCGTGGTGGCATGAGACCTATATGACCTGAAAGGAAACTAATGCTTACAGAACTCTTTGAGCTGGTGGCGGTGGCGTGAGACCTATATGGCCTGAAAGGAAACTAATGCTTACAGAACTCTTTGAGCAGCTAGATAATGAAGAACATGGTAAGCAAATATGTATTTCGCTGTCGTCTCCACTCTCTATAGTTACTTAGGTCTGGATTAGAGCCGGCACGACAAGGCGCTGGTATGGTAGGCTTTGGGCCCTACCTGGACCTGGTGGAAGGCGAGGTGGGTTGGCATGGCACGGCGAGGTGGCCGGGCCAAGCCGCCACGACACAGCCCGAAGCACGCCAGGCCTGTGCTGGCACGCCCATGTCCCACCTCTACTCCGGCTAGTGCTTCGCTGGGTGCCATTGGCTCCCTTCCAGGGAAGCTCGATGAACTCGTGGCTACCGAACACTTGGCTCTGCAGGAGGTAGTGAAGGGTGCGATCAAGGAACTCAGAGCCGATCTTGTCACCACACACTCCTGCTGAAGCTCTCAAACATAATCAGAAGTGAATGTTTACGATATACTGGGAAAAGTTGTATGCTCTGTAAAATGTTAAATAATGATGCTTGGTATATGCCACTGTCTATCCGTACATGTTTAGGAAAATCAACTCAGTCAGTAACAGTACGTGCATATTTAGAAAATAACATTGCAATTGGAGTACACACACATGTAGAATATTCGTCATTACTTCTTCAAAATGACACAAATGCCAATACTTCCCTAACTGTGCTTGCTGCTAGTGTACCTTTCTGCCACCAGTGTAGGTGGCGCAGGATAGCACAAAAGGGTACTGCAACAGTAGTGCAAGCCCTCGGCGCCATAGGGAAGGAGCAAGGGAGTGTTGGATGTGAGCTGACCCATCTAAATAGGTCGCCGGGCACAGCCTGGCATGGCCCGTATAGTCATGGCCCATTTAGGTATAGCTTGGTTGGTACAGTTAACTAAAGAGACCATGTTGTATCGATCCGTGGGTTCAGCCTCAGACTCAGATATAGTCCAATGAGATCACAGGCCGTATTGTGTCGGCCTGGGCACATGTAGCCCAACGGGCCACGATTGACCTGTCGGGCTCATCTCGGCGAAGCAGACGGTGAGGGTGGGGGTAGGGTGACAGTAGTGACGCTTGTCACTACCGTCGCCGTTGCCACTGCCAACTAAGGGCGTGATGGCAACAAGGGAGCAGCACTGGCTCCGGCTAGAGGGAGAGAGAAAAAAGATTCTAGGGGCAACGGCAAAAGGGTCTAGTGGCTCGGTGGCGTTGGGGAAGCGCTGACAAGGGGAGCGTAAGAGGAGGCGGCGGCAGGGAGGAAAGTTGGCGAGAGGGCGAGAGGCAGAGAAGGGAGTGTGAGTTGTGAGAGGAAGAGGCAGCAGAGACTGTGAGGGAGAGAGCCACAGCCCGCTGCCGCTATTGCGCTACTTTGCTTGAAGATGTAATAAATAAATTGAAGATGTAACAAAAAGTTTTATTAATGTTTACATGACTAATTTATTAAAAATATTGCCAAGTAAAAACTCAAGTTGAGAAAATATTAGCAAACAAAAACAGAGTACAGCATTACCTAGTTTCAGCAATCACCTCATCAGTTTTGGACAACGGTCTACTCTCAATGGTCGATCTGATCCGTTGATTGCAAGAACAATTGCGATGGCCAGAAGGACTTCATTGCTTCCTTCTCAAGTAAACAAGCGGCGCCCTGATAAATTTCACCCACTCAAAGTGTTCTATCTGTCTCTCATATGTTACCGTTGCTTCTCTCTATTCTTTAATTTAATTTACATTATCCAATCAAAGGGACTGACCAAATAGGCCCATCATAGTGTATTCCAATATCATTCATCTCTTTTAGTTTCTACACTTTGCAATTCCCCTGTTCTAAATGCCAATTGCCGTGTTTTCCCATCATCTGTTTTACGCCAACTTTCCTTTCCTATTCCTATATTTATTTTCACACGTACATCACACACAAATCTATTTATTACTAAAAGTTGATGACAGAATCTGTAGAGTTGCTAAGAAAAAAAAGAAATATGCTAGAAATTCTCACAAAAAAGCAAAATATATATCCCTTAATTTGATGGAACCAAATTATAATAACTCAGATTAAAAAAATTCATATACAATTCAAACTCAATTGCGACCATCACCGTGTGCAACTCCAAGGCCCGCCTGACCCCTCTCCCTGGACGGTTGCGGCGATGCATGCTTTTATGGTGAGATGCATTGCGTGTGGACGTGTAGGACTGCATCTGGGCCGGCTGTGGGCTACATGAACTTCAGTCCAGACCCATGTTGCCCAAACAAAGCATTGACGTTTCCTCAGTTGCTGTTTCATGTTGATGCTGTGTGCTTTGATACGATAACTTGGTATTAATCACGATTTGCGGCAGTGATCCTTGCTAAATCGTGCATTTGATGGTCCAACTGGTCGGAATATATGTGTGCAAAGATGGTTAATCACATGATTCTAGAAAAAAATCAAAATTGTGAAACACATTATTGGTAAGTGTGTATGTAGAATAAATTTTGTCTAGCAATAATAAAATTAGCAATTTAAAAAAAGAGTCAATGTCAAGTATAATCTAAAATAACTAAAATTCGGAGAAAAAACAAAAACTGGCTATTTGATTTCTATACGAATTCCAAAGTAAATCCTAAAAAAACAAAATATATCTATTATATACTAAAAGTTGATCACATGAGTTTTACATTTGCTAAAAAGGGGATATAAGATAGAAATAATAAAAAAAGAAAAAACATTCGTTCCTCAATTTAGTGGGCCCTTATTATGGTCAGTCATAGATAAAACAAGAAATCTTATAAGGCAAGGCTAATTATAGATTTTAAATGAACCTAATAAATAAAAAGAATCATAGATGACCCGCACTAAAATTCACGTACTAGAGAAAAAGAAAGATATTGACGTGCAAAATAAATAAGTAAAAGCCATGCATAAGAAAAATAAGAAAAAAGTGGCACAGAGCAAGAAAAAAGGAGAAATAAAAAAAGATAAAGATATTCTACTGCACACTTACTAACAATGTGTGTTCCACAATTTTGATTTTTTTTCTAGAATTACCATCGATGTGATAGATTCTAATTTAAGTTGAACTATAGCAACCATTGGGTGTTATCTATCATACAATAAAAATATAGGATGATTGATTACATCAGTTAACTAAAAAAAGGAAAAATTATAGAAATCCTCTCAAAAATAAAAAGAAACATCTCGTCTTTAATTTGGTGCACCCTAATTATGTTTAGCAATCTATAACCAATGAATATTACCTAATAAATAAGAATAATTGCTAGAAATTCTAAAAAAAGTATCTAACTATTAATTATTTAGACCCTTTTTATAATTAACAAATCATAACCAATAGTTTTTTCTTAATCTATGAAAATGCGCATGAAATTGATTTACACTGTGATATGCATGGATATATAGTTGGAGAACTCTTTTATGAAATTAAGACGTGAGATGCTAGAGATAGAATTGAACTCAAGCGATCCATGCACAGGAACAAACTTGCATATAATATCTATTATATTTTGTATTCTTTTAATTGTATTAATATGGATACAATTATTATCTCTATTATTGGAAATGCTGATTAAAAATTATATAGAATAAATTTTTTTGCCCAAAAATATAATCTATATCCTTTGTTTTAACATATACTAATATACATTAATATCATAAATGAAACCAATTATATAAATATAGAAATTAAATCGAATTGATAATGCTTTAAAATGCTAATATTTTAATTCTTTCATGTGATTTATAGCCTTCTATTTTTCGAATGTAGTTCTTTTGTTATTATCACTATATACCACTAATTAAACTAAGTAAATATACTCTAAGAATGGGATCCCATCCAGCTCGCAGCAGACAAATCGAGTGAGATCAGTTAGCTAGCCACTGGATCTGGATGCAGAAAAATAGTTTTCTCGAGAATGATAAACAGATTTGGTGGTTGTTGACTTGACTCCGATGAGCAAATGCAGCCAATAAGCATGTAGATCGATCAAGGTCGCTTCCTGGCAAACGGCAAAGTATTCCTCCTAAAACTCTCCGAAGAGGCCACTTGCATGTACATATCATTCATGAGTCTAATCTAGCGACAGAGCTGCACTAGTGCTGCTGCTAGCTGGAATGGGTGCGGCTCAGGTGCTGGGGCACAGCACTTAGCGCGTGCAGGGGTGCTCCCAGCACCCGCCACGTGTCCCCCAAGTTCTAAAAAAATTTCAAAAACTTCAGAAAAAATACTTACAAAATCCAAAAATTTGTAAAAAGTACTTTTTTAAAGTATAAAAAGTATTTTTTTTGTAAGTACTTAAATTTTTTTGATTTATACTTTTATTAAAAAGTATTTTTTTAAGTACTTAAAAATACTTTTTAATAAAAGTATTTTTACAAAAAAGTACTTTTTACAATTTTTCAGATTTTGTAAGTATTTTTTTAAATTTTTTAGAATTTTTTTGGACTTGGGGGACATGTGGCGGGTGCTGGGCACCCCTGCGCGCGCTAAGTGCTGTGTCCCCAGCACCTGAGCCGCACCCAGCTGGAATAGGATACTCCTTCCCGTCAAGGAGGCTGCAGGCGTTCTCCAGGGCAGGCTAGTGCAACTGCAACTCTTGCATGGTACTTTCTTCCGGTTAGTATTCCTCTATATCTTTTCCCTCAAATTATTTTTGGTGGAGTACTCATGTGACAACTTGTTTACTTCCGTTTTTCTGTTGGTTTTCTTCATGTATTTCTTCTTATCATTTGATCTTGTGTTTCTTGGTGCCATGATTACAATAGCTAGCTCCATCTTGATTCTGATCTTGAGGTCTTGATGGCTTGAACTAGGGGTAGCTTGTCTTTTCCCTTGTCCAACCACAACAAGTTTTTCTTGTACTCCTCTTGATTTTACCTATAGATCGTGGCTTTCCGTTGGCTCAAACACACACGAAGTTAGTTTTCTTTTTCTTTTCTAAATGCTTTGGTATATCTCTCGAAAAAGAAGTGCTTTGGCATAGGATCAATCGCATCCTAGCTAGATTCAAGACAATCAAGTGTTGATTTTGGTATATCACCCTTGCTTCAAAAATGGTATTGCGATTTCGTTTTAAAAAAAGATATTGCAATGCATTTCTGCTTATTTCCTCTAAAAGATAGTATAGCAATGCATGCATGGACGAAGTGGAAGTGTTGGTGAGATGATAGTGATTGAAAATATATATAGGTGGATTCTTTTGGGCTGAGACTTACGTCTTATGACTGTGATTTTTAAATTCTATCATATTCGTGAGAGACAATACACAAAGAAAAATAGTATGCAATTTTGATCAGTACAGCTGAACTCGGTACAGTTTGTACTACAATTTACCTGTAGACCTCGTCTTGAAAAATCGCATCGTTTAACAGCGAGTTACTATAGAAATAAAAGTCAAAGCCTAAGCATAAGCCCCAAAGAACTAAGCCATATAGTTAGTCAGATGTCAAGGAAGCAGTGATTCTATTTTCCATTTAGTGTGGCAAACTAAGTTTCCATATGTTCTTCCCTGCCCTTTCAAAAAAAAACCGAGTTATTAGATTTGTACTATATCGGTAAGTAGGTACGTTACTAAGATCTTAAAACCCAACATGCGTCCTATGCAAAACGCTAATCTTAGTGACTTCAATTATTGTGCCTCAAATTGGCGAATGATTAGTTCATTTCCAAGCTAGAGCGACATGACTTTTCTTTGTAAAACTTGAGCATACATGCTCCTCTCTTATGTGAAGGGTAGAGATCGAGGGACGACGTCGAAACTAGGCCACACCATGCTAGTGTGACGCCAAGGGATCTTACATTCCGTTTGTTAGAAACTATATATGATTCGCGAAGTGCTAACACCATTTTCTCAGGAGTCTAAGCAGGAAACAATGGGAGAGGAAAGAGGAGGGGAGGAAAGGTACAAATTTATTTATTCTTCTTCTTTGTCTTTCTAATTTTTGCCTTGATTGGTTTGTACTCCGCAGGCTTGGCTTGCCAAGATCGGGCCATGGGGTGGAAATGGTGGAACGGCTCACGACATCATAGTGACACCCTATCGTTTGGAAAGCGTGACGATTTCCAGTGGTGTTATTATCGATTCACTCGCATTTTCATATATACGTGCTGCAGATCAATTATCTCCTTGTACAAAAAAAAAACTAACACGAAAGTAGTTTTTCTTCTCCTGTAGATTCAAGTTTAGTCCGTCAGAGTTTCTAATGGAAGTCTCTGGAACAACAGACCTAACTGACTATTCACCGTCCACTGTTTTATTCTCACTTAAATTTGTTACCAACGAGGATGCCTATTCTTTTGGATATAAAGATGGAACTCCTTTCAGCATCCCAATGAGAAGCAATTGCAGTATTGTTGGTTTCTTTGGGCGTGCAGGGACACATCTTCATGCAATTGGTGTCTGTGAAACTCAACCACCTCACTCTTCCTATGAGTAGTAGGGGGATGGTATGGAATGGAAGGGAAGTGATCCCCGAGCTAGAAGAAACAATGGAAGGAGGCAAGGAGGATAAGGTGCTAATTTAACTTCTAGCCCATTTTATTTATATATTTTTTCTTCAATGTTTTGTCTTTCTAATTTCTGCTTGATTGGGTTGCACCCATCAGGCTGGGCTTGCCAAGATTGGGCCTTGGGGTGAAAATGAAGGGAGGGCTCATGACATCAAGGTGGCACCCCACCATCTGCAGACACAATTTGCAGTGATGTCGTCGTTGCTTCACTTGAATTTTCGTACTATGAATTTAATGGGAAAAGGCACACTGTAAAGTCCGTGGGGCGGTCCTGGTGGCAGTGCAAATATGGTGAGTGAAAAATCACTCTTGAGAAAAAAAAACATACTTGGTTTTCTTTCTTATATCTTATGTTATTAAGCAATGTTGCCCATTAATTATTTCCTTGCAAAGATAAGCTGGCATGATGATCGTTTCCTTTCTTGCAGATTCGACTTAGCCATTCTAAGGGCCTATTCTTTTCGATTTCTAAAAGCTGTTTTTTGGCTTTTCTACAGTAACTAACTTTTAAACGGAGTAACAAGGTCTACTAGTTAATTGTAATACATACTATACCGACTTCATTTATATCGGTAAAAACTGCACGTGAGTTTCTATTACTCTATGATCTCTCGCACGAACAACCCAAAAGTCACAACGAAAAGCCATAAGCTTCAGCCAAAAATAACAGGCCCTGAATTTCTGACACGAGTTTCTGGAACAGTTGGTTCATTTCATACATTACCCAGTGTCATAACATCGCTTACGTTTTTCTTACCCAGTGTCATAACATCGGTTACGTTTTTCGCAAATGTTGGTAGCTATGGACCTTTTGGACGAGGAGGAACTCTATTTGACATCCGAATGCAGAACAATGGCAAAATTGTTGGCTTCTTTGGGCATGCAGAGTCGTATGTTGAGGCACTTGGGGCCTATATTCGAACATACGTCAAATAGCTTGTACTACACTGTGTATCTTCTTTGTGCATGCCTTTATATGCTTATATTCAACCTACGTGAACATATCGTGCATGGTTGTCAGGAAGAAGCTTGTTTTATGAACTGGGCTGTATTATCTGCAATTATAAAACCACGGCCGGCGATCCTGATATATAATAATTTTTACGTTAATGCTAAAAATCAAACGTCAGATTTTTTTTTCTCCAAAGGATTGGACGCTTGTTGCAACAGTTCAATTTAAATGTTGTCGTAACATCTGCAAGATGCCAAGATTTTTTGTGCGCAACGCCGCGTGATAACCTATGCAAGATGCAAGAATGTGCATCCATTTCACACACAAAAGCAATCTATTTTAACTAAGTATTATTGGTCTGCATATTTTATATTGGACACTCTTAAGCTGTTGACCAAATGCATGAGCACAAATGAAACAACGGTTGAACATTTTTGCTATCTCCATTGATATGGCTACAGATTTACAATGCTCTTTTGCATTTGTGCTTCCAAAGGCCGGTACTTTAAAGAAGTATCAGTATGCCTCCTCAGAAATACGCTTAATCCTCAAAGAATCTACCGTTCCTAACAGTGCTACCTCCTCGAGATGGACGTACGTTCACGTGCACGGGCTACTTACAGTATTGTACTACCTCCGTTTTTTTTAATTATTGTTTTTTTATTATATCCATTTGGCAATAGAAATTAACTAGCGGTCAAAATTATGTTTTGAGAACTACCGATGCGCAAAATTAACTTCTTTTGCGGTTGGCTTTGCCAGCTGTTGAAGACGTACTACTTCAATTCAAGCCCTAAAAAATCAGTTTAGCCCGCGCTCCACTTCGTCATTGCTGATTATTTTCGGGGCAATAACATATGCCATCGCTCGATCGTAACATGGTGTTTGTCCTGTCCATATGCATTAAAAAAACAACGTGCTTAGGTTATGTACGATCGGTCCAATTCGTCGCCAACAAGGGCCGCCGATCGCCGGCGGCCAGGCTGTGCAGCTAGCGCGGCCGCCCGTCTAGGCGTAGCCTGGAAACGAATTAGTACGAGAGGAAGTGTTGTTTTTAGCTTACAGCTTATGGTTTATTTTGAACAAATAAATATGATGTTTTTTTATTACTATTTCAACGTAGTTTATTAGGGTAGTTTTTTTGAAACAGATTATCGACTTATTGACACTTGTTTATTCGTACAAGCAGTCACGTTAGAGCCAAAAGCTAGCCTGCAGCCAGAAAAAAGTACTCAAAATATGTGTTTAAGTTTTTTTATTCTGTTGGGTCCTATCTAGGGTGGTTGCGGCAGCTTTGTTTTTAGCATTAGATTTGCATCGAGGTCGACGAACATCACAGCCGGCATGGACGTCGATCCATCGGGTAGCTGCCAGCGAACCAGCTCATCGAAATTCCTAAACAAATTAAAAATTACAATGAAATAAATAATTACACATACATATACGTATACATACATACATACATAAACACGCACACATATCTATTACAAAGGACTTACATGCGAGACCGCGAGATCGACTATGAGACATATTGCGAGAGCATTTGCAATAGTGACCGTTAGAGATCTCATAATTTATAGCACGAGCGGAAGTACAACGTGCTAACGAAGCGCCAAAAATGCTAGAAAAGAATTGCATGTGGGGAACAGACGCAACATAAATTCGTTTTCAGTGGTTTGTTCCCTCGACCTATATGCACTAAAGTGACCAAGAGAATACCCCAGGACCACCTCTACCGCACGGTGTAAGAGCCTATCGAATGGCCACCATGCGATAGGTGATTAGAGGGTGCTTAATCAGAGGTAATTCCCACAAACAGTTTGCATAAATGAATACAATACAAATAACAATGTGTAGGGTGAAGTTGTCTTTCAACAAAAAAAAAGAGTGGTTTTATATTCCAAATAAAGGTGCCATCAACTTTGTGTTTGTCTTCCACAAAGAGTGAGTCATCCCGACCGGTGTTTTCTTCGCGAGCTAAACAATTACTCCCTCCGTCCAAATTTGTTACCTATAATTATTATCGCTAACCACTATATTCAATGTATATATATAGAAAATAATAAATAAAACTATATATTTATTAAAGGTATAAATAAAACATCATAATAATTTTATATTGATATATAAAATACGTCTTATATTTATAGATAATACTATTTAAAAATATGATATATAAACTTGAACCAAGAGAGTAATCCGCTATGACGCATGCAAATCGTGCTGCTAATGGTAGGTGACAGCTGTCAATGGTGGGACAAGGACTTCGCGGGTTCGTCCTCAACGAAGCGCAGCGCCCTGATAAATTTCACCCACTCAAGCGTATGTGTGTCCAGTCCAGCAGCTTTGCACTTCTCTCTGAGCTCTGAGCTGCTCCCAACTTTTCTTCCAAGTTCCAACTAAGGACATAGTTCTAAGAAGCTAGGAGCACCACATGCTTCTCTCCCCCTTTTCATGGTAAGTTTTTACCACTCTTCCTCTGGTTTCATATACACATCCATACAGCACTGTTGACTCCTGAATCTTTCTTCTTCTACTACTACTTCGTTGTGGTGTGGTTTTGTGATGGTTTTATGTCTATTGTTTCCACGTGTTGAATGGTTAACGGGAAACTTCAGGACCGGAGGTGTAGGATCTTCCATGGTAATAAGAGGGATAAATGATTGCAGCGCTTAGCAAAAGCTCTTTTTAAAAGAAACCAGCACAGCTGCTTTGATCTTGCACGAGGTCAGGTAAGCTGCGCTGATGATGTCGCGTGAACAGCGACACGGAAAGCGCCGGAGGTGGATCGAGGCAAACACGATGACGAAGAACTGAACTTCCTTTCGTCAAAACGAGACGCGCTGTGCGACGATCAAGATGGCCTCAAACGACATGAAACGAAAGCGCCGTCGGAATTCTTCTAAATAGATCTAAATTTTATTTCTAAATTATGGTAGTTACAAAGTGCCCTCCTAATACCCCTAAACCCTAGTACGAAATTAGTATCTCTAAAAGCCACAGGGTTAACCCTTAACCCCATCAATATTTATAATCTAGAGCCCAAAACTTAGACATATAATAAGCCTACGAGTTTTAATCCAATTCTAACAGCAAAGGGACCCGAAATCCTTCCTAACACAGATTTTCCAAACTTCTAACTTTTCTAACTCATCACGTGTTGAAGCCTCCAGGACCGCACCTCCCGTAGCTTCTCCACGCATCATCCACCACGTGTCATAGCCTCCAGACCGCACCTCCATAGCTCCAACACGTATCATCCACTGATCTCCATGCGCTCCAAGCATGAACCCGATCATCTCGTGACCTCCTTGACCGTCTGAACCTTGGATCTTCCATCCTAGTCCCGGTATATCTCGTCACCGACCATGATCACCCCCATGCTCAATCTGCACATGCAAAGACCAAAAACCATTTTTGGCATAAATTCGTCCCAACTTGACCAACATTAGTCCACACACACCACACACCTCAAGTAACAATAAGCAACATCATCAATTATTCGTCACAAATTAACCATTGTCAATTATTCATCACAAAAAAAATCCTAGACCAGGCCACATGGTCTAACAATCTCCCTCTTGATGAATACATTGACAACATCTCACGATTGCATGATGAATTAGCTTTGAACATATATAAGTGAAGAACTGAAGCCGAGAAAACATTTTAAGCTACAATCTCAAATCTTTTCAAAACCTCTCCCCCTCAACATAAGAGAATCAATTTTTAGTAAATTTAGCAAATTTCTCAAATTTCTCTCTAATTTCTCCCCCTTTGGCAATGTAATCGTCAAGAACTTTCAAAGAAGGAATAATTCTAAGAAAGAGTAATGAGAGTAAAAAATCAAGAAGCTTTATAGACTATCCAAGTCACTGTGCATTGATTTAATAAAGCAACCAAGCCATATTTTTGAGTAGAGCTATCTAGATCGTATAAAATCATATATTATATAGCAATGTCAAAACTATTCTTGAGCATGATTTAAGAAATTTATATTAATAGCAGGCATCTCAACAATGATCGATCAAACTAATTATAAAGAGCACAATGAGATATCACAACGAAAAGTCAGAGCCTAAAGGTGAAGCAAAGTTTAAATCCAGACAAGCTCGCAGTCTCATGTAACAATCTGGTGCTCCACACTCAATTCATAAGCATATGGCATGCTTGTAGCATACTTCATTTCATAATGGAATTCTTGTAGCATACTTGTTTTAGATGGTGGCATGCTTGAAGCATATTTCTTTTTATTTGTGCACTTTTTGTGTCTTTTTTGTTTTTATGTACCATGGCATGCTTGAAGCATACATCTTTTTGATTGTCTCTTTCTTTTTTTTTTATAACATGCCAAATTGGGTGATCACAAAAAGATCGCAATATGAAACATGCGAGCCTCACAGCCAAGATTTAAAATAAGACTCATAATCAAACTAATCCTTTTTTATGAACATCATAGAGTACTATCTATAATCAATCTAGTCAAAGTATTTCGCCATGTTATATTTTAGTTCAAGTATAGCAAATTAATTATAACCAGTCATGATCCAGGCTACATAGTATATGAGTAAATATGATAAAGAGAGCTCTATAACTTATTTAATTTCTATGGCTTGAACTTGTTAATTTATTTGACAAGTATAATAAACAAAACTTTTGAAATTTTTAAACAATAAGCTCCCCTCAGAATAATCACATTGGATGACACACCTCAAACTCACTCTGCAAACGAACAAAACGAGAAGTATCAAGCGGCTTAGTGAGAACATCGGCAATATGAAAATTAGACTCAACAAAGTGTAGAACAACATCACCCTTTTCCACATGGTCTCTTAGAAAGTGAAATTGCTTGGGAGCAATCAAAGAGAGAGATGAACCATCAAGTGTTTCAATTAAGCAATGATGTAAAAGACCAGAACCCAATCTAGCTCATGTTCTCCATCCTTGTCAGCTGTTCTTACATCATAGGAAACATCGGTCTCATAATACTAGGATTAGTGAAGTAAGATCTAGAAATCCAGTACTGAGACACATGACGAATAGGAGCAACAAAGCTAGAATCAAAATTACGTGCATGTGGGTGATCAGAATGCCGAAAAGAACATGAATTATTTGAATTAAATCCCAATCTAGCATGTGAAGCAGATTTAAAGCCATCATAAAAGTTCTCTAAAAACATATCTTTCGTATTTGTTCTAGGAACAAAAGAGGTTGCACGTTTTTGTCTTAAAGCATTCAATATTTTCTTCTTCTCTTTCTTAGCTCGTCTAAAACAGAATTCATGCAAGTGTCCAACTCTTCCACAGTAGGTGCGATAAAATTTAACATAACTAGAATTCTTTTGAGATGATGAGCTAGCACCTACAGGATTATTTGATGATTTTTGCACAAAACCAGCAGATTTGAACACAGTTTGTTTTGGTCCAAGTTTTACTTCAATTTTTCCAGGTTCAAGAAGCGTAATAACCTTAGGAGGATTATTCTTGGCATGCTCAACAAAATTAAATCCTAGACCATGATTTTTCACACTTGTTTTTGACTTGTCTAGAATCATATTCAAAATTTTCTTGCCAAAAGAAAATCTCTCTAAAGTATCTTTCAATCTCTTTAAAGTATCTTTCAGGTACTCATTCTCTTTAGTTAGAGTGGGACAAGTCATGCATTTAACAAATTCATTCATAATATTCTTAGAAGCACTAGACTGAGCCAAACTTTCTTTTTCAGCAAAATCATTAAGTTATCTAGTCAATGCTTCTATTTCCATGTTAAGCTTAGGACAATTAGAGCAAGAAGATATCTCATGATAAAGCATCTGTTGAATTGTTTTCTGAGATGAATTAAGTCTAGCTTCTAGCAATTCACATTTAGAACAAGTTTTAGATTGAGCATTTGAAATACTTGACTCTAAACATGTAGAAGAATTAGACTTGAACTTTTCAGTTTCATTATTTGCAAGTTTTAACTTTTTATCACGAGAGTCATGTGCCAATCTTAACTCATCAAGTTTAGCAGTTACATCACTAAGTTGAACCAAGTTTGATGTATTAATTGTTCTAGCAGTCTCTAACTCAGAATATAAAATTTGGCAAGATTCACAAGACTCGTCATTAGGAATAGAGGTTCTAAATCTATTGATTTCATAATTTAAGCTCTCAACAACAAAATCATGATTTTTAATTTTCTTTTTATACGTTTTGAGCTCCTCTGTTAATCTAAACACAACATGAGATAAATCAGAATAAGAAGGTTTTACCTCATCAGGATCACTGTAAAGATCATCATCATTGAGCTCCTCACTGTTGGCCATAAAACACATCCCTGTGAAGTCCACCTCCTTTGTCTTCTTACCATTGCCCTCATCATCGCTTGTTGAATCAACATCACTCAAATCAATCTCCTCAAGTGCTGAAAGTACTTTGTGTAGGATCAAGGATAACCGACTAGAGGGGGTGAATAGGAGGTTTTTAAATTTTCCGATCTTTTAATTAATTCTTAGCAACTTTAATGACAAGAAAATAAAGCTCTTAATTCCTACACAATTCTAGTCAAGATAAGAATCAACATTAGCTCTAACTCAAGTAAATGACCACAATAGTAATAGTAAGCAATAGCTAGAAGAAAGCAAGAAAGGAATAAACACACTTGATGTTTTACCGTGGTGTTCGGAAACTTGCCGGTTTCCCCTAATCCACGTTGATGTTAGTCCAAACAAATTGGACCGGCTCCACAAATTAAGCCGAAACACTTCCAATCCACTAGTGGTAGCTCTTCCCGCTCCGGGTAGGTGAGCTCCAACCTTCACACGAACACCGGGCCTTCTCACAAACTTCTCCACACATCATCCACCACGTGTTGTAGCCTCCGGACCACACCTCCGTAGCTCCAACATGTATCATCCATCTCTGATCTCCATGCACCCCAAGAATGAGCCCGACCATCTCGTGACCTCCTTGACCGTCTGAACCTCGAATCTCCCATCCTAGTCTCAGTCCACCTTGTCACCGACTATGATTGCCTCCATGCTCAACCTGCACATGCAATGACCAAAGAATATTTTTCTGGCACATGTTTGTCCCAACTTGACCAACATTAGTCCACACACACCACACACCTCAAGTAAGAATAAGCAACATCGTCAATTATTCATCACAAATTAACCATTGTCAATTATTCATCACCAAAAAAATCCTAGACTAGGCCACATGGTCTAACAATCTCCCCCTTGATGAATACATTGACAACATCTCAATATTGCATGATGAATTAGCTTCAAACAGATATAAGTGAAAAACTGAAGCCAAAAAAGCATTTTAAGCCATAATCTCAACAGGAGGTTTACTTAATTAGGAAGAAGGCATCCTATATTGGATGAATGGGTTATGCTTTTCTTTAGCCCAAATACTCACCTTTAATAGAGCAATGTATTGTACTGAGAAGCTTCCATCCCATCTACACTATGCAAAGCCGAAAATGGCTAGGGAACTGAGGGAGAAAGTACACTCGAATACCTTGATCTTGGAAGTTTTTAACAAGTAGTAGCCATTTACCTATGCGTCGTAACGGAATGCATGCATGGTTGAAAGGAGTAGAAATTTGTTTCTACTACTCGAGTTTGGCTCGTCCTAGACTCGAGCTGGGCATGAGCTTTACACCGAGCTCAAAATTGTATCTAAGCCGGTGAGTCTTAACAAGCTCGAGTTTGAATAGCTTGGTGGGGCTCAGCCCAATCAAGTTAGCCAAAATCTCCACTCCATCTGCACTCTGGCCCATTCTTATCCCGAACAGTCAGTGCCTCACAGCCCATGTGGCGGCACAGATGGAGCCAGGGGGCGACAGTGGCTAGATATTTTCAAATGCAGCCTGTACTGAGCCAGATCCATTTTTCTAGGTCGGTTCAGGCTTACCTATCGTGCCGGGTTTTGGCCTATGGAACCAGCCCAATTGAAAATTCAGGCCAGGCTCAAACTCCATTATTTGCCCAAAAAAGACCAGCCCGGCCTGAAAATAAACCTAATCTAACCTCCCCTGAGGCTCCCCTTCCCTAGCACAAGCGTGGCTTCCCCGGGCGGCGTGGCCTCCCCTTCCCTGCCACTTCCCCTGTGGAGCAGGAGGGATCCGAGTGCAGGAGTCGAGGGGTGACAGATCCAAGCTGTGGCATCAAGGGGCAGCAAATCCGAGCTGTGACGTCAGGGCGGCGCCGAAGGGCGATAGATCCTAGCTATGGCATCGAGGGGCAGCGGATCTGAGCTACGTCATCGTGGCAGTAGATCTGAGCAAAGTGGGGTGAGGGTGCCATGGGGCCTACCTGTCAGTTGGTGGTGGTACCTGCTTTTTTAGATAGTAGAGATATAGGACGTGTTCATATAGGATGATTATACAAGCCAAAGTCAATATGAATATTTCAACTTCTATAAGCCGCTTCTATCTCTTACTACTATTCATCTTTCACATAGTGTAACATATTTTATATTTTATTATATCACAATTCCATAAGTTGCAGGACGATCTGATTGTTCTAGTGCCTTTTAGTGTATTGTCTTTCTTACATAAGGCACTACTATTCATCAACCACCATTCACTTCTACCAGTCACTACTATTCATCCACCGCGGTCAAAAGCCATCAGCAAAAGCCACCAATATGAACAGGCCCATAGAACAGTCTTGTGAATTTCAAGAAGTTTCAATGTAAACGCAAAAATAGATAGGGAAACTAGTTTTGCCCTGTATCTTTTCCCCTATATCATGGTGCTTGTGTAGCTAGAAAAGCATTACATTTTATTTGAGATTCCAGCATGAGCGCATCTAAGCAATGATATACAGTTGGAAACAATTTCAATGGTATAGCAAAGTTTTATAAGTTATGCACTTACCTAGCCACCGCTGGAAGTCCTTTTCTGCAAGGGACTTAAATAAGTGATCTGAAGCTGCAAAGTTTTTCTATTTTGCATTGGAACTATTTTGAGCTAGAACCAAAAATAAGTTTTGCACATTGACAGTGTGGTCTTGTGGTAGGCCCATGGGTCCATTGGCTTTTCTTTTGAAGCTATCTTGTGATTGTTGTAAATATTGCGGTATAAGCATGCATTTGCATTTAATTCCAGCATGGAAAAACATACTTAAAGCTCACTCCAAGCAGTATATAAATTATATAAATTGCATATAAACATGTAATTCTTCCATGCCATTTATATTAGAATATATACTCACCATATGAACCAATATTACTGCTGAACTAATCATGTAAAGCATTCTCTTGAGCAAGGAATCAAGTAAAACTAGCATAAAGCTCAAGTTTTAGATTATTGATTAATTCTCTCAGATGTAGGGTTACACAAAATATAATCTTGGCCGTCCTACTACTATGATCTATACTCTTCACTAATTGAATATGACAAGTGAGATTCAAACTTTGAGCTCTTGAAAAACAATGTGACAATCTTAATTCCAGACTACACACACACACACATAAATACTTTCGGCCAGCAGACAAGACTATGCCAAGTGGTCACCAAACAACACCTAAATTTAGCCAAATAACTTGATATACGTCCAGAGTATAGATCACAATTTTAACAAGTTAAGCAATAAGCTGAATTGGCTGACAGAGGTGTATGTACCATGAAAACTAGTGATCGCAGTATATACTAGCTACGTAAGTGCGGCGTCACGCCGCGCTAGCAACCGTGTGGATCGAAGTAAAAGAGACGATAATTCGTGGGGAGTTTCTTAAAAAATCGAGGACGCATGCGTAATTTCGGGGAAAACAAAGGGTTTTTTCGCAAAAAAATCGAGGACCTGCAAGGACCTGTACGTAACTCAACAAGGACCTATACATAATTTTGGAAACCGTGGAGGGTGTTTTCCGCAAAAAAACTGGCAAGGACCTGTTTGCGAGAACGGAGGACCTCTACGTGATTTCGCAAAACACAAGGGGTTTTTTTGCATAGATGCTGACGTGGATAGCCTCTCCGGCCGGAGAGTCCCCCGGGTGTAATATATATAGTATTCCGAAAGTATCTAACTGCAGGACAGAGAGCCAGAAAAGGTAATAAAAAAGATCTAGAGCTCAAGTTTGAACATTCACTTTCAGTATTAGACCATAATTATCCTCATTGAGCTACTGATCTGAACTCACAGCCCACAAGCATTGCATGTAATGTCTCCCAGTACTAGAGCAATTCACAGGCTGTAACCAACTAGTCCAGCTCACAAAACATGAAATGCACAAAAGAGTAATCGAAAATCTCACAGTGCAGTGGCATTCGAAGCCACCAAGAAAATCAGGCAAGGCACACCCGAGGGTGCTGACCCAGAAAACATAGCGCTCCTCTGTGCCGCCACAAGAGAGAAGCGAGGTAGATGGAGATACAATGCCCTCCTTTGCCGATCGGGACAACCAAGCCGACAAAGTCGAGGTGAAGGGGACGCCGCACAAGCACACAAGACGTACCGGCCAAGTGCCTCATTGTCGAGCACCAGGGGCCGAGAATCACCACTGGCAGTAAAGCACCGATGAAGAAGCCCCAAGGACCAAACTCCGAAGCCAAATCGAGAAGAAGAGGGGATTGAAGAGATAGTGCTCACCATTCTTCCGATGTGATTCACGAGAGAAGGCGACCTCCTTTTATAGCCCAGAGGAGGAGGGGTAGAAGCCATTGGTGCTGTGGCTGCCAACGGTTGGAGCCAAGGCTCCTAAGCCACCTGTGCCCCTTGCCTCTCTGCCAAAACCGCCGCTGCCCCCAGGATTTTGGATCGGAAGAGAAACGCTCGCCCAGGAGGAGACCTCGTCTCCTCCCCTTATCCCTTCGCTTCGGTTCACCGACAGGTGGGCCCTCTCTTTTTTCTTTCCTTTCTCAATTGGGAAATTCCCGAAATGCCCCGAAACACAACATCTTGACCACTTGATTGATTCTCTAGATTGCACTATAGGTATAGGTTTAATGGCAGCATTGTTGTTATGAAGAATTGTGACCATATTTTCATTGTTTGATTACTGAAACAGCTATGTTTTGTAAACTGCAGTTTACAGAGTGTGAAAATTTTATGCTGAAAGAGACAAGACTGAGATTATGCTCCAATGATTCCAAACTCAGGTTGCAAGGTCAAGGTTTGCAACCTCTGTGCACCTTATACTAATTGTTAGATAAAGCAGTATGCTCTAATACCACTTGTTAGAAAAAACGACAAGGCAAAAGGATGAACAATAAAGAATAATAAAAAACACGAGTTAAGGATGAACAATAAAGAATAATAAAAAACACGAGACAAAGATTTAACGTGGAAAACCACTATGGGAAAAAACTACAGACGCACGATCGGCGAAATCACTATATGTAGAAAAGAAGTTACAAAACCCTTTGATGGCTAGAATTAGCTAAGCGTAAAACCTTATAAAACCCTTTGATGGCTAGAATTAGCTTAAGCCTAAAACCTCTCTGTTTTCCTCAATGCGCTTCGCATCTCCTTTTACAGCAGGCATATGGAGGGTATTTATAGGAACGGGCAACTTGGGCCAAGTCAGCTACGAAAGGAAATTCTCAATTATGGACGATGTGGAGTTCTAGTCGGATACCCCTGTCGAAGACATCGTCTGACTCCGGTTGGTGCAAGAGCCTCTTGACACCACGTTAGGGTTGGCGCAGAGTTCATTACGAATGCGTAGATGATCCCAAATATATCTTGGGTCAGTTCGCCTTCCTTACGACTAGTAAGGATCTAGCCATATATGGACCACGACCAGCTCTTGAGCAGTCTGTAACCATGACTAGTTGCCCTGATCGCGTAAACATAGATCTAATCGGAATAAACTCTGGCCGCCTTTATCTTCTAAGTGAACCTGCCTTAACTAGTCGTGACGACCAGATTCGGATCACACAACATAACACTATGTCTTTTGTTGTTACTTGTGTTAACAGCTACTGTTAGTTGCTTGTTAGGGGAACGTGGTAATTTTTTGTATTCGCGTGCTAAACTTTTGAAGGCAGATAAGCCCCTCTGTATATAACATGTTTTATGGTTTAGTTGCAGTTTAGGACAAGGTTTATTACAGATTAAGTGATTAATACTTGGGAGCTTAATTTAACATGTGAATTTCAGTAAGAAATCTGTACAATTCATTGGGTTGATAGTACTATTATATATAGTATAAACTCCACTAAGCACTTATTTATTCTATATTTGGAAGTGTTTAGACAGATTTTTCGCTGGAAGGATTAGATCAAGTTTTTCGAATGGTACATTGCTAAAAAGATATAAATTACTATATGTGTGTGTAGCCTGTATGTATGTGTATATGGAGCCTCTTTTCTACTCCTGGATATAATTACACTCTATGTCGTATCTCACAACATATGGAGTATTTCACGTAACGGAGGTTATGTACGTGTAGTATATAAGTATTTAAGATCATCTAAGTGGTATGTACATTTTTTTTAACATATTTCTTTTTATGTGCGTATATGAAGGTATTTACAAAATGCGCTCAAAACTATGGACTTCCTTGCAATTTTTTCGTGTGATTCATATTGGAGTATCTTATAACTAGTATACGAATATACCGAAAGTGATAAAAGAGTATTTCAAATTTGTTTAGGTGGTGTGTGTGTGTATGACGCTGAAATGGGGCGCCATGGTGTCTAGGCACCAAACCTCTTTGCCTATGGATTGCTTTTAGATGCGTGCTAATGCAATAGTATATAATATATCAGGCATGCTAAATCAATCATGGATGGAAAGTCTTAATCATAAAAGGAAAGTCTCAATCACACTAGCACGCATCTAAAAACAATCTAAAGGTAGGAAAGCTTATTGCCTAGACACCATCGGGAAACTTCAATGTTCGAAACCACTTAAGGATGGTTGTCTTGTCATTATTATTGATGCAAAAAGGTGCCCTAGGCTTGTGCCACTTCCCATTGTTCTTCAGCTCCAAGTGCAGCGAAGGACAGTGACAAATCTCAGCTAAATCTTGTATGGCCTTCACATTATCCTTGGTCTTATCGGGTATGTCAAAGCATGTGTTCCATATAGTTTCAGCTACATTTTTCTCATTGTGCATCACATCAATGTTGTGTCGAAGCTTTAATTTATTGAAGTATGGAAGTTGCCAAAAGCAGCTTTTGTGGGTCCAATGGTGAATTTTACCAAAGTTTTTCGTATCACCTACAAACTTGTCTATTTGGGCTTCGACTTCCTCTCCCCTTAAATGCCTAGGTGCCTCCTCAAGTACTACTGTGTTCTTTCGAAATGCATTACCTTGGGTTCTGAATTCATGGTCTCTAGGTAGGAAGCGTCTATGACAATCAAACCAGCAAGCCTTGCTACCATTACGGAGTTGAAATGCTTTACTGTCACCCAAGCATTCTGGACACACAAACGAACCATGTGTGCTCCAACCAGCAAACATACCATATGCAGGGAAATCATGAACTGACCATAGATACGCTCCTCGCATTGTAAAGTTTTGCTTAAGTGAAGCATCCCATGTTTGTACCCCCTCCCACAACTTGATAAGTTCGTCAACTAAAGGTTGCATTAGAATATTTATTTTTTCCCCAGGATGTTCAGGGCCGGGGATAACAAGGCCAAGGAATATGTACTCCATCTTCAAGAGCATGCCCGGCAAAATATTTAATGGAGCCACAAACACTGACCAACATGAGTAAGGAGCAGCACCCAAACTAAATGGTGTGAAACCATCTGTTGCTATAGCAAGGCGTACATTCCTAGGATCACTTGCAAAGTTTGGGAAGTCCTCGTCAAATTGTTGCCAAGCTTCCCCATCACATGGGTGCACCATCTTACCAGACGGTGACTGACTATGTGACCGCATTAGCTTTGCTGTCTCCTCGTGTGCATACAACCTTTGTAGTCTATCTATAATGGGTAGGTACCGTAATACTTTACGTGGGACTTTATTATGGCCTACCTCGTAGCAAGAGGTATCACATAAGTCACACTTGTCTTTATGCTCATTATCTTTCCAGTAAAGCATGCAGTTATTATAACACACATCAATTTTCACATATGGCATTTCGAGACCGTCTAACAATTTTTTTGAACGGTAGAAGTCCTCGGACAACTTAGACTCTGGAGGCAAAAGTTCATGAATTATTTGTAATACATCGTCATAGTGTGCAATTGACATATTGTATTGTGACTTCATAGCTAGCAAACGAGCGACAGCAGACAGACTTGAGTGTGTTGTGTTCTCATGGACTAGTTCGTCAGCGCTAGCGACCATTCTATAGAAAACCTAGGCAGAGACCGTTGGCTCCTCATCAATTCCTAGTGGATGGTCACTGCCTAGGTCAATCAACAGATTGTCCATCCGATTACATTCATTGATTTCCTTGTGATCTATTGAAGGGTCATGTTCATCATGTGTTGTCCATGTTTGATAGTTTGACCTAAACCAATATTTACTTAAGTGCAACTCTACAATATGCCTGTTGTGCCTAAAATACTTCCTGCACATTGCACATGGAGACTTAATGGCGTCACCTTCAACTATTCTAGGATTTGAGAATGCATGATCTAAGAACTGTGTAGTTTGTTCAATCCATTCATTTGAGGGAGCTTTACCCCACTGCCAGCCACTATACATCCATTCATGATCTGCCATGAAATAGTTCTGTGTGCATAACATGAATATATCAGGCATAAAATTATATTTATTAAAACTAGGTATGTTGCATTTGTACTGTACAAATATCCTATAGTGTTGAGCCTAATTTAAGATTAAACCACCATAGCATATTGCAATTTATCTTTCACAAACTGAAATGTATACTAAACTATAGTGTTGAGCCTAATTTAAGATTAAACCACCTTAGCATATTGCAATTTATCTTTCACAAACTGAAATGTATACTAAACTATAGTGTTGAGCCTAATTTAAGATTAAACCACCTTAGCATATTGCAATTTATCTTTCACAAACTGAAATGTATACTAACACAAAAATGATGTAGACTGAAAACTGGACAGATATGTGTATATGAATATACCAACGACGTGAACTGACTGGCGGCTCCTCGTGGTGGGGGTGCCCCTTGGAAGATCAAAGGCTGTTCTGAACCGTGAGGGATCAAAATTTGCTATGATTATCTGGTATTCTGATGCCTTGCCACTGCAACTATATGTCGTCTCATCTGCGAGACAAGATCAAAAGCAAAATCCAAACCCAAATAAAGAACCGATGGAGGATCCAAATCAAAAACTCACTACAACAGTGAAAAGATAAATGCGGGGCGGATTTGGGGCGGCGGGACGGCGAGCCGGAGCTGGGGCATCAGGGGGCAGGGCAGATTTGGGGCGGCGGGCCGGAGCTGGGGCGTCGGGGGTGGGGGAGGACGATGGGAGCTGGGGAGGCAGGACTGTAGGCCAGAGCTGGGGCATCGGGGCGGCGGGGCAGATCTGGGGAGGCGGGGCGGAGATGAGGAGGTGGGGGACTTAGGGTTGCCGGAGATGAGGTGGGCGAGGGGATGGGGCAGAGCTATGGCGTTGGGGGTGGGGAGGACGGTGGGGGTGACCTGAAGGGGTTGGAGCTGGGGTATCGGGGCTGCGCGGCGGAGCTGGGGCGTCAGGGCGGACTTGGGGAGGCGAGGCGGCGGGGTGGAGCTGGACCGTCGGGGCGGAGATGAGGAGGTGGGGGATCTAGGGTTGTCGGAGATGAGGTGGGCGAGGGGATGGGGCGGAGCTGTGGCGTCGGGGGTGGGGGAGGACGATGGGGGTGACCTGAAGGGGTGGGCGAGGACGGTGGGAGCTGGGGAGGCGGGGCTGCGCGGCGGAGGCGGGGCGGTGGGGTGGAGCTGGGGCTTGGGGACACTACTAGATTTCGGGTCTTGGACAACGGCACAAAAACGTTGCAATAGGGCCAAAATAGATGCAATATGTATGTATTTCAACTAATCACTTCCGTTGGCAAGCGTTGCTAATTGTTGCGTCCTTAAAAGATTGTGCAATAGTTTTTGGTTTCGTTGCAGTACATATGGTTATTGCCATGCAATGAAGTATTGCAATTGTTTGTTGTTGCAAGGAGCGATGTCATGGCAATAGAGGCTATTGCATCGACCAAGTACGTGGCAATAGCCTCTTTTGCCATGAAGTTTGTTTGTGGCAATAGTTTGTCTTGCCACGGAGTTATTACGTGGCAATAGACTCTATTGCCATGGAGCTATAGTGTGGCAAGAAAATCTATTGCAACACCATGTTTCGTGGTAAGAGGTACTATTGCCACGTTAGGTGTTTTGTTGCAACAGGCTCAGAAACGGTATTGCAACAAAATATTTATGTTGCCAAATAAATCCTATAGCATCGATCATTGTTCGTGGCGAATAGTTGGATCACAACGTAGTAGCGGCATTGCATTACGCTATCACAACAAAATGCTATCAGGTTTATCGCAACGGGAAGAATTGTGGCAACACATATAGCATTTGATATTTGATTATTAATTTGTTGTTGCAAATTAATAGCAAAATAGTAACAATGCTAGAACGTAGCAACATATATTAATTCAAAATATCATTAATTCTGACAATCATAATTTAAAAAGTGCCACTATTGCTGAAGAAGTTACATATAAATCTCCAAACTTAAACTACAAAGTTCTTAACTAATAATAACAAAAATAGTTTTGCTTCTGTTGCATTGCTCCTTGCTGGTTTGGCATGTAGAATGTCTTGACTTGACAACCTATGCCTTGACTCTGTGTGCTCTAATCAACTTGTTCCTTCCTACTCGATAAAAAGCATTAACTTTAGCATATGGTTCAGCAATTTGCAACATCTTAGTGAAATATGATTGATGAAATAATCAAATTAAAGCAACAGTCATGAAATAATATTTTATATGAATGAGGGATCAAAGGAACCAAAAACAAGGTCCTTAACGTGAGTAAGGTCCAGCAGCACATATACCAGTAATAATTATTGTCACTACTCACTACCAGGCAACATCATTACAGATAAAAGTAAACAGGAAGATCCAGTGCACGCGCTGCGACAGCGGTGTCTTACCATATCTCGGTACCTTTCTCGGAAGATGGGATATAGTATCCATCCTATTTTTCCATACTCGACGACGGCGGACGACGCTCGTTGGCGGACGACGGCGACCCTCGACGAGACGACGGCGACCGCCGGCGGCGAAGACGAAAGCGGAGGCCCGGGTGGCGGCGAACGGCGGCGAGCTCCGATGGTGGCTAGCGGCGGCGAGCTCGGGACGGCGACGGACCCCAGGGCGGGCCCCTTTTATACGCCCGAGGATGACCAGCTCGTGCACAGCACGGAGTTCGCGGCGGAAACGGCGAGCGGCGGCGTGCTGGACCCGGAGACGGAGACCGGGTCGGGGACGACACCTGACAAGCGGGCCCCCACCTGTCGGTGGCACGAGGCGACGGACGGCAGAGATGACGCGCGGGCACAAGGGCGACCTGAATGGATGACACGTGGCGACCATCGGGCGGGGCAGCGCGGGCGCGGATGGGCGACGCGTGGCCGGGGGCGAGGTGCGGCTGGGCCGGTGGCCTGCTGAGCGGAGAAGAGGGCCGGAGGCTAATGGGCTGTCGGCCCACTGGCTTTTAGGGTTTTTAATTCTTTTTCTTTTTCCAGAAATTCAAATAAAGCCTTTTGAGCTCCAGAAAAGAGAAAATAAATCCAGAAAAATCCAGCAAAATTCCAATAAATACTTTGAGACTCTAGGAACCCAACTAAAATATTTTGACAAATGTTCATGTTTAGTTTAGTCATATTAAATACTTTTAATTAAATAAAATTTCATTTAAGCTTTGATTAATTCCATAAAAATTCAAATGGTGAATTTTATTTTAAAAACTTCAAAAAGGCTCTAAAAAATCATGATGTTACAACTATCTTAAAATTTCTTTAAACATGCCTGTATGCAAAGTCATGGTTATGATATCAATATCAATCTCATCAAACAATTTTCTTCTCAATACATAAAGTTGCCAAACCATGTATCAATAAATCATCGTTGTCTTTATGATTCTATTAACTGATATACTCGTTTCCTCTTTTTTCTTCTCACTGCTAGATGCATATACTTTGTAAATCACATGACGGCACTGAAATTTAAAGAAACAATCAGTACCAGTGCAAATGTTGCCCAGATACGGATACGAGTATCGGATACGATACGCATCGGATATGCGGATATGCCATTCTCTAAAAAACAATATAATGACACGGCGATACGGTAGATAAACATATTTTAATATTATATTTAGTAACTAAATAACAAACCAAGTACAAGTTTAGCGGAGGACCAGTGCTGGCGGTCTGGTGTTGGGGCACCGTGAGGTGCTGGCCAGCGTGTGTTGCTCGAGCGAGGCAGGCACAGGTGTTAGGGGCGACGGTAGGTCCTGGGCGGCGTCAATTGCGTGATCGAGGCAGGGGCAGGTGTTAGGGCAGCGGCGGCAGGTGCTGAGGCGGCGTGAACTCGTCGACCGAAGCAGGGTCAGGTGTTAGGGCGACGGCGGCAGGTGCTAGGGCGGTGTGAACTGATCGACCAAAGCAGGGGCTCTAGGTATGGACGTACGGTGTTGGGCGGCCACGTACAATATGCCTGGGCCACAATGATCTATTGCCACGGAAAATTTTCATATTTTGCAACAAATTTATTGTGTGGCATAAAAACTTGTTTCATGCACAGTATAGAGTATCCTTTTGCAACGCAATCCAAAACTATAACTACCCAACAAGACCGTGGCAAAATTGTCAGCCATTTGCAACGAATTTCTATATCGTGGCAATACCCCATAACTAATGCAACGCAAATCAATATTATTGCAACACAGGAATCTCATGGCGATAAAAGTTATACTTCTTGCAACCGTTTTCTAAATAGTGGCGAAAGATCACCTTATTGCAACGAATTAAGGTGACTATCGCGACACCATATTTAAGTAGCAATATGTGCGCATATTGCCATGATTTTGGACATAGGTTGCAATAACAGGTACCTATAGCAACTAAGTTTGTGTCGTTGCAATGCATTTCGTGGCCAAAGACCCGAAATCTAGTAGTGGGACGTCGGGGCGGCGGGATGGAGGCAGTTGAGATGAGGAGGTGGGGGACCTGAGGTTGCCGGCAATGAGGTGGGCGAGGGGATGGGGCGAAGGAGGCGGGCGAGGGGATGGAGCGGAGGAGGCGAGTGAGGGGATGGGGAGGAGGAGAGCAGATATCGAAGGGGCGGCGGCTGCAAAATTTGGGGAGAAAAATTGGGACTTAGGGTTTTCCGAATGGCGCACTGCTAGAAATCAGCGGGCGGGTTGGAGAGAAATTTTTACCAATTATCCTCACGGTTCATCTAATACCATCACAAAAAATGGGGTATTTCCTTGGCGGCTTGAGGAGCCCGACAGGAAAATTTATTTTTGCGACGGTGATACGTGGGCCCGTCACAAAAAATTGATATCCCTCACGTTCTATGCGGACCCGCCAGGAAAAATAAAGCCCGTGAGGGATGATCCGTTTTCTAGTAGTGTACCCTATATAAAACACTAATGAATGAGTGCTATATATTATACATTTGACGTTTTGTTTTATGTTTGCAATTTCTAGTTTTGGTGAAACATTAAATAATTTTAATGTTGGAGCAACTCATATCTATAGTAATTTATGCTGAACTTGCCTTTGAAAAGTGCACTCTTTATCTTTTTTGTGTACATAGACATCTTTTCTTATTCAAAAAATTCTCTTTTGTGTATACAGAAAGGGGTGAAGCTAGCAGATATATAATAACTTGGACATGTTAAACAATTCAAGTACGGCACCTTGGATTCTACAGTTTTCATTATTAAAAAAAATTACAGATGGATTTTCTGAGAAGAGAAAAGTTGGAAGTGGTGGGTATGGAGAAGTTTACATGGTATTATTTTACTTATATTTTCTATTTTTCAAATGACACCACCATTAACTAACCCATGTACGTACCATATTAACAAGAGGCTTTAACAGGGAAAACTGGATAACGGAGAAGAGATAGCTGTGAAGAAGCTTTATCCACAGCCAGGACTTGACGATAAGCAATTTATGAACGAGTTTTCTAACCTTATAAAGGTCCAGCATGAAAATATCGTACAGTTAGTTGGCTATTGTTATGACGAACAGGATGAATTTGTTCCACACAATGGAAAACTTGTTTTAGCTCAAAGGGAATATAGAATGCTCTGCTTCGAATATTTGCATGGTGGAAGCCTTGACAAGCATCTTTATGGTACGATGATACTCTGTTTCAATTCGATCATATTATTTAGCACGTAAAGAAAATTATTCCTTAAATTTACATTCTATAAAAACTATCTTTGCCTACTTGTGCAGAAGAACATTGTGGACTTGATTGGCACACACGTTACAAAATAATTAAGGGGATTTGTGAGGGTTTAAATTACCTTCATGGATTGAAAGAATCTATTCTCCATCTGGACCTAAAACCTGCCAATATATTGCTAGATAAAAACATGGTGCCGAAAATTGCAGATTTTGGGTTGTCAAGGCTCTTTGGAGAAACACGAACTCATATTACAAAAAATTGCATAGGCACAAAGTAAGTGGAATGCCTTATGTATTCTCTCTCTCTCTCTCTCTCTCTCTCTCTCTCACTGCTGTAATCAGTTAAATACTGTTTGTTTCGCAACGACTGTCCTTAACATTTATGATATCACGCAGGAAGTACATGCCACCAGAGTTCATACTAGAATGTAGAATCACAAAAAAGTATGATGTGTTCAGTTTAGGTGTTATCATCATAGAGATAATGACAGGACGTGAGGGCTACTCCAAATATCACGAGACGTCTACTTCCGAACAATTTATTGAGCTTGTAAGAAAAGCTGTTTCTCTAAATCAAGAACAACTGACATTTAGGAAAATAGCAAACATTTTTATTTTTATGCTACTCCCTCAACAATTCGAACTTCGTATTTCGATTTTGTAGGTACATAATAAATGGAAGGATAGGATAGAGGCAACATCGATCCACACATCACCGGAAGAAGATTGCAAGCAAGTGAAGAGATGCATCGAAATAGCATTGAACTGCGTGGAGGCTGAAAGACACAAGAGACCCACGATAGGGGATATTATCCATAAGCTGAGAGAGACAGAAACTACGCACCACAAAAAGTCTACAACTCCTTTTTCTCTTTCTTCCTTGCAGAGCTCTAGGTCCAAAGAATGTCTCGGGATCGACACCCCCGAACTGCGCTATAATAACATGGAGATGTTAAACAATTCAAGTACGGCACCTTGGAATCTACAGTTTGCATTATTAAGAAAAATTACAGATGGATTTTCTGAGGGGAGAAAGGTTGGTAGCGGTACGTATGGAGAAGTTTACAAGGTATTATTATACTTACCTTTTCTATTTTTCAAATGACACCACCATTAACTAAAAGAACCCATGTACGTACCATATTAACAAGAGACTTTAACAGGGAAAACTGGATAACGGAGAAGAGATAGCTGTGAAGAAGCTTTATCCACAGGCAGGACTTAACGAAAAGCAATTTATGAACGAGTTATATAGCCTTACAAAGGTCCAGCATGAAAATATCGTACGGTTAGTTGGCTATTGTTATGACGAACAGGATGAATATGTTCAACACAATGGAAAACATGTTTTAGCTCAAAGGGAATATAGAATGCTCTGCTTCGAATATTTGCATGGTGGAAGCCTTGACAAGCATCTTTATGGTACGATGATACTCTGTTTCAATTCGATCATATTATTTAGCACGTAAAGAAAATTATTCCTTAAATTTACATTCTAAAAAAACTATCTTTGCCTACTTGTGCAGAAGAACATTGTGGACTTGATTGGCACACACGTTACAAAATAATTACGGGGATTTGTGAGGGTTTAAATTACCTTCATGGATTGAAAGAATCTATTCTCCATCTGGGCCTAAAACCTGCCAATATATTGCTAGATAAAAATATGGTGCCGAAAATTGCAGATTTTGGGTTCTCAAGGCTCTTTGGAGAAACACGAACTCATATTACAGAAAATTGCATAGGCACAAAGTAAGTAGAATGCCTTATGTAATCTCTCTCTCTCTCTCTCACTGCTGTAATCAGTTAAATGCTGTTTGTTTCACACCGTCCTTAACATTCATGATATCATGCAGGAAGTACATGCCACCAGAGTATATACATGAATGTAAAATCTCAAAAAAGTATGATGTGTTCAGTTTAGGTGTTATCATCATAGAGATAATGACAGGACGTGAGGGCTACTCCAAATACCACGAGACGTCTACTTCCGAACAATTTATTGAGCTTGTAAGAAAAGCTGTTTCTCTAAATCAAGAACAACTGACATTTAGGAAAATAGCAAACATTTTTTATTTTTATGCTACTCCCTCAACAATTCGAACTTTGTATTTCGATTTTGTAGGTACATAATAAATGGAAGGTTAGGATAGATGCAACATCGACCCACACATCACCGGAAGAAGATTGCAAGCAAGTGAAGAGATGCATCGAAATAGCATTGAACTGCGTGGAGCCTGAGAGACACAAGAGGCCCACGATAGGGGATATTATCCATAAGCTGAGAGAGACGAAAACTATGCCCCACAAAGTGTCCATGTCATTTTCTCAGGAACCGGGAAGTGTGAGCAGCCACTTTAAAGGAGAGATGGTACATAATGGAAAGGAAGTTAGCCCTGGGCTGGAAACAATGGAAGAAAAAAGAGGACGACAAGGAAGAGAGGAGGACGAGGAGAAGGTACTAATTTACTCCTAGCTCATTTTATTTATTTAAAGAAATAACCATTCTAAACACTCGAATGTTATTTTACCATGCACTTGCCCTTTTTAATTATGATGACCGAAATGTTTTGATGGTGACAACACATCTGAAACTACTCCTTCTACATTAAATATTCAATCTCAATACTAGCCAGAGCAATACAAGATAACTCTTAATCGATAACGCTCCTCCATACTTCCCAATTTATCATTTTTCCTCTATACTGGACAGTCTCCCTTATTGTTCCTGTACTAAAAAAATATCACAACTCTCTATTCCCACATTGTAAAATAGTAAACTATATCATTTCTGGAATATATACAAAATTATCTATATTTTATTAGTTGGCAAAATTTTCATATTATATTATCTATATCCTCGTTTTTAACTTAAAAGACAGATCTACCATCTTCTAGATAATAGATTTAATAATTTCACATCTTTTAATCTACATATGCAAATATATTAAACTATGATATTTTCATAATCTATAGAAAATTATCTACCACTTTCTAATTATTTCTAAAATTTAATTTTGGCATTAAGTTAATCGTGACCGTCGAGATGGAGATGGTGGTGACTAGGGGTGAAAACAGGTCGGGTTTTTCCCGACCGATCCGATACCGAATCCGATTGGTAGCAAATTCGGTAAACTGGGTTGGTATCCGGTTGGATTCAGTTTCGGATACAGATATGTGTAGACGGATTCGGTAGCGAATTCGGTATAGCTCATATCCGACCAAATAAGTTTCGTATTCGGTTATTCGGATAGTATCCGATTAAAATCCGAATACGTATCCGAACTCTCCAAAGTCACACTGCACGTTGGTAGGAGGCGATGGCAGCACAAGTGGCGGCGGCGGCTGCGAACGGGGGCTCAGACGGGGCTGTCCCCGTAGCGGCTGTGGGAGGGGTCGGCGTCGGCGTGGCGCAGCCGCTCCCGACGACGTCGCTGTACGTGGGCGACCTCGAGGCGTCGGTGACGGACTCGCAGCTGTACGACCTCTTCAGCCAGGTGGGTCAGGTGGTGTCGGTGCGCGTCTGCAGGGACGTCAACTCACGGCGCTCGCTCGAGTACGCCTACGTCAACTTCAGCAACCCCATGGATGGTATTGCGATCCCCTCTCCTCTTGTACATCTCTCTGTTCGATTTGGGATTAGGGGACTGGTCGAGGTTTGGATGTTGTTGAATTGTGGTATGATCAGATGGGGGAAGTTTTTGTGTTCGGTTCGATCCGATAGCAGATGTAAACTTGTTAACATCAGTGGTGCTTCAATTAGTTGATGGTTGATTGGATTTGTTTGGCAACTTGGATTGGTATTGAAGCGATCGTACTAGCAGAAGTCATTGTCTGTGTAATTGTTTGTGTGAGTCTGTGTAACTTGGATTTATCATTGTGTTTTGGATGGTCGGGAGGATGATAGTGTCGCTTGCATTTGTAGTGTTTTGGGAAGTGGGGAGGATGACGCCCAGCAATCGGTTTTGTTGATCCTGGTGTCGTGCTTGTGCTTGTGGTATAGACTGTAGAGTTTAGACAATTTTCTTACAATTGAATTACCAGGTTGATTTTCTGTGTTTTTGGTAGGTAGTGACATGGTTGTGTTGTATACTTGAAGAATTGATGTCTTCCTAATTGGTTGGAAGTTATGGTATTGATGTTCTATACAGCTGGCCGTAGCTGTTATCGAATTGTTGTGTAAATTTGTTGTTACATAGATAGAATAGGAATGTACATCCGGCCTCATTCAAGACAAAAGTTAAACCTGGGCACAGTCTGAATATCCATCTTAGAGGAGGATATAAGGCGCAACAATATGTAAGGTACATGCAAATGCTGCAAAATGTAGATAATGGGTAAGTACATTTGGAATACATGCTTTTCATTAGAGCAATTGTTAAGCCTCATCAAGCTACATTATCCATCAGGAAGCTCGCTAGCATTGTTGTTGTGCTTTTGCAGTTCTGCTAAATGTGGAGCATGTTAGGCTTCACTGATTACCTATTCTGTTTGACAGCTGCAAGAGCATTGGAAGTGCTGAACTTTGCTCCTCTGAACAACAAGCCCATTCGGGTAATGTACGCAAACCGTGACCCAAGCAGCCGCAGAAGTGGATCTGCAAACATTTTTATCAAGGTACTGTTTCATCTTTAAGTTTGCATTGTCACCCTAAAATAACCAGCTTCTTTCATCACTTATCTCTGATGGGAGCACTTTCAATTTTCTTTTTCCAGAACCTTGACAAGACAATAGACAACAAAACTCTTCATGATACCTTTTCTGCATTTGGTACAATTCTTTCATGTAAGGTTGCCACAGATGAAATCGGCCAATCCAAAGGCTTTGGTTTTGTTCAGTATGAAAAAGAAGAGGCTGCACAGTCTGCAATAAAAAGTCTCAATGGGATGCTTATCAATGATAAGCCTGTTTTCGTTGGGCCTTTTCTTCGCAAGCAAGAGAGGGAGAATTCTGTTGACAAGGCAAAATTTAACAATGTATAATTTGTGTTCCTATTGTTCTCACTGCTTTCTTTTATTCTTCGTTTTGCTGAACCTTTGTGTTCCTATTCTTCCTATAATTAGCTTACAAAGTTTCTTGATGAGTATTGGTTTCACATTTTATATAAAACCAAGAGGCTGTTGTAACTTTGTAAGCTTTTGGAACTGTAATCATCCGTACTATCCGCCTATATTATCCGTTTTCGAGCCGAATCCGTTACATATCCGTCCCGATAGTACCGTATTCGAAACTCCGAATATTCCGAATTCGTATTCGTATTCGTATCCAGTCTTACCGTATTCGACTCCAAATCCGGAGAAAAAATGTGGGTTAGGATACGGTTTAAGCAATATCCGTCCGAATCCGATCCGTTTTCACCCCTAGTGGTGACCGTCTCCACGGGGGCGATGAAGGCTCTCCTCCCCAAGCTGGCCGAGATGGTCAAAGATGAGTACAACCTGCACAGGGGCGTTAAGGAGGGGATCAAATACGTCCAGAAGGAGCTGGAGAGCATGCAGGTTGTTAGAGTGATCTCAGGGCTTTGGCCCAACGGCCAAAGCCCATCCCTTGACCGCGCCCTGATCGGGGGCGCCCAGCCCGTTTGGCTGGTGGGCCCCTGTCGCCAGCGCTATAAAAACAGAGGTGGGGGCCGGGCGGCACGCATCCCAAGGTTGACCGTACCGCCGCCACCCCACCGACAAACCCTAGCCGATCTAGAGGGAAGCGCTGCAGCGACGGGAAGCTCCACCGGCTCCTCTGCGTCTTCTCCGGATCTGCGCCGTCGCCACCGCCGCCGCCGTCTTCGCTCTTCTCCGACCGCCGCCGAGATGGCCACCTCTTCCTCTACGTCTGAAGGTTGGTACCCCACTCCCTCTCGGTATACCTCAAGAACAAGAACCTAGAGAAAGGATAGACCCCGCTAGATCTACCCTAGAGATCCTAAAAGAAAACCAGAACTATCAATGGTATCAGAGCTAATCCTAAGGGTAGATCTAGAACGGGAAAAAGAAAAGAAAAGAATCCCAAACCATAGCTCCCCGGATCGGAAAGAAAGAAACAAAAAAAAGGGAGATGAGGGGGTCGGGGGTCTTACGGCTGTTGTCGGGCCGCCGCTCGCCGTGGGCTTGCCGCCGCCAGCAGCCGCCGCCGTGCCGCTCCACTCTCGCATGCGGCTGGGGCCGCCGCGTCGCCTTCGGGCCGCTGCCGCTCCGTGGGACCCCGCCCCGCTGCTCATCCTCGCGGGCGCGCGTGCCGCCGTCGCTCGTTGCGCGCGCAGGGCCGCCGCCCGCTGCCGCCCTCCGGGGGCCGCCGCGCTGCCGCTCCGCGCTCGGGGCCGTCGCGGCCGCCATTGCCTCGCGGGACAGGGAGCCGCCGCTCCGTTTTTTTCGCAAGGGGGCGGGCGAGAATAGGGTTAGGGTTTCGGGATATTGATCCCCGCCGCGCGCGCTGTCGGCCGTCCGATCCGATCGGGCGGCTGAGGAACCTCTGGCCGTTTGCGGCCCAGGCGGGAGAGGATTTCCCGGCCCAGGCCCAGGTTGCGGCCTGGGCGCGGGGAGAAAGAGGCCGGCGCCGCTGGCTGCGTGGGCGCTCGCGCTCGCGCGTGAGGCGCGAGAGAGAGCAGCCGCCTGGGCCGCGCGGGGGAGAAAGAGGGCGGGGCCGCCGTGGGCAGCGCCGTTGGGCCGCGGGCGTGCGGCGCGGCTGAGCGGGCCGTCTGGGCCGAGGCCGCGCGTGGAGCAGGACGAAATGCCCAAATGAACAGTAAATTGTGTTAATTGTTTTTATTGATTTTCAGAAGCATTTTTTGATGAATTTGATTGAAATTTGATCCAAATCTCTGTAAATTTTTGCACCAACGTGTATATTTTTTCAGAGATTAAATGTGTTCTGTGTAATGCTTCTGAATATTGAATTATTTTAGAATAATTACAGTTTCCGCTGCAAAAGTTAATGTTGATTAATTTCATTATTAAATTCGAACCAACGGGAGAATTTAATTTTGAAAAATTAGAGATAATTCCCAGAGATTTATGATATTGCTATTTTCTGACCAACGTTGTTAATATCAGTATTATAAATTTTTAATGTTGATTTCATGCATTATTTCTATTTCTGCCCAACGGTGATGTAGATTTAATGTATGATAGAATTGTTTTAAATTGTATGTCGTATTTTTGACCAACGTTGGAAATAAGGCATATGATTTTGATGTTACGTTCTCACTGTATTTGAAATATTTTTCAGGAGGATACAACTTGATGAGTTGTATTAGAGAAATCCCCACTCTCAAAGGTGATAATTATGGAGAGTGGAAGAAAAAGCTAGACTTAGCATTTATCTTAGCTGAGGTGGACTGGGTCCTCACTACAGCACGTCCCACTGAGCCTTTGGCGCCAGTGAGGGAACAGAATGAGGATGACACTGCATGGCAGAAAAGACAGAGGGATCATGCTCCCTTACAGATGTCTTATGACCTTGATCATAAGAAATGGACCACAGCCAACAAGAAATGTATGGCTGTGATAAAGAACACAATTGAGCCTGCTATTCTGGGCTCAATTGCAGAGTGTGACACTGTCACTGAATACCTTGATAAAATAAAGAGTCAGTTCACTGGCTCTTCAAAGACTTATGCTACACAGCTGATTAAGCAGCTGGTAACAGAGAGGTATTCTGGCGGTGGCAATGGCATAAGAGAGCACATTCTTAGAATGAGCAACTTGGCATCTAAACTTAAACCGATGGATTTGGCTCTCAAGGATGAGTTCCTTATTCATTTGATTTTTGCTTCTTTGCCAAAAGAGTTTGACACCTTTGTGGTCAACTATAATATGCAGCCCGAGAAATGGGACATGGAAAAGTGCATAGCTATGTGCGTGCAAGAGGAGGAAAGAATCAAATCCTCACATGGTGGTTCTATCAACTTTGTGAGGGAAAACAAGAAAAAGAATTACAACAGTAACCCCTTCTCAAAGAACAAGGGCAAAGCCTCTGTACATCAGCCTCAACAGAATAAGTTTGCAGTAGACAAAGATCAGTGTCTTCACTGCAAAAGACGGGACACTACAAGAAGAACTGTCCTGATTACTTAAAGATGAATATGGCAAAGAAAGGTGAGAACATTGATGTGAATGTCGTATGCGATAATGGGAACGTCGCGTGCGAGAAAGTGAATGAATCCTCGTCTACGAATGTAAACAGGAAACGAAAGAGAACTCTAGATGCGTCGTCGAAATTATGGCACTGTCGTTTAGGCCATATTTCGAGGGGGAGAATAGAAAGACTAGTTAAGAATGATATTCTTCCTCCATTAGAGTTCTCAGACTCAAAACAATGCAGAGAATGCATGCAAAGAAAATTAAGAAAGACGCCAAAAGAAGCACAGAAGTTCTACAAATTATTCACACAGATATTTGTGGTCTTTTTCCTGTGAAAAGTGTGGATGGTTATGACTCGTTCATAACATTCACGGATGATTACTCCCGTTATGGATATATTTATCCAATCAAAGAAAGAAATGAAGCCTTGGATAAATTCAAGATATTTAAGGCTGAAATTGAAAACCAACACGATTTAAAGATTAAGATAGTCCGATCTGATCATGGGGGAGTACTACGGTCGACATACCCCATATGGACAAGTTCCTGGACCTTTTGCAAGGTTTTTACAGGAAAATGGCATAGTGGCCCAGTATTCTATGCCGGGCGAACCTCAGCAAAATGGAGTAGCTGAAAGACGCAACCGTACCCTGATGGATATGGTGCGAAGTATGATGAGCTACTCCACACTCCCATTGAGTTTATGGATGGAGGCGTTGAAAACCGCCATTCATATTCTCAACAGAGTGCCTAGTGAGTCGGTGCCCAAAACACCGTACGAGTTGTGGACAGGAAAAGTTCCCTCACTAAACCACTTACGTGTGTGGGGGAGTCTTGCTGAGGCTAAAGTATTTAACCCAAACCTTGGGAAACTTGATCCCAAAACAGTAAGTTGCCATTTCATTGGCTACCCTGAAAAGTCAAAAGGTTATCGTTTCTACTGTCCAGACAGATATACAAAGTTTGTAGAAACAAGACACGCTGTCTTCTTAAAGGATGAAATGATGAGGGGGAGCATGGTAGCTCGAGAGATTGACCTTGAAGAGAAGCGGGTGTATGCGCCCACTCCGATGATTCAAGAGCCATTCTTCACACTACCTGCTGTCGCTGCACCGACGGTGCAAGACACTGTGGTGCCAGCACCTGTTATTGTTCCTCCTGTGGCAACAATGAATGAGAATGAAGAACATGTTCTTCGGGATCATATAGAACCTATTGCCACAGATGAGGGGGAGCAACAGCAGCCTCAAACAATGGATGTACTAAATGAGGAGGCCCGAGGAGGTCTCAAAGAGTAAGAAGATCAGCTATTTCTGATGATTATCAGATTTATCATACAGAGAAATTTCAAATGGAGGATGATCCCACCTCATTTGAAGTAGCCATGAGAAGCGAAAATTCCTCAAAATGGTTTGAGGCCATGGAAGAGGAAATGAGGTCCATGAAGACTAATAAAGTCTGAGACTTGGAAATTATTCCTAAAGGAGCCAAAACAGTTGGCTGTAAATGGGTCTACAAGACAAAACATGACTCCCAAGGGAATGTAGAAAGATACAAAGCGCGACTTGTGGCAAAAGGATTTACACAAAGAGAATGGATTGATTACAATGAGACCTTTTCTCCAGTCTCATGTAAAGATTCCTTCATAATCATAATGACATTAGTAGCATATTATGATTTAGAGTTACATCAGATGGATGTAAAGACGACATTTCTTAATGGGGATTTGGAGGAAAATGTTTACATGGCACAACCGAAAGGTTTTGTCATGGAAGGAAATGAAAGAATGGGATGCCGCATAAAGAAATCGTTTTATGGGTTAAAGCAAGCTTCAAGACAGTGGTACTTGAAGTTTGACAGTACAATAAGAAAATTTGGTTTTAAAGAGAATGTTGAGGACAACTGTGTTTATGCAAAGTTTAAAGATGGGAAGTTTATCTTCCTAATCCTGTATGTGGATGATATCCTACTAGCTAGTAGTGATGTTAATCTGCTACTGGAAACAAAGAAGTTTTTATCCTCAAACTTCGATATGAAAGATCTTGGTGAAGCTTCATTCGTTCTAGGGATCGAAATTCACCGAGATAGAAACAAAGGGGTATTGGGACTGTCACAAAAGGCATACATAGAAAAGGTCTTAAAGAAATTTGGTATGCATAAAAGTAGTCCTTCACCTGCACCTATAGTCAAGGGCGACAGATATGGGGATTTTCAATGCCCCAGGAACCAGTATGAGATCGATCAAATGAAAGCGGTTCCATATGCTTCAGCTGTCGGAAGCTTACAGTATGCTCAAGTGTGCACACGCCCTGACTTAGCATTTGTTACCGGGTTACTTGGCAGATTCCAGAGCAATCCTGGAATAGAACATTGGAAATTGATAAAGAAAGTCTTGCGTTATTTGCAAGGAACAAAAGGCCTCATGATGACATACAGAAGATCAGATTTACTCCATATAGTGGGGTATACAGATTCTGATTTTGCGGGAGATGATAGAAAGTCTACATCCGGATATGTATTCACTCTCGCTGGAGGAGCTATATCGTGGAAAAGCTCAAAGCAAACCGTCACTACATCGTCCACAATGTATGCCGAGTTTGTAGCATGTTATGAGGCTACGGGGCAGGTGAACTGGCTAAAGAAGTTCATACCCGGTTTAAAAGTGGTTGACGACATCAATAGACCACTTAAGTTGTACTGCGATAATGAACCCGCAGTAACGTATGCCCACAACAATAAGTCAAGTGGTGCTGCCAAACACATTGACATAAAGTACTATGTTGTGAAAGACAAAGTTCGGGATCAAATTATAAGTCTTGAGCATATAAGTACCGCAAAGATGCTAGCGGATCCGCTCACTAAAGGCTTACCACCCAACGTGTTCAGAGAACATGTAGCCGGCATGGGTTTAAGGGAAAGCCTATGATACCTGGACTAAAAGATGGCCCAAAGATTAAAGTAACTATTTCAGAACAGAGATGTGTATTGTAACTGTTGAATCTATCGGCGATTGACCGTGACGATGAGACATGTTCTATGCACTAATCTGTGATGGAATGTGTAAAGTCAAAAGTAATTAAAGATAAAGTATAGTTTGAGATCAAGGGGGAGAATGTTAGAGTGATGTCAGGGCTTTGGCCCAACGGCCAAAGCCCATCCCTTGACCGCACCCTGATCGGGGGCGCCCAACCCGTTTGGCTGGTGGGCCCCTGTCGCCAGCGCTATAAAAACAGAGGTGGGGGCCGGGCGGCACGCATCCCAAGGTTGACCGTACCGCCGCCACCCCACCGACAAACCCTAGCCGATCTAGAGGGAAGCGTTGCAGCGACGGGAAGCTCCACCGGTTCCTCTGCGTCTTCTCCGGATCTGCGCCGTCGCCACCGCCGCCGCCGTCTTCGCTCTTCTCCGACCGCCGCCGAGATGGCCACCTCTTCCTCTACGTCTGAAGGTTGGTACCCCACTCCCTCTCGGTATACCTCAAGAACAAGAACCTAGAGAAAGGATAGACCCCGCTAGATCTACCCTAGAGATCCTAAAAGAAAACCAGAACTATCACAGGTTGCCCTGGAAAAGGTGTCGGTGGTGCCGGCAGACCAGCTCGACCCTCAGGTCAAGCTCTGGGCGAGGGATCTGAGGGAGATGTCCTACGACATTGAGGACACCATCGATTCCTACAAATCATTCTACGCTAACTTCAAGGGCATGCGGCCGAGGACGTACGAGGCTGGCCGCAATATCGCCACCGAGATCGAGCGCATAAAAAGGGAGGTTGACGAGCTGAGCAAGCGTCGTGACAAGTACAAAATTGACAGTATTGTAGCCCCACACAAGTCTGATAGTCGCTGGCTAGCTCGGTACGAAGGTGGGGAGAAGCTTGTTGGCATCGACCACTTGAGGGAAAAGATAATCGAGTTGCTATCCATGGAAGGTCAAGGTCCTTCAGAGCAGAAACCCAAGCTGATCTCCATCGTTGGCCCTGGTGGAATGGGCAAGACAACTCTTGCCAGCGCGGTGTATAAAAAGCCCGTAGAGAAGTTCGATTGTGCTGCTTTCGTTTCGGTTTCTCTCAATCCTAACATAAAGGATATCCTCACCAGCATACTTCGTCAAGTAAGGCGTCAAAAGTGTAAAAACGCTCCAGTAGACCAAGAAAAGGATGACACTGACAGCATCAAACATGTCCCCAAGGCCAAAGATAAGAGGTACATCAATAAAACTCTTGCTATCAAATCTTGCAAAAATTCTTCCCAAATTCTCAAGTCTAACCGCCCAAAAAAAAACAATTGTGCAGCATAAATCGTCAAGACAGCGAACGAAATTATGAAGCATGGTCTGAATCGGAGGTCATGGACAAAATCATAGAAGTGCTCAAGGATAAGAGGTAAATGGATTAAACTTTGTGCCTATTCCGTTGTCGTCCGCCACTAACCCAAGTGACAGACGGACACCAGGAGCATGCGCCCATCGACATTAGATATATTGGAATGTTGGCTAAACAAGAGTTAACTAAAGTCACCCTCCCACCATAGGAAAGTAATATCCCTCTGCAACCAGCTACCCTCTTAATCACTTTGTCAACTATAGGTTGGATATCATCTTTCTTAAGACTCCGGTAATGAAGAAGGACCCTCAAATACTTACAGAGGGAACTGACTAGTCTTACAGCCGATATTAAGAGCAAACCTCCTAGCATTAGCATCATCCACGTGGATAGTAATCAAATCACACTTATGAAGGTTAATTTTCTAGCCATATGCAGATCATTATCAAGGAAAATTAAAGTGTCATCTACATATTGCATAGCTCCCCCAAGGACAAAATCAGCTAATAAGCCTTTGATGAGGCCCCAAGAAGCAGCCTTGCTTAACATCCTAGAGAAGACATCTGCAACCAAATTAAAAAGCAAAGGGGATAGGGGGGTCACCTTGTCTTAAGACCTTTGCCAGTTTCAAAATAAAGACTCGTATCATCATTCATTCTAACACAAACTGAGCCCTTACAAATTAAAGCTTTCAACCAAGCAACCCATTTACCCCCAAAACCCCTATGTTCCATCATAATAAACAAGAAATACCAATCAACCCTATCATATGCCTTTTCATAATCTAGTTTCAGAAGGCAACCCTCTTTCCTCCTCTTGGAGGTCTCATGGACAATCTCATGAGCATTAACCATACTCTCCAAAATAGATCTACCACTAATAAATGCAGTTTGGTTATAACTAATCATCAATCTATCAATAATCTCTGATAACCGATTGGTTAAGACCTTGAAAAAACTTTAAACTATAATTAAGAGGACTAACAGGCTTAAACTTTCTCAAATTCTTAGCATCCTTCTCCTTTGGAATCAAAACCAGGGAAGCAAAATTCAATGTAAACAAATCTAAGTCATTTTTTCTCAAAATCTTTAATTAAGTTCATCATATATATCAGATTTAATAACCTGCCAAAAATTCTGGTAATATAGAAAGGAGAAACCATCTGGCCTACGGCCCCTTTAGCATAAGAATCAAAAGAACTAAAGAAGTAAAATTAGTGAACATTGGTCAAAGACGGAGCGACCCCTCCCCTTCCCAGCGCCCCTGCGCCGGCTCTCCCTACCTCCCTTCTCCGCCTTGCCACCGCTGGAGCACGCCGCCGGAGGCTCGTGCGGGTGCTACGAAGGCGGCGGCGAGGCTCTCGGGTCTGGATCTGGACGGCGTCTTCCAGATCTGGGCGTTGGGCTCGAGGTGGCAGGGACCCTGTGGTGGTCGCCAGCGGAGGTTGAGTGGAGTGGGTGGCGGTGACCGGTGGAGGCTGCGGGGGCGTGGTGGTGGCGTTGTCGCTCGCGTCGAGTTGTGTCGGGGTTGTGCGGCGGCGCCCTGCAGCCAGGCCGTGTCTCGTCTGCGACGCGGTTTGAAGGCCTTCGGCGTGCGCCTCCGGCCCGGATCTGGTTAAACTCAGGTCCGGCGGCGGTGTTGAGGCCCAGCACGGTGAGGGTCGCCGGAGCCCGGCTTGGAGGCGATGGAGGAAGAAGGCGAGAGAGAGGTGGGGTAGGAAGAGAGAGCGGTGGCCAGCAGCGTCGAAAGAGCGGAGGCGGGTGGCAGCTCGGCGGATCCACTGCGTGCCGTGCGGCGGCAAGATCCGGTGGGAGTGAAGGAGAGGTTGGCGTTGAGCGGAGCCGTCGTTGGTTTGGGCGCGAGGATGGTGTGGCAGCGGCGCTGGGTGGGCAGAGCATTGGACGGAGTGGGTGGGCGTGCTGGTCGCGCTTTGGTACACCGTCATCTGCCGCGAGGCCTACGGCCTCTTCGCCTGCTTCGGCGTGCTCTTCAACCGCGAGTCCCCCCGCCGCGGCGAGAACTTCGTCACCAGCAAGATCACCCGCGCCGTCGGCCGCATCAAGGTTGGCCTCCAGACCAAGGCCGCCTTCGGATAGGCCGGGCTGGACTGGAAAGACCATGTGGTCATTGACAAGAAGTACTTCCGCCCGGCCGAGGTGGACAGCCTCAAGGGGGATTCAGCCAAGGCGAGGAGGGAGCTCGGTGGAAGCCAATGTCGGGTTCCAGCAGCTCGTCGAGATGATGGTCGATCACGACGTTGAGCTCGCCATTAAGGAGAAGGTCCTCGTAGATGCCGGGTACCGCGATCCCAAGCAGCAGCCATAGAATTGGCAGCGATCGTTTGGGCGCTGGAGTTTGGATTTGGTTTGTTGCCTAGAACCTCGGTGTGATGGTGGCGGTCTTTTGTGTGTGTGTATAGTGCATGGGGTGCTGTGGAGGTGCTGGCAAAAGCCGTGCCGGTGTTCATACCGGTCTCGACAACTATGACGTCTTTGGATGTCATTTTCCTTCCTGAGGGGTTGTCATGGCACTCCATAGTCCTCATGTACTCTTTTCTCCAGGTGAAAGCCTTGTCTCAATGAGGCGGGCGGCGTCGGCGACCCTCGTCGCTTCTTTGGAGGCGTCACCTCGGAGGTTTCTTCACGCAAAGTAGACCGGAGTTTGGGTGGTTCAGTTGGAGGAGATTAAAGGCTTGGTTGAAAGCAAGGACGAAGAAGTGCTGAAGCTTAGTCTTTTTAGCTTTTTCATAGTCCTTAAGCGCTCTTTCTTGTTGTTGTGTAATCATCAATGTTGAGTTTTTGAGCCTAAGTACTTGTGTATCTTTTGGCTGTGTATATCCCAAGTGGATATAGAGGCCGGATATTATATCCTTTATCTAAAAAGCATAAGAATCAAATACTATTTTTTTCACCTCTTCCTCTGTGAAATCTTGCTCAAGTTTAATCCTCTCCTCCCTAGAAACTAATTCCTCATCACTCCAGGAGCTATCATTTAATTTCACATTATAGATAATTTCCTGACCAAAAAGTTTTTTATATGAAGCAACAGCTAGCTTAGCATACCTTTTGTGTCTGTTATCATGCACCATTTCCTTCCAACTCAGCTATCATTTTCTTTCTCCTCTTTTGGTTAGCAGTAGCATGTGTTATGAATAGCGCTTGTATTCATCATGAGACCAACGTGCCAATATTTATATAAATGCATATATGACATATATGCAGGTAAACCCTTATACAACATGATAAATACACAGGAAATAATACGTCTAACAGCATGAAAGTATTTCTATCCCCTTCCAAGATCTCTCTCTCTCTCTCACTCTCTCACCAGGAAGCAATCATTTGGTTGGAACTCTCTCCTCTCGAACAAATCCCGGTGAATCCACACTAGGGTTCTCCCATAAAAAAAAACCCTAGCATGAGACTTAGATGGGGATGGGACACTCCAAAGCTGACCGAAAAATCTTCGACCACATCCTCCTCATCCTGTACCAAGCGAATTGGGTCCTGCGATCCGGTCCGCAAGCTCGCTCCAGAGGCGGAGATGGAGGCTGGAGCCATCTATCGCCCATCGGGACTCGTCTCGCCGCCTCGCCGCCCAACCTGCTTGCATCCGAGACGACAGCCGAGAGCATCGCACACAGTAGCCAGCCGGAGCCATCGAAGTTCCTCCAATCTCTTTCGCGCTCGACATGTCTCTCATCTCATCTTCGAGTTGCATCCCTCATCACAAGCCTAAACATTTTTCAGAATTGGCACCGACCGACTAGGGAATGAATAACCGGATTTTAAAACTTGTGGCTAAAAAGCCGAGACATAAAATAGTTCTGTACAATTACAACCCAAATAGTCTATTCTCAGCTAAGTGTACACAGCCCCAAAGTCTTAGTCAACGTTGAGCAAACCTAGCTGACAAGCGAGCAATACCAGGTTAAGGGGTGCTCAAAATGGTTTTTTTGAGTGGCTTATGGTTGAATATTAGATTAAGGGGTGCTCAAAATGGTTTTTTTAGTGGTTTATGGCTGAAAAGCACTATAACTGACTGAAAAGTACTGTAGCTAGCAAAACTCAAAAACCGCAAAAAAACAAGCCCTTAATTGTCCCTGTTTGAGGAAGCTCAAATGAATTGAACTAGTTCTATAAGGTCGAGCCCCTTAATCCATTAGGAGTATTTTTTTCCCCTAATTTAGAGATGATAAGTAACACGCCACTCACAACACCTGGGCCTCTTCACACTTCTTGAAGAGATCGCTGGCCATGGCTCCTTTAAGCTGTCTATGTGGCAGCAACCAACCAGAAGAACAAGTCCACAACGTTCACTTGACTTCAATCAAGTGGCAAGGAGCTCAAACAATGCAATGATATGAACTAAATCTTCATTAGATCTCGAATGCTCTCAAGACTCACTTTGATGCGCAGTATAAAACAGAGACAAGCTAGGGCTTATGGATATAGAATAGAGGCTCCGAGAGATCTCATAGTCCGCCCAAGATATATGGACATGTTATTTTTAATTTCTAAAATCCGCTTTTCAGTTTTTCTATAGTAACTAGCTTTTAAACGGAGTATCTTTTCAAAGCGGGATCTACAAATTGATTGTAGTACACAATGTAACGACTTCATTTACATCAGCTAAAACCACACGTGAATTTCTGTTACTCTGTACTTCCTCTCAGAATAGCACAAAAGTCATAAATCGCAGCCAAAACTTATGAACCGAAACCAAAAAAAAAAACATAGCTAGCCTCCTAACCAAACAGAGCTGGTGGAAACAACTCCCTTTGAAAACTAGACAGTCGGACCTTCCGAATTTCTAACGACGGTACTCTCCCGAAACTGGAGTTGTTATGTAGTGGGTTATCTCGTTGTTCTATTGCACATTTCAACTTGATTGTACCTAGCAACCTTGCCAACTAACACTCTTCTAAAATGGTAGGTACCTCATTGTTATTGATGATATATGGGATGAATCGGCATGGGATCATATCAAGTGTGTTTTCACTGAGAACAACTGCGGCAGTAAAATAATCACGACAACTCGCATAAAACGTGTGGCTGAATATGCCTGCTCTTCTGACATTGTTGATGGTATCACACATGAACTACAACCTCTTTCTGATTTTGACTCTCGAAAGCTATTCTATTACAAAGTATTTCGTCAAGATATGTGCCCTCCTGAATTTGAGCGTGTATCTAAGAAAATTTTAGAAAGCTGTGATGGGTGGCCATTAGCTATTGTTACTGTAGCTAGTCTACTTACAAACAAACGGCCGGATCAGTGGCATAGCGTATACAATTCTATTCATACTGGACTTGAGAGTAGTCGTGGTGTGAAGGACATGCGGGGGATATTATCTCTTAGTTACTATGATTTACCTCATGAGCTAAAGGCCTGTTTGCTGTATCTAAGTATGTTTCCGGAGGATAGTATCATTGGGAGAGATGACTTGATATGGAGATGGGCAGCTGAAGGCTTTATCCAACCAGAAGAAAAATTGTATGAAATAGGAGAGGGTTACTTTAACGAACTCATTAATAGAAGCATGATCCAGCAAGCACACGTTGACACTCATGGGAGGGCGCAAGCTTGCCGTGTACATGACTTGGTACTTGAGTTTATCACTAAATTGTCAACCGAAGAAAATTTTGTTACAACATTGAATCGTCAGCGTCTTCCATCTCAACCAAACAGCATCCGTCGGTTATCCCTCCGCAACTGCAGGGATGAGCACGGCGTGCCTCAGAACATCACTAGCTTGCCTCATGTGAGGTCACTTGTTGTATTCTCGGAAGCTATTGGCTCCAATCCATCCCTTTCGATCTTTCGAGTCTTACGGGTCTTGGATTTGGAACTTTGGAGCAGTAATGACATTATGGGTGTGGGAGAATTGCTTCTCTTGAGGTATTTCAGGCTAAGTCATAAATATTTTAAGTACATTGAGCTTCCTGAAGAAATTGGAAATCTACAGTTTCTGCAGACACTGGACCTAAAGGGGGCAAGAATAAAACAGCTGCCATCAACTGTGGCTAAGGTAAGAGGACTGAGAGTGCTGGAAGTTTCACTCGGTGAATGGGATAAGACCCACGAGAAATCTTTGCTCGAGTGTTTATGCAATCTGGAGAAACTGCAAGCTCTTTATATTTTTGCTCCGGATGTGTCCCTGGATTTCATGTTGGATGTTAGCTGGGCCCGCCGTTACCTCCGGAGATTTACAGCATGTGTCCGTCCACAGACTGAACATATACTCAGGCCATCGTCTGTGTGGGAAGAGTTCAGCCCATTCTCCAGGCTGCCAAGGTGGATTGATTCCTCGCTCTCCAACCTCTCTGACTTATCCATCATTGTGAAGATACTGCAACGCCAGGATCTTGAAACTCTAGCACATTTACCTCTGCTTCTTTCTCTGGATTTGCAAGTGGTAGAGGCAACAAAAGAAAGGTTGGCGATCACTGGCAGCACTTATCAAGCCATATTCCCGTATCTAGCAAACTTCAAGTATGCGAGTCGTGCAATGGGGCTAGCATTCAGACGAGGTGCCATGCAGAGGCTTGGGAGGCTTTCACTTAGTTTTGATGTTGCGGAGACAAAAGATGTGCATGGTGATTTTGACATGGGCTTGGAGAATCTCAACTCCCTCAAGGCTGTGGATGTTGGGATCGACTGTCGCTGTGCCAGGGATTGGGAGGTAATGGCTGCAGAGGCTGCGCTGAGTAATGCAACCAACTTGAATCCCAACCATCCCACCCTTAATGTGAGCAGACATTTTGAAAGTGAGATGCTACGGGATGGAAAGCAAGAGATCCCTGAGGGAACAATAAGAAAACAAGAAGAGGTATTAATTAATTTTAATTACTCGTATTTTAGGAACCATTAATTCCGTTTTTCTTCTGCATATATGATTTTGATTGGTGACACAATAGATGATGTTCTAAATATATTTTGCTCAAACACCTGCTTGCAGATTAGGCCTACCAAGATTGGCCCATGGGGTGGAAATGGAGGGAGGGCTCGCGACATCGAGGTGGCACCCCACCGTCTGGAAAGCGTAAAAATTTGGAGCGGTGGGGTCATCAATTCACTTGAGTTTTCCTACAGTGACCACGATGGGCAGCAGCACACTGCGGGTCCATGGGGTCAAACTGCTGGGCACATGAGCCAAGTGAGTGTATGTTAATCTAAAATTTGCAAGACATGCATGCATAAGTCCTTTTCTGTCTCTTTAGTTAACTTAATCCATGTTGCCATATCTTTTATAAAAGGGATTTGCTAGCGACCGGATGTCCGATCTAGACGCTAGCTCCGTACGGTTGGGTGTAATATATCTCACCCATGTGCACAATATTTATTGGTCATGTATACAACAAAAATATTGATAAAAATCTCAATGTTGCACTAGTTGTTGATGATTGTTGCATACGTGAAATCAAAAATGTTGCAAACAAAAAACAACAACACAACAATGTAAATCATCGTCGATGTTGTAGACATCGAAGTCGGCGTGCAGCTTGGCCTTGAGCTCGCCATTCGGCGAACACTCCCAAGTCGACGAAGCCGTCGCGGTCAATGTCAAGCTCATCTATCATGGCGGTGCCCTTGTGGCCGCCCGCGGAGGATCTGGGCAGTGGCGACATGGCACGGGAGACCGCAGTGAGCTCAAACAAGGAGATCCGACAATCGTCGCTCTGGATCTGGCGGTGCCACACCCGAGAACTGCCGAAGAGGAAGTTGACGGTGGCGGCTGGATCCAGTGGCGCCAGCGTCGGGGTGGCTAAGGTCGTCGCCGTGTATAGGGTCGGACAGGGATGGGCTGCCGGGGAGGAGGAGAGCGAGAGAGAGGGTTGGATGGATGGTTGGATGAGAGCGAGCGAGTGAGCGAGATATTTAAGGAAATAGTGAATGGGCCAAGGAGTGGGCCGATGTTCGATACGTGCAAATGTCCGAGCCGTATCAATTCCCTTATAAAAACTTTGTTTCTAACATGAAATTTGTTCTTTCCAGAACATCTTTTAGAAACTAGCCTGATGGAAATCACAATTGTGAAATACTTTCTTTTTCAATAACATTTAAGAGTTAGTTTCCAACACTATATCTATTTCTTCCTGATTAATGAGTGGAGTGTGTTTCTTTTACTGATGTAAACCTTAATTTATTGGGTAAATACCGTGAGGAAGAAGGAGGCTGGACGAAGATGGCTCGAAGGGGACGAATGCAATGGGAGGGACAGACTAGAGACTGGGGACAAAAAATCTTTTTCCTTTATTTTTGATAAATTCTAATGGAATTTCTTTAAAAAATTGCAAGAATTTCCAAATCTTTCCAAAAAAGGATTTTCGTCTTCCTTTTAAATTTCCAAATTTCCTCCTGAACTTTCCAAAGTTCTGTTAAGTTTATTTAAATCTCAGCATTCCAGAAAAATATTTCTATTTCGAAAACCTTGAAAAATCCCCTAAATTTTCTCTCTGGGCCGCAACACCTTTTCGTGTGCATGCCGACACAATCCTTTTTCCCCAATCTATTGGGCCGTCAGGCCTGCAAACCATACGCTGTCTCAATCCACGAACCGCTGAAGGCGTATTCTACTAAATACGTCTTCCCTTTTAGGTATTGGCACAATATGAAGCTATGGTGCTACCGGGTTTAGTTTAGTTCAGCTCACATAGTTGAAATTAAATTCGAACAAAAGAGAAAACACAAAACACATGAATATTGAAAAAGGCACAGTAAGAATTTATTGCCACAAACATTCCTGGTCGAAGGACCATAGCTACAAGAAATTAAAGTTAAACACAAGCCCAAGTTAAGATTTCGGTCCACAGCCGCACAGCCCAACAGGGCACTGTAATATTGCAGTTTAGTCCTTGCCCTCCTTCCAAATTACAGCCAAGCCAGCAGCAGCCACGCAGGGACACCACGCTCACATGCGAGCTAATCCACAGCCTAAGAGGGTGTTTGAATTGGCTTTCGAGAAATCAGAAGTTAATGTGAACACTTGGTTTCATGAAATGGTTTCTCTACTCCCTTCGTTCCCGTCTCGCTTTGAGGAAAAGGGATTGGCATCACGGGCACATCACGCATCTCACTCCTCTCACTCCTGTCTCGCGCACGTATCTCTCCCTCACTTTCCCTACCGGTCATTCCTCCTTCTAAAATCCACTTCTTTCAGCCACTACTATTTATTTTCAGCCATCAGCCATAGCCAATACAAACACCTCCTAAGTACAACCATTAGTCCTTGATCAATCTGGTTAAGGGAAGAGAAAAGGATAGTTGCACCGCCTCAAGCCTCCTTCATTTTATTGGGGCGTTTGGTTCATGGGATGAGAGTGGATGGGATGGTTCTATTCAACTTGGATAGGATAGTCCTGAATGAGATGATACAGGCTGATAGTTTGGTTCATTGAATGTGATGGTACGAGATGTTTGGTTGGTAGGATAAAAGTGGATGAGATTATTCAAGTTTGTGTTTGGTTGAAAGGATGAGGATAAATGAGGTTGGTTATGATAACTTTGTCTGGGGTTGGTAAGATTACCGAGCTCCTGCTGGGCGACGACAACCGAGCTCCCGCCACAAGCTTTTTCTCAGGCAATGCCGAACGAGCTCCCACCACATGTTTCTTCTCACGACGGAGACAAATGGTGACAAGATTAGGTTTAGGGTTCACCGGAGTTAGGGAAAGCTTCCAAAGGACCCTGGGATTTAGAGGGAGGGGGGAGGTGGTGGCCTGGCGGTGGGGCAGCAATGGCAACGGGATGGCGGTCCGGGGATCGGAGGAGGGCGGTCGGTGGCGACAGTGGGCAGGCGGTACAGTGACGAGTGCGACTAGCACTTAAGTTGGGCGGGGCAGGGGTGGGGAAGAGGTGGCGGGGTGGGGGTGGGGAAGAGGTGGCGACACGGAGAGGCGGGAAGGGTGCTGCCAGCCGCGAGTAGTGGTAGCGGCAGCGCGTAGGGCGGCCATAACACCGACGGCAGCGCAGGTGACTGCAGCGGGAGGCGGTCCATTGGGCGGGGGCGGGGGAGGTGTGGGAGGCGCGCGGAGCTGCCGGTCATGGAGAGCTGCCGGGCGTGGGGGAGGTGGAAAAGCGGGATGCCGATAGTGGGGGGAGAAGATTGTCGTGTTCTATTGCTATTGCGCGATTAGAAGCACAATAGTCACGCCCATTGTTGATCAGATCATTCGCAATCACAGAAGTGTGTGTGTGTGTGTGTGTGTGTGTGTGTGTGTGTGTGTGTGTGTGTGTGTGTGTGTGTGTGTGTGTGTGTGTGTGTGTGTGTGTGTGTGTCAATCATTACAGAGTCTTAACTTGCATCAGACATAGTAGTAGTTTGGAGAGTTAAAGAGAAGAGGGGTTAGGGATAAACTAAGAACTAACCTGAGGAGCCTGAAGCTCGTGGTGAGACTGAGACGGCGCGGCGAGGATGTGCTGGACCCAGGGGAAGCTTTTCCGGCGGGGAATGATGCTCCCAAACAAGCCCTTAGAGGGGAAGGGAGGGAAGGAGGATATGGAGTTCACTCGGGTTTGGGAGCGATGGCCAGACCTCCGGCGAAGGCCCCGATGGCGCACGACACTGGACGAAGGCGAGGCGAAGGCGGAGCCTACGCGGCGAGGCAGCGGAGAAGGGGAGGAGCAGTAGAGAGGGAAGAGGCAGTAAGTGAGGAGACCGGGGAAGCCGACTGTGGCGGCAGCGACAATCAGGGGCGACTGCGGTGCCCGCGCGCGTCGCAGCAGCAGAGAGCGGCGGCGGCGTCGTTAGCCAGGAGGAGGTGGGGAGTGGGCTGGATGGGGAAAAAGAATGAAGGAAGAAAAGATAAGGAGAAGAAAAAGGAAATTGAAAAGGGCAGGTTGGGCCTTGGCCCGACCAAGTTCAGGAGGAGAATAAGATAGAATTAAAGATAAAAGGTAAATAGGACATTGGACAAGCATAATGATTAATAGGTTTCGCCCCAATAATAATGATGTTATCTTTTTGTAATTGTGAATTATTAAAATAACAAATCTTTTAAATAAAATCACTAAATCTAAATTGAAATAGTACTAAAATGGTATGAATCCATATAAATGCTACAAGATTCATAAGTGATATTCTTATTCCATAGAAATTATAAATTGCACACTAGAGGGACTGGTAGCTACAGTAGATAACACATTTGGGCTCACTTTTGTTTCATAAATCATATTTATCATTCTTGTCATTGCGTCTTCTTGCAAATCGAATCAAATGGGGATTTGCTGTCTTAGCAAGAACCCCACAACTCCGGTTTCTCCACTTTTCTAAGCAAGTCACGATAATATTGAAATCCTATTAGTTGGGTATATCGTATATGGCCTCTTTCTTTTCGGATTATGATTTATGGTTTCCTTCGAATAAATAAATGGGACGGTTTCTCCGTCGTCTTTTCTAAACGGCTTATTGGCATTTGATTTATTTACACAAACGCTTGTGCTAGGGCCAAAAGCCATCAGCCGCAACCAAAAAGAACCCACCCTATGTGTTCCCTGTATTATTTTTTTTCAAAAATATTTGTGAATTATTTAATTTTGAATAAACTTGCTTAAGTAGTTAATGCTTTTAATTATATTATTTACGTGCTATCTTTGATAATAATCTGATCATGTTTTCCTTAGTAAACCTAGAGCTACTGTATTATACTTTAGATTAGTATAGTAGTGGAAGAAGAAAACTATAATCACTTATCACAATTATTGTCCGCCATCACAAGTTGATTTGTTGGGACCCACGTTTTAAATGGTTTATGAGGTATACAATTGGATCATTCGCCTAGAATGATGGTTTGGAATTGTCAGCCATGGGCGAGGCTTGGTTTATCATAATGGTTGCCTATATGCCGTGGTCATGTGTAATTGTTGATGGTTAATCATCTCATCCAAAAGCATGTAAGGACTAAAACCTTGTGCTATGTGAAGAAACACATAAAAAACTATACATCCACTAGATCGATGAATTTGAACTGGCTTGAATATTGCTTTCTATTCATGAATGCTGCAATGGGTAGATGCGGTGATGGTATGTGACTACAGACTAACCTATGCCACAATATGACCCATGTAAATAGCGGACAAGCCCACCCTTACCTAGGCTCAGTAAGAACCCATCTATTAAGATGGAACCCTCTATACTTCACATTGCTAGTAAGGAGAAACATTAGTACGATCTTGTTATATGAACTCTGACCAAGTCTTCGATATCTGGTGGGTAAAGGCGGACGCACTCTACAAAGTCTAAATCATTCGAATGTACCGTGTTCTCAGTCAATGGGGCTAGATTGTGGGGTGATTTCTAAACTCAAGGCATAAGTAATCTTTTGGAGGTTAAAATATGGAAATTGATGATGATGTTGAATTACTGCTTATACTCTTGAAAAACAATTGCTAGCTCTCCTTCGTTTTAAATTAAAATGATTTGCAAATAAAACTATGAGTGATAGCTATAATAGGTCCAACAAACCCTCCTTCTAGATTGTCGGATCGGAGTCAACAGTCAGAGGGAGTGAATGACTCCAACCAATTTTTTCCTAAGTATTCAAGATTTTTCACTTCAATAGCTATGGACATCTAAAAATGTCAAAAATATAAGTTGCAATAGCAGAAAACAACTCGCAACAGTGGAAACAACCAAAACCAGCAAAATTTCCTTGGTCAGTTTGACCACTCTAGTTGATAGAACCCAAAATCATCACGACTTCAAACCACAAATTGACCTAACTTTTGAACCAAAGTTCCAAATCACTTGAAATTTTGAACACTCCTCTAGGATATCAGAAACCTATTCTAACCAACAATTCTAAGAATCGTTATCAAAGTTCTAACATTTGTGCATTTAGATAATGTTGCGCCAAAACCAGGAAGAAAGGAAAATGTCGATCCAGACAAGCCTGTGGATTCTAGATTGCCAAGATGTTCTTAGATGAGTTCTAAGATATTCCAACAAGCCAAACCATGGCAAGAAACAAGCTAGAGACAGGAGGAACCAAGAGATCACAATCCAACTCAAGAAGATAAGAAAACCAAATAAGAACACAAGCTAGAAATGATGAACAAGTATGATCTTCTATTACCATGTTGAGATAAAGGATTACAACCACTCCAACCAAAGGATAAAGCCCCAAGAGCAGGTTCTAAGAACTCTCAAGCCATAGGTTTTTATCAAGTTGGCATAAGTGCTCTCTCTCAATCCTTACCCCTCTCCCTCTACTCCTCCATATATAGTGGAGGCTCACAACAAAACCCTAATCCTTAGCTTCAAAGTGGATTTTAATCACCACACACACACAAGAACTAGTTAACCCATCACCCACATAGGTTTTCACTCGCACAGGCTTCTCAAAGCATCGTCTTCAATTTTGGCTCCAATAGCCCAAATCCATCGTGCCTTGCCCTCCTTGGAGGTACCTTCACATAATCTACTTAAGCCTCCTCCACCATGGTTCTGCAAACTGCTCGCTTTTTCAATTTGGAAGTATCGTCCATGCTTTGCTATCTTCCATGTGACCACCAATGACTTGTTATCAAGCTTTTCACATGTCCAGATGCCACTGAACCATCCTCACTGCAAACAAGCCCAAGTTACTTGCGCACCACATGTCCCACTTGACTTTGACCACTTTGTGCTTTCTATGGTTCTTATCTATTTTGTGCCTTGGTTGAGTCCAACCATCTCACCTAACCTCCATGACCTCTCTGGACCTAGGTTCTCCTAACTAAGTCCCGGTCCATCACACCATTGACAATAGTTAACTCTGGAGCCACCAGAACAACAATAAACCAACCAAACCATTGTTGAGCACATGATCGTTCCAACTTGATCCACATTAGTCCAAAAATGCATCATTCAATACATATGTCATGTTTCCATATCCCTAGAACTAGTTCCAATTCAATCTCAATTTTCAGCTCATTGTAATATTCTCTTAAAATTCTCAGGCTAGTTTGATCGCATGTTCCATGCTCGGTCTGATCGCCATGGTGAGGCCAATCAAATGGCCCATCATATTCCCTCGATACCTCAAAATGACCACTCTTTGTAAAAAGCTGCTACCATCATGAGGCCAGTCATACTGCCAAAGTCCGGTCTAACTGCTCCCCATGAGCTGGTCAGACCACACCTGATCACCTTTGCTCAGATGCAAAATACTCGCTCTATAAAATAACTACGACCTTCTAGGAACCAGTCAAACAGCACCTTGGTTAGACTACACAGTCATACCACCCTTGTGCAACATTCCTATGGCTGGTCTGACCGCCATGCTGCGGCTGGTCTGACTACCCTTACAAACTGGTCTGACCTACCCTGCTGAATGGGTAGACTGCTCCTGCAGGACACTTCTCCCCAAAACATTCATTTGCATTTTTGTCAACTCAACATTTTTGTCAACTCAACTCAATTCTATTCTACGGTATCATATACTCATCACAAACATGGAGTAACTTCCGCATGATCTTACATTGACATTCCTTTGAAATCCCTTGCTCTACATTAAGAAAATTACCATAGTGGCTTGCGGAGTACAAAAGTACTCACTCTTGCTTTAATCATTCAAAAGGCACAAAGAAGGGAGAAGGCTGAAACTTGTGATAGGGTTGGTCCTACACTCAGGTGTGCCTAGAGTGTTTATTGGTTATTCTGTAATGTAAGATAAGCCTGAGCTGATTGCCTCTCTAATAATTTAAAACTTGGTCAATAGACCTTATATTAAATCCATGTATCTTACATTCTTTGTTGTGAGCATTTATGATATGTACTTTGTGCGCAATTGAAATCCTGGACATGAGGTTAAGACTCTAGGATGGTTTAGCTACCGTTTGCAAAATGTTATTTTCAAAATATACAAAAGTTTTTTTTAAAAAAAAACTATAAGTGATACTGCTATCCCTGCTTTCCTAATGCTATCTGATCTATCTTAGCATTTATTTACTTGTTTTTGTTTTCAAAAAGGACGTTCTCACCCTTATCCAAAGTTCAAAATTCCGTAGGTCGTGCAGATGATGCTATCAGTGTTCATGTTTTTGGAATAAAAAAAATAATTAATCCAAGATTTTGAAAGAGGGTTTTCTAAAGAACTGTGATTTTGTCTACTGTAAAAAGCATTATACATGTCCATGTGAATTTTCCTCATGGAGTAGGAATTTGCCGCAACAATGAGTTATTCATTTTTTTTCTTAGATAGTATCTCCATTTTTTGTTCTTTCCCTTTAGTCGGAATTAATCTTTTTTTTTTGTCATGGAGAAGTGGACCCAAACCTAACAACATTATTCCTTCCAATTTAGGCGGTTGTGGTAGCGGTCATGCATTTGTTACTTAGTTTTCCCTTCATCGTGTGTGTATTGGAGAAGTGTGTACTTCTTTTGCCCCAATTTGTTGTTAGGACTCCTCGCAAAAAAAACATTGTTTTGTTAGGACATCTTTGTTTACATCGCCCAAATGTGCATGACAGCAATTCGTCTTCCGCTAATCCTCCACCTTAGTTCATCAGTCTCATTTGCTGCTTACTCTATGTATGCTCCTGGTTCTTTCAGACTAATGCATCAATAGCTCCGTATAAATTCGCATTCCTGAAATAGCATATCGTTTATATGTTGCCCATGACAGCGAAAGCGCGCGGCGAAGCGTGTGGGCCGCTCTAGTTATATTTTTGTTAGGCCAAAACTAACTTCAATCAATCAACGGCTCAGATTTAATCCTCATCTTACCTCTAGAGTGCTAAGATGTTAAAATAGCTTAATGATCGTATTTGTGTTCTTGCAGATTCAGCTTGAACCTTCAGAGTTTGTGACACAAGTTTCTGGAACTGTGGGCCTGTTGGGGTTAGGTCCATCCAGCATTCTAAAGTCAGTTACATTTCATACCAATGTTAAGAGCTATGGGCCTTTTGGGCGATCGACTGGAACTCCTTTTGCCACTGCAATGGAGAATAACGGCAGTGCTATTGTTGGGTTTTTTGGGCGCGCAGGGGTTTATGTCGACGCACTCGGTGTTTATGTTCACCCTCTCTGAATCTAGCTACTATGGTTCATTCTCCCCCCTTTCACTGAACTGCTCCATTGCCAGATATTGGGGTTCTGTTCATTCCTCGTCAAGGGGGAAACGGCGAGTTGTATCGTGTCCTACATTTTGAGTTTTTGACTGTTGGGGTGGTCGCACCGTCACAGTGAACTGTTGGTTAGTTTGATTTTTAAAGTTTGAAGGCAGTTAATTTTCGATATTTTTGGAGGACATATGTTTGCTCACGCACATTATATTCAATCATATATTGTGATCTGTTCTGTACAGGTGGATGAGTGAATATATATCACATATATCGTCTTGCTTGCTCAGAATATATGCAGCTGAATGCAGACGCATCAAATGCTTTTTGCCTGGTGTTGATTTGACAGAGACAAAAGAAGGATCGATGTCATGTTTATTCGAATTTGAGCTTGGAGAACCTTGCGTCCCTTAAGGCTGTGGATGTTGGAATTGACTGTCGCTGTGCCAGGGTTTGGGGGTGGCCTTGGTGTGGACAGAGATACTTTGAAAGGAAAATGCGATGGGATGAGGAACAGGACTACGTACTTTTATTAGTCTACCTTTCTTTTCTCCCCTCTTTTGGGAAACCATAGTTCCTTCTTTCTTCTGAAAAGAAGAGGGCACCATCAAGGTGGCCTCCAGTGCCTGGAAAGCGTTATGATTCACAGTAGCTTGGCTGTCGATTCAGTTTCATTTTCTTACAGGGACCATGATAGGAAGCAGCACCCTGCAGGCTCATGGGACAACGGTTGAAGATGTGTGGAGGTTGCTGATGGTGATTTGGAGTGGAAGGGTCTTCTCGGTTTGAGGGATGCACCACAGACATTGAGGGACTTGTAGAGTTACTATTGCTGTAGGATAAGGAATTGGAGTGTTAGGACGAAGGTGGTTGAGGGACGAAGCTATTTTTTGGCATTGTAGCTATTTTTTCAAATTTAATCTCTAAATGTCTATTTTTACAAATCTAGTCATCTCCGTAGATCTATCGAGCTCGGCAAGCATCTACCGCTCTCGGCAATCACTTGCTGAGCTATAGTACTCGGCAGGCGTTCTACCGAGCCCCCTTATGCGGTAGCACCAGTGGCTATTGTGTATACTATATTTAGTGTTTTAATTAGTACTAATTAAATACAATTAGTATTAATTAAAACGTTAATTAATCCTCCACAGGGCTGATCGGCTTGCTGCCGCGCAGGGCGCTCAGTAGGTCGCTTACCGAGCTCGGTAGGTCCGCAGAGAGGTTAGATTTACAAAAAAGAGTGTTCGGAGGATAAATTTGAAAAAAATGGAACATCCAAGGACATCGATATGGTTCTTTGTCTTGACAGGTGAAACATCCACACATATGGTTCTTTGTGTTTGACAGGTGAAACATCCACGGACATCGATATGGAGGTAAGGTGCTTCTTCCGATGGCATGCATTTAAGCCCTTCTCTTAGCAAAATTGATGTATTTTTAAGGGTTCGCAGGGTTGATGAGAAAAGTAAATAATCCAGTGCAGATCATACTAATATAGTAATATTTGATTATGTTATAGTCATATTCGCAATTGAAAAAAAAATCCAGATCATATACGACACTAAAAACTTCCATTAACATCTGCAGTAAAGCCTTGTCCTGATGCACATCTGAACAATATCTGCCTATAAATGATAGTTTTGAACATGGCATTCCCTGTGACAACTATTAAAACCACAAAGTATTGAAGTGAAATACGATAATGGTTACTACTAAACACAGTGAATCGTTTTAGGATTCTTGTCCCGCTGTTCGGTTGATGTACTTAACTGAAACTACACAGTGGAGCTCTTTGCATATAGGTAATGTGCACTTTAACTAATGAGTTGATCTATTTAGCAAGTTTTCTGCAAATCATTGTTTATCTCTAAACTGTAATATATCTATGGCCAAGCAAAAGTAGTTACTGGCAAATTACTAGTATGATCATACTATGCTGATGCTGGCATGCTAGACATAATATTGATTTTCTGACATCATGCTGACACATTTTTGATGTTTTGGCAGGGCTAATTGAAATGTGTTATCAAGGCCCATAGCGTGCACGCATAATAACAAAACAACAATGCAATGCCTTACGTCTTCTGCAGCAGCGTTTTTTTTTGGTCCTTGCGTGGTGTGATCCTTAGGTGACATTGGACCGATAACCAGCCAGCTTTGGATATTTTGAGAGCTTGGATGCTGGTAGCCACTCAGCTTCCGTGTTTTTGTTTTGGGTTTTGTTAAATATTATCTGGATATTTTCTTCTTAACTATTATCCAAATTTAGAACTGTTTGATTAGAGATCCAATAGCCATAAATTCTCCTCATCCCCTTTGAATTCTACATCCATCCCCTTGAAAAAAATCTCTCTTTAAAAACAAGAACCCTTTGATATCTAATCGAAGAGTCATAAATTTAGATGATAGCTAGAAAAAAAATATCCAGATATCTAGAGTTTTTCTTCCATGCTTCACGAGCATCTTAACAACGACGAAAAATCGTCTCTTTCATCGATGAATATGTTCCAGTGATGCTATCGGATCAACTGTTATAGGAGTCTAGTCTTGAGCCCCACCTGCTGAGCTTGACTTTTGGTGTATTGATGATTGAAAAGACTCTCAGTGATGCTCTACGCCTCTCGGGCCATACTGCCATAGTCCACATCGGAAATTCTCCTTCCTTTGGGAGCTTGTCTGTGGAGTAGGCAGCAACAATGGCTTCACCCTCGCGGTCGCGCCCCTCTCCCATCGCAGTCGCCGCCGCGTCCTGGCCCCTTCTGCCCGATGTCTCTTCCTTCCTTGGCCACCTCGCACAAACCACCGTCGCCTCCCTACGCCTCCTCCTCTCCCAATACGGCCATCTCCGTTGCCTCTCACCAGTGCGTGGGACGCGGAGGCGGCACTGGCGGGGATGCGGATGGGGAGGAGGAGATCGTGGACATCGCCACCGGCGTGGGCCTCGGCGAGGAGGAGAACTGTAACATCCCAATTAGAGAACTACTGTAATTGCGAAAATTGTAAAATATTTTAATTATTTCTCCCGAGTTTCTCCAAAAAGTATTTGGTGTTACTCGAATTTCTCGAGTTGACTTCTTGCCAAAAAGCACAGGTAATAAAATTTTAAAACATTTCGAGCACTAAGTTTGGAAATCAAATTGTTAGAATTCCAAATCCCCTTGAAATATTCATTTTCAAATTTCGATTTACCCGAGGCTCAAAACCAGGAAGAGAAACTGAAACCAAAACAAAATCTCTCTTCCACCCAATTCATATATCTGAAGATTTAAAATACAGGATATCAATATTTATTTTCTCCTGAATTCGATGAGCTTAAACTTTAATAGTTAAACCAAAATTTGAGCCAGGCTTTCAAATTCAAAATCTACTCGCAAATGTGAAATTTTTATTTGCTGCATTTCCAAAAGTCAGAATATGCTAAAATCCCCAATCTCCCTGTTGGGCCAGGCCCACTCTTTTTCTTTCCACGGCCAGGCCGTTTTCTCCTCTTTTCCTAGCCCATTCGGCCGCTCCCTTTTTCTCTGGCCCCGGCCCACCCAACCGCGTTCGCCTCTCTCCTTCCTCCCTGGTTCTTCTTCCTCCCTCCTCCTCCCGTGTTTCCGTCGCACCGAGCCGGCCTGCCTCCCCGCGCAGCTTCGCCCCGGCCCGGCCCGCGTCAGCTCCACCCCGGCTTCGCCTCCGTACGCGCCTTCACTCCCCTACCACTGGCCTAGCACCGCCCCTGTCTTCCCTAGCTCGGCCGCGCGTCGCCTCCTCCCTTCTTTCTGCCGCGGTCCAGCTAACGCCGCCCCCAGGTTCGCTTGGCCTCGCCCCAGGTTCACCCTCGCCCAGTTGCCACCCGTGCTCGCTGCCTATAAGATGCTGGCCAAGCCTCAGTTGCCCCTCTCCCTTGCGCCCATCCAAGCTGCGGTGGGTTTGTGCCGCCGCCGCCCCTCCCCGTCCCGGCCATCTCCGGCGAGTATTCTCCGAAGCGACCGCGTCACATAACGTCCTCGGTCGTCCTCCGCCTCCCCACTCGGTTAATCGCGGAACCATCGCCCGAGCACGCCGCGCGCACGTCCTCTCTGCCTCCGGCCGGCCGTCGCAAATCCCGCCGCCGCACCCACCGTGGTCGATCCCCGGCCGATTCCTCACAGCGAGAGCACCACCTGCGCCGCCCGAAGCCACCCCCATGGTTGGCCGCCGCCCTCCGCCGCCCCAGCGTCCCCGCCACGGTGACCCGGTCGCACCGCCGCCCGCGCACGATGCCAGGCCGCCTCAGCCTCCCTTCGGCCGGTCCAACTGCGCAGGTGAGTTCCTCGTATGGCACTTGTGCTCAGGCGCTCCTCACTTCCTCCCCCTTCCTCTCCGGCCGCCGGCGCCCTATATCCTCCTCACCGTCGGCCGCCCAGGCTCACCGCCCGCTCGCCTTGGCGCAACCCCAGCCGAAGCTGCCGTCTCCCGGAGCCTCCTCGCCGTTTGGGGGTCTCATTTTGGCCGGTCGCCGACGCCTTCTCCACCGCCCTTCGCCGGCGCCGCCGCTGCCATACCCGGTGCCTTACCCCTCCCCTGTTTCTGCTGTGGCTTCCCCTGCTCTGCTCTCAGCCGGCCGAAGACACCCCCATTTCTCTGTCTGTCAGGTGGGCCCAACTCCAAACGAGAATGCAGCCCCCTTTTGCCCTCGTGGCTACATGATCAGCCTATTTGTAAGAAATATTCATGCATTTACCAAAATAATTTGTGAGTAATAATAAGGATGAGAAATTTGCTAATGAATTTATAATGAAAATATCTACGCAATTAAATTAAAAACTTGGCATGAGTTAACCATAGTTCCCAATTGAGGTTGATATATTAATACCCATGTAAAATCAAAACGCGTTATGCGTGGTCTATTTTCTTATGGCAAGAAATCAACATGGCTTCCATAGATATTGAAGTTAGAAATCAAATATGGGAAACTAATTAGAAGATCATCTTTTATAAATCAAAGGTACTAGAAGGTAATCCTAAATACTTAAAGACGCAAGTATGAAGCCTTAGAAATATAGTTTCAATCTTTCCAAACTTTACTCTGGAAACTCGAATAATAACCTTAATCCTATCTCGAGTGGTTAGATGCTATCTTTTATCCGTCCATCTAAATGTATTTAAGCAAAATAAGTTAATCAATTTGGCGAAAATTTGCCACATAAAATATCAAACATGAAGCGCTCATTCAATAAAATGCAGACCGCTAATAATAAGATTGGTTAGTTAATAAGAATAATCAATCTTGTGCACAAGCAATTAGATTTCATATCTCAATTAAGTTGTTAAAAACAATGATTCATTGAGTTGGCCGTTGCTATCCCTGATAAGTTTTGCCACATGAAATATTAAAGTTACACCGAATATTTAATTATACTCACTTTACGTATCCGTATCCTAAAATCATAAAATCATGTTTCCCTTTTTGCTACCATCGATACTCTCCTTCATTTGTCCATGAGTCCTGCCTGACTCATGGAACTTTCTTGATAAATATAAAACAATTTAGAGAAAGTCATCAAATAAAAGTTCGAGTCTCGCCTTTTCCCAATCAGCTGCGTAGATAATTCCCGAAGATGCATCTTCACTTTTGATCCCTCGATCTCCTAAAATTTTCCCTCACGGTAAAGCTATTCAGACAACTCATTCTTTTGTTTAAATCCAGCTACCACTGTATTCATGGCACGCTAATCCGAATTCTCTTTCTATCTCCAAATCGTAATGAATTTGCAATTTAAATTTAATCGGGCATTTATAGTGTTTGGTTTTATTGGTCTTCCTTTTATTTTCTGCGTATTAGAATTTGAAGACTCGACAAGGCGACGGATTCGAACAGTAAGATTGGGTAAAAGCGAGGGCCAGTAATTCAAAGTCATTGATTGAGAAGGCTTTGAGTTGAATCAAGGACCATGGTAAACCAAGCAAGGCAAGTCATCACTTTGATCATATTGCTCCCACATTTTATGCAAATTTATGTTTCTTTAAATTATCAACCTGCATGCCTAATTTAATATGCAAATGTATGTAAAAGTTTAAGGTAGCTACATGCCCATTTGTTGTTGTATTATATTTAATATGCCTTTCCTTGACACTTGAATCACTTAATCCTTGTCACCATAGATATTAATGATAATCTGTACTAGCTATAGATTACATTACAATGCTATGCTAGTCCAGTCAAGTCCAGGGTGCTAGTCGCCCTGATCATCAATCTTTACAACAAAAGAATTTATTTTGGGACAGTCATGGGATGTACGTGGCTGAGTATTTCGTTATGACTGTTTTATGCTTCTCAAAACCCTCAAAATCTGCTTTACCTGTCTGGGCGGTTGGTGAGAGTGGATGGTGCCGATGTCGCACGAGAACCCGCGGTTTGTGGTAAGAACCGCCTGGACGAATTAAGGACTGAATCTTGTGACGACCTCCTTGTGTAAAACAGTACAACCACAAGTCTATATGGGTACGACCTAGCTGATTAACTTACAAAGGTTTAGTTAGATATCACCAGTGGAAAGTGGGTGCCAGGGTATACTGGTTTACTCACAGTGAGGCACAGGGATTTACTGTACTCATACGGCGCAAGAGGGGGCTTCTGACTGTGGTGGATTTAACCCTTCAGCGGTGAAACCTCAGCGGGTGATGTCTAGCTAGATTAGGGTAAGGTAAAGGCTTTGTGATAGATTATCTAGGCCTCATGCCTTAGGAAGCGTGCTGGCTATTAGGATAATTTATCTCTTGTGGGTAAAGTGTACAACCTCTGCAGAGTGTAAACTATTCGAATAGCCGTGCCCACGGTCAAGGGCGGACATGGGAACTTACTCGAGTTAGTTCTATTTCCAAAAGCATTTGTGGGTGGGATAAAACCAGTCAGAGGGACGTACTCTGGGTTTTGAATTTTTCCTGGAGGGAAGTACTTCAGTGGTGAAAACTAGCATAGGTGGGGGTAACCATGCACTGTAAAAGGTGGATGTAACCTACACTTCTATTATTATCACATTCTCGCAATCAATTTCATAAAATCTGTTTCAGTTAAAATTGCTAAGTCTCAGGAGTTTTTCCTATTTATTGTAATTTCAAAACACTGATTCTAGCAAATAAAAGAGCCTCAAGCCTCCCTTGACAACTTTGCATCTATTATTACTGCATCTTGTGTGGTGGCTTGCTGAGTATCATCGTACTCATTCTTGCTTAATTGCTACCATTCAGTCAGAAAGAACAGGAATGTCAAGCCCTGCGACGCTAAAAAGGGGTCGACAGAGCTGGAAGACGAAGAGGCCATGGACTAGGTCGCGAACCCCAGTTGGCTGCCTGTGGGCAAGTCCTGAGGGTCCCACCTATGTGGAGTTTCCGCTGCTGCATTTTATTGATTTCGGCCTAACCGGCCTATGGGTAAGCATTACTGTATTATTTACGCTTCCGCATTATATGTTTTTGATATACAGTAATGTATCTGTGAGCACTATCTACTGATCCAGGGAATAGTGCGGTAGAATCACAGAGGATCTGGGTTCGCTAACCCAGGGTCCGACAAGAACGCCGGTGCCTCCGGGGGCCGGGAGGGCGACGAGGAGATGTGGTGCATCGAGGGCGGCCTGCCCGTCGTGGGGGGTAACCATGGTGACAGAGAGGTGCTAGGATTTGGGTGATTGGATTGGGTCATCTTGTTTCCTATTCATTGGAAGCTACACAAAGCATCCCTATATTAAGATGGGGTTTCTCCCCAAGTCTCCATGTTCGTCCGTGCCCTCCCCCATCTCTGTTGTCGCCGATGTCGTCATGTCGTCTTACGGCTGGGCTAGCAGCAATGGACGACGCCCGAAGTTGACCCCCTTCAGGTGAGTGCTCGATTCCTCAACTTCTTCGTCCTCTTCTACTTTTTGGGTTGGGCTCGAATTTCTGGACATCGCCCGTAAGACGTTTGATTGTATGCCGCAGAGAGATGTAATGTTGACGGATGTTTTGTTTGGTTATTGCTTCAAGCCCGAGGAAGAAGACTCATCCTATCAGGAGTTCGTTAGGATTATTGGTACCACAATTCAGCCTGATCAGACTGCCTTTGTTTAGTTTTGCAGCTTTCCTAAATTATTGGCTGACCAATCCACTTCTCTAGAAACAATGCAGATGCACTTGTTTATTCTAGAATGTTGGCATCTCATGGATCTCTTTGTTTGTAATGTTTTGCTGAACGTGTGGAAGATCCTATTATATTAATTTGGTTAGTGAATTGTTTGATGGTCAGCTAGAGAAAAATATTTTATATTTGGACTTTTTGCTTGTCAGGGCTTGCATGGTGCCGGTGCACAAAATATTTTATATCTTGGACTTTTTGCATCTCAGGGCTTGCAGGCTTGGAAATGGCAGCCAGCGGTATGGTGCTGGTTCACAACGAAGATGCCGCACTGGCCAGTTGAGGCAGTGGCGCTTTTTGATGTTGCGAGTAAATGGTTATCTAACTGATTGACACGACTAAATTCAATCGTGCTCTCATGGAGGATGAAGCTCAAATGGATGATAAGGTAATGAGTCCTATCTTCTAGCCATGGCAGGTCATTCCCTTTGCCTTCTGTTAATAACCTGCTCCTTCTTATATTTGCACGCAGAATGCCTGTTGTAAGAATATATACTTGAAAGGATTTGTATGGGAAGTACATTGTTTCTTATGGTTTGCTCACATCTATTTGAGCTAGCTGCCTACAAGTCTACAGCTTGAGTACTGTTCTGTTGGCAAAGGTACCTTCATGCAGATTACCACTAATCCACTGTCATGTCTGTTTGAATGAGTGTTGTTAGTCGCTGGATTCTTGCTCTTGGTGATAGCAAGATCCTTACTCTCATCGAGAGGATGACACTTGAAGATGGGGCAATTTTCTAGGTTTATTTCTCACACAATGCCATTCCAACCTGAGGGGTTGGGGATACAAATTTATAGGCTATTAACCAGCCAAGCATATGCTAAGATGCTAGTCTAAGATGCTGTCCTAGATGCTAGTCAAGATGCTGTCCTAGATGCTAGTCAAGATGCTGTCCTAAGATGCTTGTCCTAAGATGCTAGTCAAGATGCTGTCCTAGATGCTAGTCAAGATGCTGTCCTAAGATGCTGTCCTAAAGAGATGCTAACAGCCAGTCAAGGATGCTGTCCTTGAAGGGCAGCAAAAGCCAACAAAAGCCAACACAGAGACTTATCCATCACTCTCCCCCTAAGTCTTGTGTGTCTCCTTGTGAGGAATTTGAGCCATCCCGATCCTGGCGCGAAGCTCCTGGAACTTGATCCGCCCAAGAGACTTGGTCAGGAAGTCGGCGAGCTGGTCTTGGGTGTTGATGTAGTTGGCCCGGACACTCCCTTCATCCAGGCAGCTTCTGATGAAGTGATACCTCACCCGGATGTGCTTGCTGCGCTCATGGAAAACAGGGTTCTTCGCCAAGGCCAAGGCGGACTTGCTGTCCACCCTGAGCTCCACTGCCTCCGCGTCTCTGCCAAAAAGATCGCCAAGCAGCCGTGCCAGCCACAGAGCCTGAGTAGAAGCGGTAGTGGCTGCAATGTACTCTGCTTCGCAGCTAGACAAAGCCACTACCTGCTGCTTGACCGACTGCCAGCTGATCGGACACTTGCCGAGGAAGTACAGCGTCCCGCTGGTGCTCTTGCTCGTGTCGATGTCGCCGGCGTGGTCGCTGTCGCTGTACCCGATGAGGTGCGCCGCGCCGGGGCACCTTGGGTAGTGCAAGCCGTAGTCGGAGGTGCCCGCGACGTAGCGGAGGATCCTTTTCACGGCCTGCTGGTGCTCCGTCGTCGGTCGCTGCATGAACCGGCTGACGTAGCCGACGGCGAACGCCAAGTCCGGTCGCGTGTGGACAAGGTAGCGAAGGCTGCCCACAATGCGCCGGTACTGCGTCGCGTCCACCTCCTCCGCCGTACTCTCACGACTCATCTTCAGCCTCTCCTCCATAGGAGTGTGGGCTGGGTTGCAGTCGGTGAGGCCGCCCAGCTCCACGATGCGCTTGGCGTAGGCAGTCTGGCGAAGAGAGATGCCGGAGCTATCCTGGTGGACCTCGATCCCGAGGTAGAAGGAGAGGGGCCCGAGGTCGCTCATCTGGAAGGTGGCCTTCATCTCCGCCTTGAATGCCTCGATCTCCTCCTCCTTGGTACCGGTGATCACAAGGTCGTCGACGTAGACGCCTATCAGCAGGGCATTGCCTCCCTTGCCCCGCCGGTAGACCGCGGCCTCGTGAGCGCTCTGCTGGAATCCCATTTGCTTGAGGGTGGAGTCCAGCTTGGCGTTCCAAGCTCGCGGTGCCTGCCGCAAGCCGTAGAGGGCCTTGCGCAGGCAGAGGACCTTGCTCTCCTTGCCGGGGATGATGAATCCCGGCGGCTGGCGGACGTAGACCTCCTCCTTCAAGTCGCCGTTGAGGAAAGCAGACTTGACGTCCATGTGATGGACGCACCAGCCCTCCTGGGCTGCGAGGGCGAGGAGGAGACGCACGGACTCCATCCGTGCAACAAGCGCGAAGGCATCGTCGAAGTCGACTCCCTCCTGCTGGACGAAGCCACGTGTCACGAGACGCGCCTTGTGCTTGATCACCTCTCCAGCCTAGTCTTTCTTGAGCTTGAAGACCCACTTGAGAGAGATGGCGTGGTGGCCGGCTGGAAGATCGGCCAGCTCCCACGTCTTGTTTCGCTCGACGGCGTCCATCTCCTCCTGCATCGCGGCACGCCATGCCGCGTCTCTCTCCGCCTTGGCGAAGGAACGAGGCTCGCCGTCGTCCTGTGCGAGGTGCAGCTCTGCCTCGAAGTCGCGCTGCGCCAGTTCAGGGACCGGCTGCTCGCCGAGGAGGTCGTCCACGGTACGGTAGCGCAGAGGCTCACCGCCGTGGTAGGCGTCGATGCGATCCTCGTCGTTGGACAGCGGAGTGGCGAACTCCACCGTGCGCTGCTCGTCGTGGGCCGAAGCTGCCGGTGCCGAGCCTGAAGGAGTAGGCGCCGGTGTAGGAGAGCGAGGCGTGGCCGGCGGTGCTGGCGGTGGACTCGCCGGAGCCTGTGGGCTTGCCGGAGCTGGTGGTGGCGGTGGTGAAGGACTCGCCGGAGGTGGTGGCGAACGAGGTGGTGGGGTAGGCGAGCTCGGTGAAGACGAGCTGTTGGCTCCCCCCGCCTCCTCGAAGTGGACGTAGTCGACGACGAAATCGCTGGTCGTCGGAGTCGAGCCGTCATCCACCATCTTGCCCCACGTCCAGCCTCGCCCTTCATTGAACACGACGTCACGCGTGATGCGCACGCGCCGTGTCGTAGGGTCGAGGACGCGGTAGGCCTTGGCGCCCTCCGCGTAGCCGATGAAGACTCCTAGCGTGCTCCGGTCGTCGAGCTTGCCGACGTGGTTGAGCTCCTTGACAAAGGCCAGGCAGCCGAAGACATGGAGGTGGCTCACCGCGGGCTTGCGCCCGTGCCAGGCCTCGTATGGCGTCTTGCCGTCGAGGGCCTTGGTGGGGGAGCGGTTAAGCAAGTGAACGGCAGTCATCACCGCCTCACCCCAGTAGAATGCCGGCATCCCTCTCTGTTTGAGGAGGGCGCGGGCGGTGGCCACCATCGTCTGGTTGCGGCGCTCGACGACGCCGTTCTGCTGCGGGGTGTACGGCGCAGAGGAGTGACGATGGATCCCCTCGTTGGCGCAGTACGCCGCGAACTCGGCCGCCGTGAACTCACCGCCGTTGTCCGTGCGTAGGACCCGAAGCTTGCGGCCGCACTCCGCCTCCGCAGCAGCTTGAAGGCGCTTGATAGCGTCCGCCGCGGCTGCCTTGACGTCGAGCAGGACAGCCCACATGTAGCGGGACACGTCGTCGACGAGGAGGAGGAAGTAGCGCCGGCCTCCAGGTGTAGCCGGTGTCACGGGGCCACAGAGGTCACCGTGTACGAGCTCCAGCTTCTCCTTGGCGCGGAAGCTCGCCTGGCGAGGGAAGGGGAGCCGCCGCAGCTTGGTGAGGACGCAGGTGTCGCAGAACTGCTCCACGTGGTCGACGTGCGGCATGCCCCGCACCATCTCCTTGCTGCCGAGCTGTCTCAGGGCCTCAAAGTTGAGGTGCCCAAAGCGCTCGTGCCACCTCCAAGCGTCGTCGTCGCGGCGGGCTGCAAGACAAAGAGGTTGCGCCACCTACGCGTGAAGGACGTAGAGGCGGTTGCTCCTGTTGACCTTGACGAGGAGCCGACGGCGATGATCCCAGATGCGCTGCACCCCGTGCTCGATCTCCACGCGCGATCCGTTCTCATCCAGCTGTCCCAAGCTGATGATGGAGTTCCTCAACGCGGGGATGTAGTAGACACCGGTGAGCAGCCGGTGCTCGCCAGTCTTGGCGACGAAGATGACAGAGCCGACGCCCTTGATCTCCACGGCGGAGGCGTCGCCGAACTTGACGGTGCCTCGAACGCCTGAGTCGAGCTCGGAGAAGAACTCCCGCCGCCCGGTCATGTGGTGGGTGGCGCCGGTGTCGAGGCACCACCCGTCGGTCTTGTCGTTGCCGGAACTGTCGCCGAGGAGGGCGTGTGCTTTTGGCTCGTCAGGGCATGTACAACCCACAGACGGGTTGCTGTCTGTAAGTTCTTTCCACTTCACACACAGACAACTGAACAGACAGCTTGCACAATGGGTCGTCTATTTGACTGTCTGCAAACTGTTTAATGCATGCATACAGCCATGATCAAGCATGAATATGATTCCTGTATACCATTGTGTTGCTTCTTGATACTTAACAGATCAAGTATAAATAAGATGAATATAATTACAATATTTTTTAGAACCATCAATATAAATTATATATATATATATATAGTATAAATAACAGGGGCACCTAGGTGTCTGGACACCTAGTCTCTCTACCTTTTGATTGCTTTTAGATGCGTGCTAGTGTGATTGAGACTTTCCATCCATGATTAAGACTTTCCTTCCATGATTGATTTAGCATGCCTAATATATTACATACCATACATACCATTGCTCTAGCACGTATCTAAAAGCAATCTAACGGCAGGGAGCCTAGGTGTCTGGGCACCTAGGTGTCCCATTTCAGCGTCCTATATATATATATATATATATAAAATAGTTTTTTCATAAATCAAATAAAATATAGTACGATTACATCATGTAGGTCTAATATACTGCAACATGTTCATACAAGACCATATTCATGCATCCTGTTGATAATACAAAATCTGTTGAGAAATTTGTCATCAGACAATGTTTTATTGTAGACCCATTGATAATACAAAATCTGTTGAGAAATTTGTCATCAGATATTTCTTGTTGATATTTGTTACTGAGTTTCATCCATCATATTCAACAATTATTAGAACATAGTTCCTGGGAGAGGCAAATTGAGGAGTGGCAGAATCCTATTTTGCAAGACAAGAGGTTTCCTGCATGGTATGTTCTAACATTTATCTTAATGCTGGAGGAACTATATGGACAGGTACTTCCCCCAAACACGTTTTCTTCTTACTGAAGACAACCACCTTTCATGAGTACTAACATAGGTGCATCTCTACAGATGGATTGCCACCAATTCAAAGCTTGACAGCAATTGGGGAAAAGAAGTGTTCTCTTGACATGTCAAATGGAGAAACTGATGATGTATATGGTAGATAACAAACAGTATAAAATTCCACTTAACAAGATATTTTGATCATCGGATTAACATCTTAACAAGATATTTTGATCTCAGATAATCCATTTTTGTTCATATTATGTATAACTGCATACATCCTTCATATTATGTATAACTGTTATATACATCCAATCATCCAGTTGGCATGATTAGAAGAAAAATATATTGATCTGAAAAATTACATCACAAGAGCTACACTAGAACACATCTTCAAAAAACAGCTAACAAATCCTCCAAAAAAAAAACTGGTGCTAAACACATCTTCCCAGCAAATTACTTGATCTACATGTGCTATTGAAAGTAACAGCTCACAGCATGGAGATGATGGTTTGGATTATGATAATCTACACCGGCAAATCTACCATTTGTATTGATACAATGCTGCCAGCTATTGGGATTGGGGAGTCCACAGAAATATACAGACACTGACAACAATGTTTGTGGAACTGGAGTCCACAGCTATTTCTGTATAATGGAATTCTGGAGACACTGACAACAATGTTTGTGGAACTGGAACTGATTAGCAGAGAGACTCAGAAACACATTGGAGCCAATGGTCCAAGAAACAGGATAGCATAGAAGCACTGCAAATAAAACTAGAAATTCAAGTTTATATAAAATGATCTTCAGGGCAAGAGCATTACAAAAAGTTCCTTATTGAAACCAGCCCCATATATTCAACAATGGATACATATCAGCCCCGTATATCCCCTGAAATCAACAGAAAGATCAAGACTTCAATTGTTCCCAATTTCTGATGGATCTAGACTTTGGATCAAGCCTATCTCTAGGACTAGGCAATTCACATGGCAAGAGTTTTCCTTAGGAACCCTCAGAAGTCAGAACATCACATGGCAATAGTGCATCCTGATGCATAGCAGTAGCATATGAAATCATCAATATGCAACCACAGCATAACCACAGTAATTTTCTTTCCTGATTCAAATCCAAAGGCAGTGATATACAATTTGAGCGCTAGCTAGATTTACAAATTTCAACTACACTGAAGCAGCCAGATAACCCCCAAGGTAACAGTAGTACATAACCATGCTTCGTTTAGATCTGAAAACACCTCCAGTAAAACAATACTAAAAGGTTAGAATGTACAGTCACAAAACAAATGAAGAGCAGTCCTACGAGACTAGGCCTAGCTAGCAAAATTGGCTTCACAAAACCATCAAATATAAAATATAAACAGTCAATAAAAGTAGCAAACATGTATTTGTCAACATGGTAAACAAAACAAGAGATAGATGAAACATCAGTATATTTCCAGCTGCACATAGTATGACTGTTTGTATTAGTCTAGTGAAACTACACGATGGCATCACAAATGAAAAGGAAATAGTCAGGACCAAATCCATCAGCCTAAACAGCTCCAAGAGCACCGGCCAGACCCCGCCACGGACAGATCGGAACGAAACGGAATAAGAGACAGGCCGGCGCTCACCTTCTCGGACAGATCTGAAATATGCTTCCAATGCAGTTAAATGGGGGATGAAGGGGCGCCGGTGAAGCCACCTCGGCCACCAGGGGAAGAACTGGAGGCGTCAAATGGGGGAGATCCAACCATGGAGGAAGCCGTCTTCGAAGCGCCAGATCCAGACAACGACGAAGGGGATGGGCCGCCGCCAGCACGGAAGAGGGCCGCCGCCAGGCCGGATCCGCGGCCATTGCCGCGGACGAAGCTGCTTGCCGCCGCCGCCGCCGCTGAAGACGCCGCCGGACCCTTGCTCTTCCGACCCAGAGCAACATCCTTGGTCTTCCTTGACGGGGGGTCGCTGTTGGGCTCCATCTCGACGGCGACGAATGGCGGCGGAGCCCAGAGAGGAGAGCAATATATGGGGCGAGAACGAAAGATTTTGGCGCGCAAGCAACATCTCGCGCGCGCCCGAAGCTTGATCCGCGCGCGCCCACAGATGGATCTGAGCTCGTCGACAGGCCATACAACGGAAGCTCAAGCCGGCGATAATTTCTTGGACCACGAGCGCTCCTCGTCCCTTCGCGAGGCGACGAGCGCAGCCTCGCTCCTCATTCATTGCGGAGCTCAGGGGGTTTTCGCAAAATTCATCCGATGGAGATGAGGTATGTAGACGCGCTGTACATGCCCTAAATACCATAGATCTGTAGCCTCGAAAGGAGTTACTCGGGTCCTTGTTTCTTATTCCAGCTTGGTACTCTCGAAGCCATCATTCCAACAAAGCTCCCAGTGTAATTACAAAGTCAACACACAATACCAACCAAACATTCTGTTTGTCTCCCAAGAAACTGACATGGCCATCGTCTCGTACATTTCTACATAAATAACATAGAGATCTGTAGCCTACGAAAGGAGTTGTTCGTGTGCTTGTTGGATCATGGATAACAATTAGAAAAATATAAATGATTAAAATCTACAGTAAAAACTTTTTTTTAATCAAATCTACTATTTTCTAATTATCAAACTTGTCAACACAACAATAACGAAAAAACAAAAAACAGCAAAAAAGAATCTGATACTGTAACTACAGTATATGTTATTGTAGCAAATTAAAAAACCGAACCCGTTGCTTTCAATGGCGCTGCAGCTCAGACTGAATTTTCTTCACGCGCTGGTTGAATAATCCGATGGACGGACTTTTCTTCAATCTTGAATCAACGTCGTGCACGGGGACCGAGGCACTTTGGTGGCTTATTGATGACACCTTGGATTTTTCTTGATGATCCACTGCCCGCGCGATGGAGTGAAAAACATGGCAGCGTGCTGGCTTGTTCCCAGCCGCGCAGAGACGTGCGTCTTGCCCGTGTGGTGATGGGATGCCTCCCCTTGCGTGAACGCATCTACATGCGAAGACCCATAAGTATAAGAATGAAAAACGGTAACAAATAATCTATTTTATCTTATATTTATATCCGAGAAAATGTGAATGTAATAAACAAAATTCGTATTCGAAGATGTTCATATTTATATTTGATAATATTTGTATCCGTATTTAAAAATATTCATATTTGCATTCGTATTCGAGATTATTCAATTCATATTCGATCCATTTCATATGCCCGTCGAGATTCGTATTCGATCGTGTTACATAAATTTGTTTTACCAAGATTTGTTACAGAAGTTGTAGGAGGATATTCGTATTCGACCGAATTAAGTACATATTCAATTCGAATTCGTATTCGTTACGACATTCGATTCGTATTTGTATTCGAGAATATTCAAATTCATATTCGCATGCATTTTAGAAACATAGATTCGTATTTATATTTTAGACTATTCGATCATATTCAATCCGTTTCCATTTCTACATAAGCACCTACAAGTGATGCTTGCTGGACAATACGAAAGAGCTCTGCTCTGGAAATCTGGACACATGTGGACCTCTAAACACCCGAAATTCCGTTTTTGGCCCCTAAACCAAAAAAATTCCGTTTCTGGACCCCTCCCGACCGCGCGTTTCGCGAGATGGCGCCACGTGTCCCGGTCGTGCGGTGTGGTACCGCACGACCGCACTGTTCATGGGTCGTGCGGTACCACACCGCACGACCTGCTGTCCTCAGCGCCGGCCGCGCGACCGCCCGCTCCACCGCGCGACCGCGCCGCGCCGACCGCGCGACCGCCCGCCTGACCGCGCGACCGCGCCGCCCCACCGCGCGTTCGCCCGCCCGCCCGCGCGTCCGTGCCGCCCGACCGCGCGTCCGGGACACGTGGCACCAGCTCGCGAACGCGCGGTCGGGAGGGGTCCAGAAACGGAATTTTTTTGATTTAGGGACCAAAAGTGGAATTTCGGGTGTTTAAGGGTCCAAATGTGTCCAGATTTCTCTGCTCTGCTCTGTTTGTTTCTTATTCCGACTGGATACTCTCAAAGTCACCGTTCCAAAAAATTTCCACTTGTAATTACAAAGTCAACACACAACACCAACCAAACTTTCTATATGTCTTAACTTTGGCCATCGTCTCGTACATTTTTACATAAATGACATAGAGATCTGAAGCACTGGAGCCTCCGCAAATTTTTTAGCATATGTATTGGACGCGCATGAGTGTATGTGTGTGAGCGAAATGTGTGTGGTGTACTGGTGTGTGTCCTCATTGTACTCTCTCAGAAAAGATAAGGAAGCAAAATCGGCAGCGAGAATACCATTTTGTCGTTGGCTCCACTTTCTTAATTGCTCCATGTGCGGCTCTCTTCCTTGGCTCCCACCTTGTCTCCAATCCTAGTAAGGGTGCAATGTGGGTAGGGATGAAAACGGTCGGAAACAGTCGGAAAACTCATCAACCGTTTTCTACTTCTACATTTGAATACGAAAACGAAAGCGAAAGCGGTAAAGCCGGACACGAAAACGAACGCGAACTTACGGAATATCGAGAATTTCGAAAACGAACCAATTCGAACGGAATTATGTCGAACACGGTCGGTATACGAAAATTCAATACGGAATACCGACCTGTAGGACCAAGTGCATAACAATTAACAAGTGACCAAGTACATAACAATTACCAAGTGCATGATCAAATTCAAGTGCATATAATAATTAACAAGTGAATGACCCTTGGTCTTAAGTATTAACACAATAGCCGACACAAATACAATACAAGTCTAGAACAAGCAATTAACAGCTAGCAGAACATCTACAGTTCATCAGCATCATCCATGAGGTCAGGATCGCTTTCCATATCTTTTGCTTCCTCATTGTCCTCCTCAGAGTCCTCATCCCCCTCATTGTCCTTTTCCTACAAGTTTGCAAAGTGAATTAAAATTAGATGTAGCAATAGCATATTTCAGAGCAAGCAGTCAATAAACATACACATACCTCAATTTTCAGTTTAGCCACAACATTAGCCAAAGCCTCAACCTCAAGATCACTCACAATTGATACAACCATTTTAGAATCTGAAAAAAAAAATTGGTATTCCGTATTTCGAACCGTATTTACAATATGGTATATTCCGAATAAAATGTAGAAAAGTAGAAAACGGTCGGAAAACGCCTAAACCGTTTTCGCTCCGTTTTCGAATTTGGTATTCCGTATTTCGAACCGTATTTACAATACGGTATATTCCGAATAAAATGTAGAAAAGTAGAAAACGGTCGGAAAACGTCTAAACCGTTTTCGCTCCGTTTTCGAATTTGGTATTCCGTATTTCGAACCGAATTCGAATTTGTCCGAAAATACGAATTCGATCGGGTCAAATGTAGAAAACGATACGGTTCGGTACGGGATATTTCCGTTCCGTTTTCATCCCTAAATGTGGGAGAGGGAGGAGTGGTAGCAATGGATGAGGGTGCAGAGGAGGTACAGAAGACGAATATGATGTGGACAGACCGTAACATCTTATCCTTTAGTACTACATTATTAGTTTATCTTGAGTTATACTTACATATATTACCTGTTGATCTAAATCGTAGCACTTTTCAATTAACCCTTTTAAGTAAAGCGAGAATAAAAATCCAAACGAGGTGCTATGTGTGCATGCCCGTTCCACATGGGGATTAGGCTTTTAGTGAATTTCAAGCCGCAGGGTGATAAAAATACTTAACCAAAATCAGCATCACATTTGCCAATACACCGTCTCGAAAACAAACAAAACCAAACAGATCTCAAAAGACGGACCAAACAAACCAAACTGAATAGCAGGGAAAAAGAACTATGTAGTCCTAGTAGACCTTGGCAGATCTATCCAAGGAGCCGTCTGTGGCCGCAATTTTATTCTTGTGTTCATTATGTTCTTGTGATTGATTTAGGGCACACACCACTTGCGCATCTCACTTACGCCAACACATGTACACACATGCGTGTGTTAACACACAACGCACGCTGAAGTTATGAAGGCTTTAAGGCCTCACAGAACATGGACACATATATTCCCACTGAATACATACATACGTATGTACTTTGATTAAATAAGTCACACTATGTCGATCTTAGGGATCGAACTCAGGTGAGTCTGAAAGAACACCCTAACTCTCACTAGCGTGCCACTGGCCCCTCGTGTTTGCGGCATTGTTGGTCTTGTGGTCGGCGCACGAAAAAAGATACTAATTAAGGCAATGGTCACACGGTTGATGCACAGCTAGGCAACAATGACAACATCGTGCATAGATCTACAAGAAACGAGCGACGAACAAAATCCAGGTCATGCATAGATCAACAATTAACAACAAACTCCAGTTCATGAAACATTATAAATCAACGTTTAGTACAAACTGAATAGACAACTAGTTCATGTACGTAGCAGAACATGGTACAAAAATTGCTAGCACGAACATTGTTTGGTACGGAACAACAGAGCTGAATCGATGACAACGATAAAGTAGAAATTAAACTCGACCATTAGCATATTCGACTGGAGTTATTTTTTAAAAGCGCGTCCGACAACACGGTAAACTTTATTACGACAGAAGGCCATGGAAGGAGGCATATGATGCAGAGAAAGCACAAACAAGCAGAAACTTTGACCATATCAATAGCTGGTCCTCGTCTTTATTTGTCTTCAGATCATCGTAGTAGCAGTCTGATACCCCGCTGAATCGAAGTAGCACCAATATTGTAGCAGTTCCAGCAAGGGATGACAATCCACAAACCTTACTTTCCTGTATGCTGCATGGTCAAAAATTCAAAAATGGATATCATGCCACTGCCTTGGGATAAAAGCACCACCAGCAGTCCAGCAATTTGCAACAACGGCAAGCAACAGTAGAGGAGCTTGATAAGAAAAAAAATTATGGCACTTTTCTCTTATTCTTGGTGTTCTACAACTTCCTAGTCTGATTAGCAGTTTGGGCAATTTCACATGAACAAAATGTATCACTTCACTACTGACATAACAATTTACATTAAATTTCTTAACATCACCAGAAAACACAACGTAATAACGAAGAAGAGTTTAGAAAACGTTAGTTCTAAAAATAAATGAAGGGTCGAAAACAAAGCCAGTCATCATATTTGCATGTCTTATACTATATTCTGGACTGGTAAGTTTTTAGAAACTTATATATCTAAAGACTTATCATTGTTATTTATTAATAAAGTTATTAATAAATGGTCAAATATTAAAGCTAGTTTCTAAACAAAGTTCCTGTAATGCTTGTCCATCACAAACAGATCCTAAATTCCTCCCTCAAAGCAAACAGATCGTAAACGCAGGAAAAGGGAAACAACATGAAGAAGTGCGTTACAGTCAGGTCAAGACGTCAAGTCATACCTCAGTTTGATACAGGTGTTCACTGACTAAACAGGCATCACATTTTGTAGGATAGCATATATATTCTAGTGTAGAATGAAGCAACCAAGTCGGAATCCTGGCCACTAATTTCAACAAAGGGCTGAGTAATGGAAACTAACGACACAGTTGTACTTAACGAAATAGTACTACATTGATAAACTAGCCATTGTAATATCACTATATCGGATATTCGTGGAAGCAAAAGAAGATTGTAAACAGAAGCAAAAGAAAGGTGAAAGAGGTCTAGAAAACTGATCGGAATACTGCCTCAAGGATCAGCATCCTGACCTTGCAGAAGAAGGCATCACGCCGTTCCCAGCAGGCCAGCACTGGAAAGTTCGGTTGTAGGCGGAGAGGGAGATGACAATGTCATCCCCTCCAAACCAGAATTCAGACTATTCAGTTCACCAATTGAACTTGATTGCCTTGTGTGGCTTTCAGGTGCTGGCTCCTCAGTGGCAACATATTTCACAATAGGCTCAGTTTCAGTTGGATCAACCCTTTTGAGGAGTGAAACCCTTGGTCTCTTAGGATGCTTCTTAGCTGCACTTCTCCAAATTTCTATTGTTCGTTCCTTGACCATACAATCAAGCGCGACTTCCTGAAGATCTTTGAACCATTCGATCTTGATGTCACAGAGATCTTCTATATCTTTACAGAGCAGCTGAAGCCAGACGAGCTTCCGCAAAGCTCCTTCTTCGATTGTAGGGAGGGCAGGAGTTTGCACCACAAGGCATAGGCGTTGCAGGATTCTGAAATCGTCATTTCTGATGACGAAGGGGCTGTTTGGTTGGCAGCCACAGTTTACCACGCCTAAGATTAGGCAAGTTTGACTAACTTTGGGAGCTGTTTGGTTGCAGCCACAGTTGTGGCAAGATTCCCTTCCAGCAAACTAAGTCCTACACGTCAATGACTCAAAAAAGTATGGCAAGATTCCCTTAGGCTTGCTAAGGTGTGGCAAAGAATTTGGCAACCTCAACTTAAGCAAGTGTGGCAATTTTTGTTGGCAAAGTGTGGCTAGCAATCAAACAGCCCCGAAGTCCCCAAGGTTGTCTTGAACTAGCTTGAGGTAACGCAAGCCGGTCAACTTGCCCAGCTTTGATAGATCATTGCCGGGAATTGTCGATGAAAGGCACAAGTCGGTGAGACCACACAACGACATAACAAACTGAGGCAATCTGCTCATGTAACCATGCAGTTTCAGCGAGCTAAGAAAACCCATGCCATGATAACCATTTAAGTTCTCTAGATGATGTATGAAGTTCTCCAAGGAATTTTCGAGATATAGTGATAGAGAACGAACATTACCACACGTGGCCATATCATCCTGAACAAACTTGTTAATAGCCTTCAAAAGGTGCGCCCAGCTCTCGCTACCTTGAAAAGTGGAATCGCACCATATCTTAACCTTTCTCAATTTTTTCATATGAGCGATTAGTTGCGGAAATGCAGAGTTATTGTCTACAACAAATCCCGATAGAGTCTCCAAGGTACTTTTTTCTGATAAGAACCTCTGTAGTTTACTAATTCTGTACATTTTCGTCAGCTTAATCTTTCCAAACAGGTGAGCTAGGTGGGGCAGCCTCATGACTTCCACGGGCAGTGTCTCTATCATCGTCTTCCTCAAGTCGAGTGTCTCTAAACGATGTAACTTACAGATTTTCCTGGGAAGGCTGCTAATACTGCTCCCGAGGCTCAAATATTTCAGATGCCGCAGCATGTGTATACCATTGATGTGATCGTTTTCCAAATCGTTGCATTCTTCTAGATCCAAGACTCGCAACAGCTCACACTTGGCTAAACCCGAAACAGCTTCCCGTGCATTCCCACTGATTGTCAGAGACCGGGCACAAAATTTCTCGCTGCCAGAGGAGCTTCCACTTGCTGGACTGGTATGCTGGTTCATGTCCGATGTGCGCCCATTTGTGGGGTTCTGGATAAAGAGGTGACGGGATTTACTTCGTTTTGGATCACGGAGAGATGTAATGAAATTACCAGACCTGGACTTGTGCAGCATGAACTCGTGCATGATACCATGAGTTCTGCACGTCTTCACTTCTCCATTCTTGCTTGCGTCGATCGGCCGAATGCTATTCCGGTCAATGAGTTCCGTGAAGTAGTCACGTGCGACCTCCAGGTCAGTGCGTGGATGTTCACCGTGTACATATCCTTCGGCTAACCATCGCCTGAATAGACTATTCCTCCTGATGGGACGACCATTTGGGAATACACACAGGTATAGTAAGCAGGTCTTGAGAGGATAAGGATAGCCACGCAGACTGCTGTAGTTATTCGTAATAACTTGTCACAGTTTTGTGAAGGCGTACTGATCATTCTCCATATGGTATCCTAGGCAGCGGCAAACTTCTTCAAAGTCTCCTTCTGTGAGCACATTTCTCCGTAGCAAAAAACTGGCCACACTAACAAGAGCAAGTGGGTGCCCATCACATTTATCCACGATTGATGTTGAACTCTGCTCCAACTCAGGTAAATTTCCCTTCAAGACAGCTTCCAGCAAATCCTTAGAATGCTCCACACCAAGAGTTCTCATATTGTACACATAACCGTTACCCCGGCTACAGACTTTAGCTACTGCCTGAATAGTCGTTGTCACTATTATTCTGCCGCTTGTTTCTTCAGGGAAGGTAGATTTTATACAGTCCCACTGTTGCTCCTCGATGTCATCAAATACAATAAGATACCTAGCAGGTATATTGATAAAATAAAATGTTAATATAACTAGTTAGTTGGCCTGCACAATTGCGTGCTATCCATGGTTGAGCTTGCTTGTTATACGATAGAAACAGTGTATCATTTGAAAACTAATAAGCCAAATGAAACTCATCCAAGAAAAATGAACTCGGCATATATTTATCATTATGCAATTAATCATGGTTATTGGATGAATGAAGTACTATATTTTGGAGTCTGTGACATACTGATATGCATGCTTTTAATTTCTGAAGTGTTACTAATCATGCTCTTCAAATTAAATTTTCATCTTGCAAAATTTGAGATTTTGTAGTACATAGTTTATGTAATTTATTTGAAATAAATAAGCTCTGAGCCTCTGTGTACAATTTTTTTTGATCGAATGAGTGTACAATTCTATACCAATATCGAGTGCAAATCATTGTATGCGTTGCTGAAAGGAAATAATTAATGATAACAAAACACAGTAAGATAGAAAAAAGAAACAATAATGTAATATATTATACAACAAATTTGTTCCCAAATAATATAGTATATCACAAAACATAAGATAGTGGGGATTAGGCGAGCCCTTTCCTGGGCGCGGTTTCTTTTCAGAGAACAAAGAAACCAATGGGACAAGCACATATCATTGTTCCTTATCTCTTGAGTTTAATTATTTTCCGGAATATTACATCCAATGGTTGTGGATTGCTTGTCTCAAACCGAAAGGATGCAAGATTGCTACGTTGACACTCGGAGGAGCATAACAAAGATGGAATAATAAGATACGCTGCTAATTCTACCCAGTGGAGGAATATTGATAGGATATTTGCAGAATTCAATGTGGAACAGAGAAATATAAGATTTGGGTTGAGTACAAATGGAATGAATCCTTTCGATGACATGAGCAACCGACATAGCACCTGGCCCATGAATGTATGCATGTACAACCTTTCTCTTTGGTTGTGTATGAAGCGAAATTACGTTTTGATGTCACTACTTATGTAAGGGCCAAAGCAACCTAAGAACAATATTGATGTGTATCTTTTGGTGGAAAATCTTTTACCACTATGGAACGAAGGGGTACAGGTTTGAAATGCGAATGAGAGAAGTTCACACTGTGCATCATGTTGTTCTACACCATCAATGATTTTTCTATGCTTGGTAACCTGTCAGGGTTGAGTACAAAAGGATGTCTACACTGCTTCGATTATAACGAGAGTGTGTGGTTGAACAATTCATGCAAAACTATTTAAATGCATCACCGTAGGTTCCTTCCAAGGTATCACCCAAACCGCAAGATGAAGAAATAATTTGATGGAAAAAAGAGGACAACTCGGCTCCAAGGACTTTTAGCAGGAAAGAGGTCTATGATATGGTCAAAGATATGGATGTTGTGTTTGAAAAGGGACGTAAGTTGAGGACCCATCAAAAGAACATGTGTAGGAAGAGGTTAATATTTTGGGATTTACCTTATTGGAAACACTTTGAAGTTTGCAATTGCATTGATGTCATGCATGTAGAGAAGAATGTATATAATAGCTTGATTGGTTTCTTACTGAACATTCGTGACAAAACAAAGGATGGTGTCAACACACGGCATGACTTGGTCGCTATGAACATCAGGACTGAGTTAGCACTAATAGAGACCGATAAAGCCTGGACGTACCTTCCCCCCAGCTTGCTACACTCTATGTCTGAGAGAACTGAACTATGCTAGTGCTTACATGGTGTGAAAGTTCCATCTAGTCACTTTGTCAGCATGAAGAAACTCGTTTCTATGGAAGATTTGAAATTAATTGGCATGAAGTCTCATGACTATCATGTTCTAATGACACAATTGCTTCCTATTGCAATTAGAAGTATTTTGTCGAACAAGAATTGAGTGACAATCATGAGATTGTATTATTTGTTTAATGCAATTACTTAGAAGGTCATCAATCCCTATGGACTACATGTTTTGCAGGCCGAGGTGGTGACAACTCTATGTCATGAGATGTATTTCACTTCGTCATTTTTGATATCATGGTACCCCGTGTGAAAAAGATAAAGATATGTGACCCCATGTTTCTATGTCATATGTACCTATTCAAGAGGTACATGGGAATTCTCAAGTCTTACATATGGAATCAATCTCGGCCGGAGGATAGCATCATCAAAGGTTATGCAACCGAAGAGGTCATTGAGTTTTGCATTGATTACATGGTTGGTCGAACCGATAGGCGTACCTCATCTGATTACGAGGAGAGGCTAGAGGGTATCAGGAAGAAAAGCGATAACTCCTAATCTAGATACATACGCTCAAGCCCATTTCATAGTCTTGCAAAACATGACTAAAGTGTCCTTGTATATTAAAGTGCACAAGGACATGCTATGCCAAGAGAATCTAGGCTGGTCGGAGGTTTGGATCATGAAACAACACAACCATCGATTTAACGAATGGTCGAAGGCGCAATTCACTAGAAGGTCATCAAGTGAAATGCTGCAATGGTTAGCAAAAGGGCCAAATTTTATAATGGTGACATGTCAAGGATACAACATTAATGGGTACATATTTTATACAACAAATCAGGATAGAAAGAGCACAGTCCAGAACTCGGGTGTCCGCATAGATGCATTTCATGAACAGTTCAGTACTGCTGGCCTAAGCTCCTACTATGGGGTTGAAGAGGAGATTTGGGAGCTCGGCTACGTAATTTTCAAGATCCCTTTATTTCGGTGTCATTGGGTCCAACTCTCACAGGGTGTAAAGGTCGACAAGTACGGTATCACTACTGTGGACCTCGAACGTGTAGCATATAAAGATGAACCAGTCATACTCACGAGGCAAGTTGTTCAAGTTTTTTATGTAACCAAATAGGCAAATAAGAAGCGTCATTTAGTTCTTCATGGAAAAAGAAGGATTTTCGGAGTTGAGAATGTCATGGATGAGGAAGAGTAAAATCAATTTGGTGAGTTACCTCCATTTAGAGATGGCATCAAGCTCGAGGAAAAACTAAATGATGGCACAAGGTATATGCATGTCAATCATAGTAAAGGGCTTTATTTAAAAGGAAATAGCAAAGTGGAATAATCCCACACGACGAACACCTATTTGGAAACTATTCCAATGTAATTAAGAAATTCGACATGTAATTAAGGAATTATTCTATTATAATTGATTTAGTAATTTATAAATAATTTCTTCTGCGATTGTATCTGCTTGCTTATTTTCAGAGGACATGGCTAGCATTTCTTGAGGCTAGCTAAAAAAATGGATATGTTGCATACAGAAGGAACTATCACATGCGATTTAGTAGCACAAACCGTTTGTGATATACGTATCACAAACGATTCCATAATAGAACTGTCTGTGATATGCTTCCACATCATAGACAGTTCAATAATATATCTGTCCGTGATAAGCTACCACATCATAGATGGTTCCATAATAGAACCATCTGTGATGTGCTACCACATAACAGATGATTCCATTATGGAACCGTCTGTGGTATTATTGTCACAGACGGTTCTTTAATAGAACCATCTGCAATAGTTTTTCTATAAGTAGCACTACTTGCTAGGGTTTGCATTCTTACTCCTCACTCTCACACCCCTCCATCTCCTCGTCCCCCCTCCAGCACCGCCGCCACTATATAATCCGACATCTCCATCCACTCCTTCCTCACCTAACATGGTGGCCCCGTCGCCTCTCCACCTGACACCATCTCTCCTTCCCGATGTCGCCTCTCCTCCCGAACGTATGGATCCCAAATCTCACTTTTTTTACCTCTGTGTGAAAGATCCATCCAATCTGTTAATGTGTATTGGAACCAAAGTTCAATGTGTTCATGAGTTCTCTCCTCCCTATCGCCTCTCCTCCCAAAGGTATGTATCCTAAATCCCACTTTTTTACCTTATGTGTGTTACATCCGTCCATCTCTATTAATGTCTTCTTGATGTGGAACTCAAAACGGAATGGGAAAATAGATGTGGGAGGGAAGGTGGGCCTACTTGTGTTGGGCTAAAAGTGGTAAGGTTGTTAGGGGTGGTCTCAGTGTGGTCCTCACATGGATAAACACATGAATGGTTGTCCCTTGTTGTTTCCGAAGATGTCACCTTATGGTTCTCACGGTCAGCCTTCTTGGTCCTTGGTGGTCCACGCTCTCCTTGGTATCCACTAGTTAGGGGAGAAACAAATTGTGAGGGTGTATGAGGATGGAAGTTGTGGTGAAAATATTAAAAAAATAACTAGGGGATGAATTTAGAGATAAATTGTTGGAGCTGTTGTTTCTATATGAATTGGAGTTCTTAGAGACAATCTTAAAGGAAAGTGTCATGTTATTACTACAAGATCTATTTGGAATGATATATTAATATTCCAAAGAGATATTATAGCAATAATGTATACTAAAGAGACCTTCAAAGGGCATGAAGCAAATCACACACTCTAGTGTGTCAGATTCTATGGAGTAAGTCATGGCTGTTTTTTTCTTCCTCCTCGTCATGCTGTGTGTTAGGCTTGGTTATGTCTTAGGCATAAAATAACCTTTGGGCTGTAAAGGTTATTTTATGCCTAAGATAGTAACCAAGCCCAGCACGTAGCATGATGAGGAGGAAGAGACTCCGGCCATAACCAATTTCATAGAACCTAAGACACTAGTTTGTATCATTAGCTTCATACTAGAGTGTTGCAAAGAGACCTTGTAGCAATAATATACATAGCTGAATGTTTTTATTTCTTAACAACTACATTAAGAACATTAAAGTACGTAAAATCAACCATGTGCAAATATTTACGCTCACAACCCACTGTAATTAGTTGTTTTGTAAAAGAGATGATGCCCAAATAGTCTTTGTCATCGTCATCGACATCATGGAATGGGTTTGACGCTCCCAAGACCAGGGTAACTAAGCGTGGCAGAGTTGTATTGAAAAGGCCAAAGGACCGAATGACCATCACGGAGGTGTCTCCGGATGGGGTCTCTCTACAACTGAAGAAAGTAACGACAGCATTCTAGACAACCTATGGGATACTTGGAAGGCAATGGGTCCCCATCACCACAACAAAATGGAAAGATTTGTCAGATATTGAGAAAGTGCAGTTGTGGATGGAAATTTCAAACTCGTTCGTGATCCCAGCAGAAGTCCAGGGACTCGTGCAATGGCACACAGTACGTGACCATGGATGCACGCTCTTCACGAGGTATCCTTTCATGTCGCTACAAACATGGGAGGCCTTTGTAAGGATGAAGACGAGGACCAAACTTCAATAGGAAAGTGCAGCGCACAAGGCTCTCTAGGTACAAAACACTCACCCCACAGACTCGGCACCACTGTGTACACGGGTAAAATCCCACAATGGATGATGGAGGACGAGGTCACAATCTGATCAGAGGCCTCTCCACCGTTTGTCGGGATTATAAATGAACGCGCCCGAAAATGGTTAAGAGCAAGGTCATTAACCATGTCTTCGGGCGTCGGCTCTTTCAAAAACCCCGCAGACGATGAAGTGTCTCAACGCTTGGTAAGATATGTTAAACTACCTAGTTGTTAATACGTCCATAACTTTATGGGTTCTAAAATAACATAATTATCTCTTGCAGTAAATATTGATTACCGAATCTTTCCAAGGCTCCATCGAAGCAGTTAGGTAGAGGGATATACTATCCATAGCCCTATAAAACAAGAAGCCTTCGAGGACGGAGACCTGCGTTCGTTTTAGGGTGGAAAAGGAGGACAGAGTGATGCCTTGCACAGAGATTCATGCGTGTGCGCCACGTGTAACATATCCGAGAGTGACCCCATGGAGACAAAATAGGGTCTGTCCCCAAAGAAGTTCCTTCCGTTTATTAGGGCTTGGTACCGGAGCAATTCTTGGTGCCAGTACCAGGAATCTTTTCCTTGGTACCATGTCGTCCAGTGCGCAAGTACCAGTACCAAGTCTCCTAGTGTAGGACCGAAATGGCGACAGAGGGGGGTGAATGTCGACTTTAAAATTTGCTCCCCCAAAATACTCACGAAACGATTCCTCTCCAATAGCTACAAAGCTCTCAAGACTGAGCAACTAGAACTGAGCAAAAAGACTGCAAATAGTAGCTACTCGTTGGCCGCAAACTGCATGACATTAAATAGCAGAGCTGCACCCAAAAAGCTAGCTTTTGACTGCTGAAAACTGCACTAAAATTGCTGAATTTGACTGCTGAAAACTGCACTAAAGTTGCTGAATTTGACTGCTGAAAACTGCACTAAAGTTGCTGATTTTGACTGCTGAAAACTGCAGCAAATAGATGATGAAAACAGCAGCAATTTCAGCTGAAAACTGCAGCTGGAAGGGGCTGAAAACAGCAGCAAATAGATGATGAAAACAGCAACAATTTTAGCTGAAAACTGCAGCTCAATTTGACTGAAAACTGCACCTCAAATGGCTGAAAACAGCACTGCAGTTTGCTGGAAACAGCACTGCAGTTTGGGTGAAAATGATGCTGAAAAACAGTAAGCAATAAGAAATATAGACCACCAATCAAACTGAGAATTTGATGAATTTCAGCTGTTCTCCTGAGCCCTAAAGACCAACAAAATGTCCTAAATAGCAAGGGGAGACCAAGAAAACAAAGAACTCAGTTAAAGATCAAGAAAACAAGAAATTCAGACTTGGGACTGAAAACTGAAATGATTCAGAGGACTGAACCAAAACTCAAATTCCCGTCAAATCCTTGGTCCTTTGGCAATGAAACTTTGCAGGTATATTAGCAATAGCACCAGGACTATAGAGTCCAAATTTCATGCCATCTCATAAAAGAAAATGAGTTTTATCCTAAAACCCTAGAATGAACTGAGAACCTGCAGAGGCAAACTCAAAATCCAAACTTCTCATCAAACATTGAACCTTGGCTTATGAAACTTTGTGAATGACTAGTAGATAGCCTTAGGGTTCTCCATGCCAAGTTTCATGCCAACTTGCAACGGGAATCAAGATTTTCCCAAAACCCTAGAAATGTAAGAACAGGAACAGAGGAGGTCCAAATGGAAAATCCGAGATTAAATGGACTTGGCTCTTGGGAGACTTGATCAAATGATCTTGGGGCATCATCCCAACCTAGAGCAACCCATTTTGGGCAATCCCAGCAAGCAAGAACTCGAAAATCAAAAAGTCAAGAAATCACAGAAATGAGTATCGAAGGAAAATGAACGAACAGGAGACATAAACTTCAGATTCTCATTCATTGAAGTAATAGGAGTACAGAGGAATCACCATACGCATGGACATTAGAACCATGGATGATTACAATGAATTTACCACTCAATCCTCTCCTCTTCCTCTCAATCTCTCAACCATACATGCTTGGAAGGGGGAAGAACTCACTCAGGAAAGCTACGAAGGGGACAAGCAGGGAGCACACCTCTGCCTCCACCAACAAACCTCAACCACTAAAGCCTAAAGCCAAAACAACCACTAAAGACTCTTTTGACTCTAGCAAACCCTAATTCCCTTTCAAGTGCTCAAGTGGGCATGCAGCCCCTCCATCCTATTTATAGCCCACGGCTAACGGGTCTCCACCCCGTTACGCCCGCTAAGTCCAACGGAGCCCGCTCCCGCTTGTGCAGCAACGCGAATTTCCCGATTCGCCTCTCGTGCACCTTCCGGGAAGCTTCCGCGCTCCTTGCCTCGCACGCCTCGCAACCACCTCGAGTCCACGTCGTCTTCGACACATCCCGACCGTTCTGACCTCAGCGCCACCTGCGCCTAGTCCGGTCCACCGTGTCTCGCCATGACTCCGCCTCGATGTCCTGCAGTCACACAGACAAGAAACACGTCAAATAGCACCGCTCGATACATGAAAGCGTAAATAGCATTACTTACCATACCAAAGTCCAAACCTGTCGAAATTATCAGAATATACATCCTAATCTCATACGACCAAGTTTGACCGAGTCCGACCGAGCCCGATTGCACCACGCAACGACTCGGCTCCGAACCACTCAAACCAAACTCGACTAGCATAACCAATGTCAATTACTCATCATACACATGTGGTCACCTCCACATGGTTCATCAATCTCCCCCTTGATGAGTATATTGACAAACCCTGAAAAAGCGCAAAGAAGAGTTTGAGTTTAACAAATCCAACATGGTCCAAAGAAAGAAAATGAAGCTAATGACCATGTCGACAGAAAGAACTCTAGAGCAACAACTTAAAGAGCAAATTGTTCTCCAAAGCTCTAAAATGATCCCAAAAGACTTTTTCACTTCTATTCTCCCCCTTTTGGCAATAAACACATCAAGGATGCAAAAGAGAGAATAAGATCACAAACATGGATTAAATGGCTGAAGTTTGATTATTCTTAAGCATTTTGAGCCATGAGAATTATCCATAATGACCATAAAGAGTTACACCAAGCCATAACTCAATAAAACGCTATCTAGATCATGACAACATATATGTAAGTCAGCTAGAGCATATGAATGACAATCTGAAAATGTAGTACATTATGTGAGCAAGTCAAGTCATCAAGGAGCAAAGTCTAGCTAGAGATATCCAAGGATGTTGCCGGCCATGTCAATTAAGCTAAGCGGAACCAAGAAGCTAGTATTGAGACCAACTAGAGTGCTATGCTCAAGAATGGAACATTTGCGCAAGTACTTGGTTCTTTTTGTAGATTAAGCAAATTGAGTACATTAAACATTGTCTTTTGAAAGCATATGGTCGTTTCCAACCCAATTTTTGTTTATGTGCTAGATCTCAAGCCTTATACGACTACTCCAAGCAATAAGCTTAAGAAGATAGTCTAGGTCATCCAAAACTCCCCCTGAGTTCATGCCTCGTGCAATGGCAAGCCGTCTCATGAGAAAGAATTGGTGAAATCAGTTTTTTCGCACAAAAGAGATCTTTTTGCTTTGTAAACATGTTGTACTACCTCATGCTTCATCAAGAGACTAAAATAGCTCAATCTAAGGCTCAATAAAAGATTCAACGCTCAGCTAAGCCTAGTTGACATGGCATGAATCATAAAGGGATAGCTCCAGAAAGACTAGACTCAAATGCTAGCATGACAAGTTTTACTTCAAGTTGGGCAATTTTAATTAACTTATCATGGTAAAAGCTAGTCTACACATATGAAGTCATGATCAATCTAGCATATAAAGCACAAATCATGGAAAGGTGTACAGCATTGTAAACATATCATAACAGGATAATAATCAAGGCTCAAAGCAGTTATATTACAATGCTAAATGCTAAAATGCAGGAAAATTCAGCTCCCTCTCAAGATGAGATGCAACTTTTAGTTCAAGTTGAGTTAAGTCAAAATTTAGCTCCAGAAACTCCCAAATGAACTCTCCCTGAACCAAAGCAATAAAATCGAGAAGCTGGCAAATAAAACCAAACAGGCAGTCCTTAAAGCATAGATAAGATATAGAGACAACTATGGCTCAAACTGACTCTCATCTACCCCATATGACTCCAGGACAATCAGCTGACAGTAAATCACACACTAGAGAGCAAACACGTACCCTGTCTACCCGAGGGTGGCCTAACCCTCGCTAGAACCTACAAGAAGTGAGTGAGCTCAACCTAGTGAGATAAGAAACAGCTAATATGCAGCATCCTGAAAGCACAAGATAAGAGTAAGAAGTCTAAGCAACTCGGCAAGAAAACCACTCTAACCTATGCTGGAAGGACTAAACTCAAATGCACCCCAAGTGCAAAGCAACAGAAATGGGACAGAAGCATAATCAATATAGTAAAGCAGTAACGCCCAAAGCTCCCCCTTACTAAAGTCCATAAGGACAAACCACCCCAAGTTCTCCCCGCAGAGCTGAAAACCTAGAGCTATCCAATGGCTTAGTGAAGATATCAGCCAACTGGCGGTCACTCTCTACAAACTGGAGTACTATATCACCCTTCTCTACATGGTCTCTAAGGAAATGAAACCGAATGTCAATGTGCTTGGTCCGAGAGTGCTGCACTGGGTTCTTAGCAATGTTAATCGCAGAAGTGTTATCACAAAAGAGTGGAACACTGTCTATCGGTAACCCAAAGTCCCGCAGGGTCGAGACCATCCAAAGCACCTGGCTGCAACAACTGGCAGCAGCAACGTACTCGGCCTCTGCAGTGGACTGTGCAACACCGGACTGCTTCCTCGAAGACCAAGAAACGAGAGAAGTGCCAATGAATTGGCAAGTGCCAGAAGTGCTCTTCCTATCTATCCTACAGCCAGCAAAGTTTGCATCCGAGAAGGCTCTCAAGGAAAGACAGGATGAGGAAGAGTACCAAATACCATAGTCAATGGTAGCTTGAAGGTACCGAAAGATGCGCTTCACCGCCTGGCGGTGAGATACGCAAGGAGACGCCTGAAAGCGAGCACACAGACACACGGAGAAGTGTATGTCTGGTCTCGAGGCAGTGAGGTAAAGAAGGGAGCCGATCATACTTCTGTACTCTTTTTGATCAACTGGCTCGCCATCCTCATCTGGGTCAAGATAGGCTGTAGAAGCCATCGGAGTTGACACCGGTTTACCATCACTCATGTCGAAGCGTCTCAGGAGGTCGCGAGTGTACTTGCCTTGATGCAAGAAGGTACCTTCCCGAGTCTGCTTGATTTGGAAGCCAAGAAAGAAGGTCAACTCGCCCATCATGCTCATCTCAAACTCGGTGCTCATGACATCCGAGAACTGTGAAACCAGAGCATGAGAAGAGCCGCCAAAGATGATGTCATCGACATAGATTTGGACGAGCAGAAGGTCACTACCAAGCCTACGGATAAACAAGGTCTTGTCTACTTTACCCATTTCAAACCCATGACTCAACAAGTAGGACTTAAGCCTCTCATACCAAGCTCTGGGAGCCTGCTTAAGTCCATACAACGCTTTTGAAAGCTTGAAGACATGATTAGGGTATTTGGGGTTCTCGAAACCTGGAGGCTGTCGGACGTAGACTTCCTCCTCAATAAGGCCATTGAGGAAGGCACTCTTCACGTCCATCTGGAAAAGCTTGAAACCCTTAGAAGCTGCAAAGGCAAGTAGGATTCTAATGGCTTCAAGTCGAGCTACAGGGGCAAAGGTCTCCTCGAAGTCTAGACCCTCAACTTGGGAAAACCCCTGAGCTACCAATCTAGCCTTGTTTCGAATGACTACCCCATCCTCACTCTGCTTGTTCTTGAACACCCACTTGGTTCCAATGATATTGTGGCCTCGTGGGGGCTCAACAAGCGACCAGACCTTGTTTCTCTCAAAATTCTCTAATTCCTCATGCATGGCATTGACCCAAGACTCATCGGAAAGAGCATGAGAAACATCTTTGGGCTCAAAGGAGGCAATGAAAGCAGAATGGAGACAGAATTGAGATAAGCCAGATTTTGAGCGGGTCACACGCTCGAAAAGGTCTCCAATAATCTGCTCAGAAGGATGAGCTTTCTGAATGTGTCTAGGAGGTCCTGGATGAGATGAAGAAGTGGCCTCTACCTCATGAGTAGAAGAGGTAGGAACAGAGCCACTAGCTCCAGAAGAAGCGGAAGGCAGAGGCTGATCACCTCGAGGTGCGGTGGAAGACGACACCTCAAGGGGTGGATGAAGGACTGGATCGGGTAGACAGCCCTCATCTCCATCATCCTCATCATCCACGAAGATGGGCTCAGACTGCTCTAAAGAACCTGAGATATCGGGCCGAGTCCCCGGACTGGCCTCGTCGAAGGTCACCTCACAGGTCTCTACTAACTTGCTAGACTCGCAGTTCCAAACCCGATAAGCCCGCGAAGAAGGCGAGTAACCTAGAAAGATCCCATCACAAGAACGTGACTCGAACTTATCTAGGTTCCCGGACTTCAGAATAAAGCACTTGCAACCAAACACACGAAAATGAGAGACGCTGGGCTTTCGCCCGTATCTCAACTCATAAGAAGTGCGGTGCAAGTGTGCCAGAAGAAAAACTCGATTTGAGACATGGCACGCGGTGGCTATAGCCTCAGCCCAAAACTTCCGCGGTGTAGAGTACTCATCAAGCATCGTCCTAGCCATCTCGACCAAGGTACGGTTCTTTCTCTCCACAATGCCATTTTGCTGTGCGACGTGCGGAGATGAGAACTGATGCTCTACACCTGTCTCACCACAGAAACTCTCGAAGTAAGAATTCTTGAACTCCGTGCCATTGTCACTGCGGATCGCTCGTAAGGCACTCGGGAGCTCAACAGAAAGCCTACTGAAAAGACCTCGAAAATGTGAAAATGTCTCATCCTTCGAGGCTAAGAAAAACACCCAAGAATACCTCGAGAAGTCATCGACCACGACAAGAACATACCACTTCCCTCCTGCTGACTGCACTCGAGCTGGTCCAACTGTGTCCATATGGAGCAGCTGTCCTGGTGCATCGGTCATAGTGACTGTGACCGGAGGGTGAGAAGCGGCAACCATCTTGCCGTGCCGGCATGGAGCACAGACTAGATCTTTGACAATCTTGAGTTTCGGCAGACCACGAATGAGATCGTGGCCGCTAATTCGAGTCAAGTGGTCAAATCCAATATGACCAAGTCTCCTATGCCAGAACGAGAGGTCGCGGGACTCAGAAGCAACTAAACACCTGAGAGGATCACCAGAAGACTCAGAAAAATCAGCACGAAAGATCCTCCCAAAACGAGAAATCCCGCAAACCAGACTACCTGAAGAATCAAGAATTTTGCAATTGTTTTTCTTAAAGCTCACCTCAAAGTCGTCATCGGTAAGCTGAGAAACTGAAAGCAAATTGTACTGCAGCTTACTAACCAAGGCAACATCCTTAAGAATAAAAGAAGCATTAACATGCACAGTACCTTTGGCGATGACGCGCCCAGACGAAGCATCTCCGAAGGTGATTGTCTCATCACCTGGAGCGCGGGCTAGGGAGGAGAACCAACGGGAGTCTCCGGTCATATGACGAGAACAACCGGAGTCTACAAGCCAAACCTTCTCCTTCCCTACCCGGCGAACCTGAGTCAAACAGAGAGTAAAGTCTCAGTACTGGGATAAATCAAGAGAGATTTTGGCACCCAATACCGAGTAACACGTGGAGCAGATGAAGTAGTCAAACACGACTGACCTCTATCTACCCTACGCTCTCCGTGACTCAAAGAAGCAGAAGGTCTATGAGCAGACCAGAAGCTGTTGCGGGGTCCGACTGCTACGGGAGAGCGAGTCGGAACACCGGCAACACGCTGATCACGCCGTGGGTAATTGTCTCGACGGGGGAAACGAGATGTACCCTCAGGACGGCGGAAGTCACGACCCGAAGCAGCATGAGGACGAAAACCAGAAGACTCAGAAAAACCAAGTCCTCGATGCTGCCCAAACCCGTCAGAAGCAAACCTGGACCTCGTGCTAGTCTTAGGTGCACTCAGGATCTGGGGCTGACCCTGAATACGCCTAAGTGCCTCTGCACAGTCTCTTTGCGCAATCCTGGCGCGCCTGAAGCATCTCTCGATCGAGTGCCCATCCTTCTGACAGAAGGTGCAGTGGTACTTCTTCTTCTGAGAGGTGGAAGTAGCACGAAGAGGCTTCGCCTTCTGAGAGGCCGAAGCAACAGGTGGAATCACCTTGCTGTCAGAGATCCCTTGGACAAAGCCCGCTGATTTGAATTTAACCTCATCAGATCTGGGCTCAACCTCGATCACACCTCCTACGATGGGTCGGAGAATAGCAGGTGGATGCTTCCTCATATCCTCATAGAAATCATATCCTAGACCTTGATTGAACTTGCAAATCTTGGATTGGTCTAGAATAAGATTAAGCTTCTTTTTGCCGCCTACAAATCTCTCGAGAGTGTTCATAAGGTACTGACACTCCCGAAAGAGAGAGGTGCAAGAAGAGCAGGGAGAAGAGGGAACAGCAGGAGGTAAGGGAGCAGATGAAGAACCAAAAGCAGAGGAATGAATGGCTTGTGTACGCACAGCCGACTCAGAATGGACAGTCCTACTGCTAGCAGGTTGGTTCACATCGCTAGGCGTCTCTACCTTACCCTGGGGCTTCTCCCCCTCCTCAGCAATCACATCACAACAAGATTGTGGCTTCTCTAATAAGTCCTTAGTTAGCTTCACACATTTTTCTTCCAATGCAATCAAGTCAATTTTTAGTTTATCACAATTTTCGCATGAAGAGCTAACAGGGTCCTTAGAAGCATAATCAGCCAATTTCTTATTGTGGTCAACCATTTCTTGAAACTGTTTGGAAACAGATTCAAATTTAGCAGTTAATCTAGGACAGTTCGAACATGAAGCAACTGGCTCACATAGCCAAGAATACAACTCAGAAATTTTATGATCTGCCTTCTTTAGATTCAACTTCAAATTATTGCAATTTTCACACGACTCAGGCAGATCAAGGAGCATGGTATAAGGTCCTCTAGCAGCAATGTCCTTACCCTCACATGAGGTGGGAGAAGTAGTCTCATCGGTGTAAGTAGGGTAACAGCCATCCTACTCAACTCTAATTCAGCAAGCAGACTAACATTCTCCATCTTAACACTATCAAGCTCGGAGGACACACTATCATGCGAAGTCCTTAGTTTCTCCATGTCACCCAACAGAGCACAGCATGTATCACAATCATCACGGGAGGGAGCAGATGTAAGTGAAGTAAGCTCCCGTGATAATCTATCTACTTCCTTCTCTAACTCAGAACACCTAGCCCTAGCTCTAGCATGAAAACCACCTAGCTTAAGAAAAGCATGATTAAGCTGGTCGTAGGTGGGGCATACCTCGTCCGAGTCGGAGTACAGCTCGCTGTCGCTCAGTTCGCCCTCGAGGGCCATGAAGCACATGCCGGAGAAGTCGTCGCCGCCATCCTTGGGCTCTTGGTCACCCGTCCCGTCGTCGTCGCTCCATCCCTCCACCTCGCTGAGATCGAGGTCGTCGAAGGCGGTGAGGACGCGGTGGAAGAGCTTTTTGGCTTTGCCAAAGTTGCGGAACTTCTTCTTTCCCGACGTCTGAACTGGAGTCTTCTTGTTGCGGTTCTTGTCGGTGTAGTCGTTCTTGCCCGAACCGCCGTAGTCATTCTTGCCTTTCTCCAGCTTGGGGCAGTTTGCCCGAATGTGGTTGGGGCCACCACACTCGAAGCAAATCACGGGTTCTCCCCTCTTCCTGTCCCTCCTCCTCTTGTAAGCATGGGAAAACTTCCAAGCTAGGAGGGCCAGTTGCTCATCCTCGAGCTGCGCTAACTGATCATCAGTTACGTCACATAGAGGAGCGAGGGAGAAACCGCAAAGCGAATCAGAAGAATGACCAGAAGAAGAAACGGGATCGGTGACCAAAGCCATCGACTGTGACTTCGACCGACGAGAGACAACGTCAATCTCATGAGTCTTGAGGCGTGAGTACAACGCGTCAAGAGTCAGGGTCGAGAGGTCTGTCGTGTCTTTGATGGTGGTCACTTTCATTTCCCAAACACGCAGATCGAGTGCCGCGAGCATCTGACGAGCGTTGTCCGAGTCGGGGTATGTGAGACCGACCACTCGGAGGTTGCTCAAGATTTTGTGAAATCACGAAAAGCACTCGTCCCGGGACTCATCAGCAAGCATCTCGAATTTGTTGTATTCGCGCTTGAACTGGTCCTGTCGAACCGTCTTGATCTGGGTGGTGCCCTCATGGTATGCATCGAGGGTCACCCAGATATCGTAGGCGGACGACAGGTGAGATATACGGTCAAACTCGCTACAGCTCAAACCCTGGATGATGATGTTCCTTGCCTTTGCATTAGCCTCAACATCAGCCATATTCCCGGCATTGATGTTCTCATCAGTAGGAACAGCAATTCGTACTTTGACTTTCTGCCAGATGGCATACCCCTGGGCCTGGATGTATGTCTCCATTCGGCTCTTCCAGAAGGGGTAATCGATGCCATCGAACACGGGTGGCTTGGTCGAGTACTTGTCCGTCGCCATGGCTCTTGAGACCGGTTAAGATCTATTGAAAAGAGCTAACCGGCTCTGATACCAATTGTAGGACCAAAATGGCGACAGAGGGGGGTGAATGTCGACTTTAAAATTTGCTCCCCCAAAATACTCACGAAACGATTCCTCTCCAATAGCTACAAAGCTACCAAGAAGGAGCAACTAGAACTGAGCAAAAAGACTGCAAACAGTAGCTACTCGTTGGCCGCAAACTGCATGACATTAAATAGCAGAGCTGCACCCAAAAAGCTAGCTTTTGACTGCTGAAAACTGCACTAAAATTGCTGAATTTGACTGCTGAAAACTGCACTAAAGTTGCTGAATTTGACTGCTGAAAACTGCACTAAAGTTGCTGATTTTGACTGCTGAAAACTGCAGCAAATAGATGATGAAAACAGCAGCAATTTCAGCTGAAAACTGCAGCTGGAAGGGTCTGAAAACAGCAGCAAATAGATGATGAAAACAGCAGCAATTTTAGCTGAAAACTGCAGCTCAATTTGACTGAAAACTGCACCTCAAATGGCTGAAAACAGCACTGCAGTTTGCTGGAAACAGCACTGCAGTTTGGGTGAAAATGATGCTGAAAAACAGTAAGCAATAAGAAATATAGACCACCAATCAAACTGAGAATTTGATGAATTTCAGCTGTTCTCCTGAGCCCTAAAGACCAACAAAATGTCCTAAATAGCAAGGGGAGACCAAGAAAACAAAGAACTCAGTTAAAGATCAAGAAAACAAGAAATTCAGACTTGGGACTGAAAACTGAAATGATTCAGAGGACTGAACCAAAACTCAAATTCCCGTCAAATCCTTGGTCCTTTGGCAATGAAACTTTGCAGGTATATTAGCAATAGCACCAGGACTATAGAGTCCAAATTTCATGCCATCTCATAAAAGAAAATGAGTTTTATCCTAAAACCCTAGAATGAACTGAGAACCTGCAGAGGCAAACTCAAAATCCAAACTTCTCATCAAACATTGAACCTTGGCTTATGAAACTTTGTGAATGACTAGTAGATAGCCTTAGGGTTCTCCATGCCAAGTTTCATGCCAACTTGCAACGGGAATCAAGATTTTCCCAAAACCCTAGAAATGTAAGAACAGGAACAGAGGAGGTCCAAATGGAAAATCCGAGATTAAATGGACTTGGCTCTTGGGAGACTTGATCAAATGATCTTGGGGCATCATCCCAACCTAGAGCAACCCATTTTGGGCAATCCCAGCAAGCAAGAACTCGAAAATCAAAAAGTCAAGAAATCACAGAAATGAGTATCGAAGGAAAATGAACGAACAGGAGACATAAACTTCAGATTCTCATTCATTGAAGTAATAGGAGTACAGAGGAATCACCATACGCATGGACATTAGAACCATGGATGATTACAATGAATTTACCACTCAATCCTCTCCTCTTCCTCTCAATCTCTCAACCATACATGCTTGGAAGGGGGAAGAACTCACTCAGGAAAGCTACGAAGGGGACAAGCAGGGAGCACACCTCTGCCTCCACCAACAAACCTCAACCACTAAAGCCTAAAGCCAAAACAACCACTAAAGACTCTTTTGACTCTAGCAAACCCTAATTCCTTTTCAAGTGCTCAAGTGGGCATGCAGCCCCTCCATCCTATTTATAGCCCACGGCTAACGGGTCTCCACCCCGTTACGCCCGCTAAGTCCAACGGAGCCCGCTCCCGCTTGTGCAGCCACGCGAATTTCCCGATTCGCCCCTCGTGCACCTTCCGGGAAGCTTCCGCGCTCCTTGCCTCGCACGCCTCGCAACCACCTCGAGTCCACGTCGTCTTCGACACATCCCGACCGTTCTGACCTCAGCGCCACCTGCGCCTAGTCCGGTCCACCGTGTCTCGCCACGACTCCGCCTCGATGTCCTGCAGTCACACAGACAAGAAGCACGTCAAATAGCACCGCTCAATACATGAAGCGTAAATAGCATTACTTACCATACCAAAGTCCAAACCTGTCGAAATTATCAGAATATACATCCTAATCTCATACGACCAAGTTTGACCGAGTCCGACCGAGCCCAATTGCACCACGCAACGACTCGGCTCCGAACCACTCAAACCAAACTCGACTAGCATAACCAATGTCAATTACTTATCATACACATGTGGTCACCTCCACATGGTTCATCACCTAGTACTGGTAAAAGGAGCACCCAGCTTTCCAAATTGGCTTTTCCACTCTTATCTTGTTTCGGAGATAAGGTAGAGGGTCATAGGTGCATCACGCACCTTGCTCCTCTCACTCCCGTCTTGCGCACATATCTCTCCTTCATTTTCCTCACCGCAAGTCATCCTTCTAAAAGTCACTTTTTCAGTTATTATTATTCATATTCAGCCAAAAGCCATCAGCCATAACCAAAATCATCAACTATAGCCAATATGAGCGGGCCTTCCAAACACACACCACACCCCACTCTCACCCCTCTCACTGTGCAGGATTGCAGCACCCCTGCGTACGTGACGCCATAGCCCCTACTCAAGTGCCCATCTCATGCCCAGGGTTAGGATAACCGGTTGCAAAATTTTAAGTGGGGGATGCCGATAGGACCAATTATCGGTTAATTTTGGTGGTTTTTGGCCCAAAAAATTCAAATTTCGTTTGAATTTCTAACTAAAATCGGTTTAAAATTGCTCTAAATAGGAGTGAACCGAGTAAGCCGGTGAAAATCACTGTAAATTCAAGTTGAACCGAAAAATTTGAGGCCGATTTGTCTTTTAACCAGGGGGTCTCGATAGAACCATTTTTTTTTTTTTTGAAAATCGGCCGGTTATCGTAACCATACTCATGCCTCATGGACCTCACGCACCCAGGATGCTGTTGACCGGCGGCGGCTGGCCATGCTTGACGCGGCGCCTGGGCTTGTGCAGCATTCGGTCTTGGGGGTAACAGCGAAAAATTTGTCATGATTGCATTGTATGCCAGCCCCCCTATTTCTTGAAAACAAATGACCTCTGCTAGCAACTGCAGGCTCCAAATTGTACTGGAATGTACGTTCGTGTCAGTACAACACATGTTAATACAACTTTTTTATGTGTCCCAAATATTGTTTGTGAACAGGGATATGGTACGAGAACTGATAAGTAGCATAAGATAACATGGTACTACATGGTATCCACAACAAGGATCAAACGAGACCTTGTCATGATACATACATACATACATACATACATACATACATACATATATATATATATATATATATATATATATATATATATATATATATATATATATATATATATATATAAAAAGCTCGCGAGTGCTTTAATACTTTTCCAAAACAAAGCTATACAAATCATAAAGTAACAAAGCTTATCAACTCAGCTTCTTTATGATCCGTGCAACTTTCCTTCAGAAAACAAGTCACTGTCTTTATTCACTTTGTAGGAGCACAGCGTTATGGATAGACCTCGAAGACACTTCGAGCTCCTAGTTTCTTGACAATCTTATAGTCGCTGAACCCTGCTTTCATGAAGATGTCGCGCCAGTCATTTTCATCCCGCTGACGTCCTCTGGTATTCACCAAGAAGAGCATGTCCATCAAGAGATGGGTTTCCAACATTGGCCCTGACGAAGAGCCGAGCACTATATCAACGACGATCACCTTTCCTCCTGCTTCTCGCGAAGGAATGGCCTTCTTGCATTGAGACAGGATCTTAACACAGTCCTCGTCGCTCCAGAAGTGCAGAACAAGCTACCATGGGTAAACTTCCATAAAATTAAGCCATGCATAACCGAGAATGTTAAATTTAAGAGCTTAAGATAATTATTTATGTCACGGACAGAAAAATGCGTTAATCTTAAAGTAAATGTTTTATATATGAACAGGTTAGCGGAGGTCGATCGACCTCTCAATTCCTCATGCAGATTAGAATCCGTGCAATTTTCTTTTGCATTGAAACATGTAGAAAGACATTTCCATTGGTTTACCACTTTATAATACCTTGAGCATCACAGCTTGAGCAGGTGGGATGGACTTGAACATGTCACCTGCGACGTAGTTGACAACACCATCAGCCGGGATCTTCTCAATCACCTGCGGAAGGTCCAGCACGGTGCACTTGATTTGAGGGAAGGCCTTGACGATGGCCCTCGCCGTCGTGCCGTCACCACCACAGCAGTCAGTCAATGACTCCAGCCCGTTGAACACGTTGCTCAACACCCGCAGTCCCGCGCCGATCCCCAGGTGGTCATGGGCAGCCAAAGCTTCATGGAACACCTTGTCCGACTCTGGGTCCAGGCGCGCCATACTCTCATCGAAGAGTGTCGCGCCATGCACATCTTCGAATGGTGACGGCGGTGGTGACACCACGTCCTTCTTGAACCAGTCTGCCAGCCCCATCGCTGCCTCTATGTAGTGCTTCGAGGATGTGGCGAGCACAATGGCCTTCTGGCTGGCGTGGCTGTCAATGAGTATACCATCCACCAGGAGGTAGGACAGTTTGTTGAGGAGGTAGATCGGCACCTCGGTGGTGTCGTTGACGGCGAAGACGCCCGACGTGACCAGCAGCCGCATGAGGCGGCCAAGGAATGGCTGCTTAGCCGGGGAGAGGGACAGCGCGGTGATCAGGTCAGGCAGTGATGCGGCCCCACCGAGTCGGTGGATGGCGGTGGGGATGCCGAGCTGGACGGCGCACTTGAGTGCCATGGGCTTGAGGTAGCAGATGCTGAGGCGCCACAGGTCGGCCTGCGCCTGCAGCAGCTCGGCGTCTGTGGGGACCATCAAGTTCTGAGCCTGAGCCGCCATTGCTTGCTCTATCTATCTGCCTATCACCGTGTCTGTGTGCGGTGTCTGTGTTCTGGGTGCTTGGCGATGATTTATATAGTGTGGATTAGCTAGTATTGAGAATAGTGAATAGGGTTATGATAACCGGCCGATTTTCAAAAAAAAAAAAATTTTGTTTCTATGGGACCCCGGTTAGAGTACAAATCGGCCACAAAATTTTCGGTTCAACTTGAATTTACACCGATTTTCACAGGCTTACTTGGTTTACTCCTATTTAGAGCGATTTTAAACCAATTTTAGTTAGAAATTCAAACAAAATTTGAATCTTTCGGGCCGAATTAACCAATAATCGGTCCTATCTAGCGGCAGACCTAGAGCCAAATTTTAGAGGGGGGGCTAGTGGGACATAATGCATAAAAAATAAATACACTAAACATAAAGCAAACTATATTTTGCAATCTAAAATAACACATAATTAGAAAAGAGATAGTAAAAATACAAAATACAACAAAGATTGTACCTCGGTAATAGATAATGTGCCTCCCAATGCCCATAAAAATATGTAAGCAATTATCTGTACACCAAAATTAGCAAACTTAGTGATGAAATTAGAAATTGTATTTGTGAATAGTTATAAAGAGTGAAAAAAGGATGAAACATATCAGTAACTAGGATTGAGTAGTAGTAGTGCAAGTATGAGGCAATAGTATTCTACGAGATTTCATGCTTTGAAAGCGTTTTCTAATTCTATCATCATCAAGGTTTCTAAAAATATCTCGCTCAGTGCAGCATATCATCAAGTCACTGAGCCACTCATACGCTACTCTATTGCGCAAATCTGTCTTGATAATATTCATTGCCGAAAAGACTCTTTCAACCGATGTCGTTGCTACTGGAAGGATCAATGTTAGCTCAATGAGACGATAGACCAATAGGAATGTTCTATTTTTTCATGTTTCAACCATCTTTTGAGCTAGCTTTGCAATATCACCACATCCATAGAATTCTACACTTCTCTTGACATTGAGAACAAATGTTTGAAGCTGATTTCTTAACAACAAACGGTCAGCTATGTCGAAGTCATTAGCATAAATCTCAGCAAGTCGAACAAGCTTATCTACATTAAACTTGGAGAAAGAGTCTCTTGGATCAAGACAAGACATGCATACCAGTAACTCTGAAGAAACTTCATTGAACCAATGGTTCATCTCTGATGTAATGGCATCAATAGCAGTAATGAAAATCTCAACATGGTAATAGTGAAAGTAAGTCACCGTATGCTTCCTACGTGCAGACATACCTCTAACTGGAATGAGTTCTTCTATATTTGGCACATGAATCTCATTTAATTCACAAAAGCTTTTTACTCGCTGGAAATAATGGCTCCCATCCATTGTTTCTCATGTTCTGCAAACACATTTTCACATCTATAAGTAAATCTATAGCTTCAACAATATCTTGATCCTTCCTTTGCAAAGCAAGTGATAACTCACGTGTAATGCTTAGCAAGTCTAATAATAAATGTAAGATAAAAACAAATTCAAAGCTTTCCATTTTCTGTATCAATCCAGATGCTCCACCATGACTTGATGGTTGACATGCATCTTTACTCACAATCTCTAGTACCTCTAATACCGCCTCCCACATTTGGTAAATACGCAGTATGGTTTTTAGATGAGAGCCTCATCTAGTATCTGAAGGTCTAGCTAGACTCATTTCTTGATGCAACTCTATGCCAGTGACAGCCTTATCATTCTCTAGATTCTCTAACAAGACATCTTGATGCTTTGCAAGCAATGCATCCATTCTTTTACAAGATACACTCACAGTGACCACTATCAAGAGAATATAGTTGAAGAAATCAGCAATACCTCTACTACAACTTGCAATAGTCACAACCACTAAATGTAATTGATGGGCAAAGCAATGGATATAGAAAGCATACGGATTCTCATCTCGGATCTACCTTTGCAAGCCATTAAATTCTCCTCTCATATTTGAAGCTCCATCACAACCTTGCCCTCATAGCCTAGAAATTGGTAATTGGTGCTCTCCAAGCAAAGCAAATAAAGCTTCCTTCAATGCAGCAGATGTACAATTGCAAAAAAAAAAAAACCTAAATCCAAGTGCCAACCATATTGCATGAGTTTGAGAAATATTGTTGGTAGAGCTGTGCAACTCTGCAGAGTACAACAAATGGTATTTGAATACGCCGTGCTTCCAGTAAATGATGTTGTGTTTTATGGATGATTCCAACAACAAATCATAAGTAGAATTTGAAGGATTTTGATATGAAAATTGTGGATAACGAACCACTTCTATTAATTAAGTATTGTTTTACTATTTTAAATGTAAAGTTCTTTATCAACAAACTTGCATCCACAAATATTATATTACAACATGTGACAATCTATTTGAATTCCTTGCATATTAGTTATAAAATTTTCCCATGTAGCTTGTTGAGCATCTAATGTACTCAATCTTGCTTATTTTTATTAGAACAGACACCAAAAGAAGAAATGATGTTTTAGTTTTTGTGTTAAGGGTATGACCGCACTCAAGCGTTCCAGTAGAGATTTTCTTCGGATCTTCTGAATGTAAATTAAGTTTTGGGTTTGGACACCTGTATAGTTTATAATGTTGAGGTTATATCATATTTTAATCAAGTTAACCTTTTTTAAATACCTGTAAGTAGGTATGATATTTTTTTCTATCAATAACTGAACTCTTGAACTGTTGCGGGAAGTATGATGCTCTGTTTCATAAAAAATGGGAGTTACATATATGAACTGACACGCCCCATCTTTGGCGTGCTAACTTGGTACATGTACATATGCTAATATGTCATGCCAAGTTGCTAACAGGGCTTTGGTGGTGATCGGTTCGGCTGAAAAGCTCATGGCTTATGGCTGAAAATACTGTAGCTGGCTGAAAAAAGCACTGTAGCTGACAGAGGCTTATTTAGCATAATTAAATTTTAAAAAATTTAAAAATATAAAAAATATGTTAGCCCATTACGTATAATACAAACAAATACGGGAAAAAAAAGAACCGGCAAAAAAACTCAACAAAAAGCCAAAAGTTCAGAAAAACCGGCAAAGGAGTTTGAGGACTGCTTTGTTTCCCAGAGAAAATACACCAGCCGAAGAACTTTAAATGGCAGCCTCCTCCTACTGATGTGTCGAAAACCAGTTCGAATGGCGTCTTCTGCGACCGATCGAATAAAAGGAGGGTCGAGTAAAGGGAAAGAAAAAGCTTCTATAATTATTCACCCGCCCTTTGGTGACCAACACCATGTGTTGTGATGCATTGTGGCCAGGTCTTTAGCTTGAGAACTAGCCTTAAGCTTTTTTTACTTATGGCCTACTTAAAGTCACCTCTGTAATGTATAAAGTTGATCTTGAGGTGATTTAAAACCCTCTATTTTTATACACTACATATGCGCTTAGACTAGGACACGAATGATTGTCGTGTGTGTGTGCAAGCAGGAATCGTTCAACCTCTGCGCAATGGACACAACTGAGTTGACGTGCCATAATGACAGGCGGGACTCACATTACACTGTGATATATGTACACTTCCCTAGAGCACATGCAAATGGGTGCATCGGCCAGTCTCGTGTGGGGGCTATGACTGCTTGTATTTTTTGAATTTGCTACTCTTCTCTACTCTAGAGCACATGCAAATGGGTACAGGCGGGACTATTTATGTTGGATCACTTTACACTGTGATATACGTACTCTTATCTAGAGCACATGCAAATGGGTACATCGGTCAGTCTCGTGTGGGGGCTATGACTGCAAATGGGTACATCGGTCAGTCTCGTGTGGGGGCTATGACTGCTTGTATTTTTTTGAATTTGCTAACCCATAAACTAATGGGAATCTTCAGCTTGGACCGATAATTTGTTAAAACTACGGAAGATAACTTAGGGTGTACCGGTAATTTTGAAAATTTGAAAACTCAAAACATTGATGGTAATTTGGAACTTAGATGGTAGTTTTTTTATAACTTTATATGGTAACTTATGGCCCAGCTGATGGTATATTGTTACAATAAACTCATGGTAATTTTGACTTAAGGTGGTAAATTGTTAATTTATCAATGGTATCCTAAGATCAAACTGATGGTAATTTGTTAAAAATGTAGATGAGAAGTTATGGTGTAACCAATTGCTCTCTCTCGACAAAAAAAGGAAGGCCGAATCTGTGCCCCATAAGACTAAGGGGGCATTTATATTAGCTACCATTGATGGTTTTTTGGTTGCGGTTTTAGACTCAGGAAGCTGTTTGGAGAAGTAGTTTTGAGAAATTGCTTGGAGAAGTCGCTCCGTTTGTTTTAACTTATAAAGAAATCGAACTTAAAAAGAACATAGCCTAAAAAACCACATTTGGGTTCAAATGTAATTCACGAATAGTCTAGTACAGTTTTGCAATGTGAGTACACTACTACAGAAAACCTAATACTAGACGGCCAATCACAGACGGTTTGACTAAACCGTTTGTGATTGACACTAACACAGACGGTTTTAATTTGGACACCGTCTGTGTTAGTGGCGTCAGATAAAACGAGTATCACAGACGGTTGTTGTTAAGAACCGTCTGTGAATGTTCACAGACGGTTTTTAACAAGAACCGTCTGTGATGTCCCTTTGTCTGTCATATTCTGTTCATGATCAGAGGTTAATATATAAGTACACATTGCTTCTAATAACTTAACTACAGAACTACTGAGACAAGAGATCACAAATTAAAGGCAAATTTATTAATTTCAATTAGAGACAAATTTATTACAAAAGTCGCACAGGTAAAGAGTTTCCCAGATTGTAATCTTTTGGACTTCGTACGCTTCTTCTTCGACTTTGGGACTTGGAGGATCAGCCGCTGACTTCTCGAACGCCGTTAAGATTGTCCTTGTCCTCAACACTTCCTCCTCCAGCCTGAGCAAATGATCAGTAGCATAGCCCATAATGTCGTAGAGGATAGCATGAAAAGATTCCTCAGAATTTGCCGTTTTTGCTTGATCGGCAAGGCTATCTATCAGTCTCTCTAATGCGTGTAGAGCTTCTTCCGCTTTGCGCACATTGTGGAGAAGAACCAGGGTAAGGGTTATTTCCCTTTCTTGAGCGGCAGCGAGACGCCTCCGTTGATGGCGGATGATTAGGTCGAGCTGACGGATGCAAGAAATTCGGGGAAGGAGAGTAGGGCGTGTGCGGAGAAGCTGCTCCAGATGCAAATTGCTGGCCGCCTGTGTAAGGTTTCGGCCGAACAATTCTTGATGAACAGATGAGAGGAAGGAGATGATCACAAGAATAGTAGAAGCCATATTGTACGTACGTAGAAGAGACCTGGATTAGGCGCGCATATTTAACCTTTAGAACAGACGATTCGTATACCCAAACATTAATGATATAGACGCTTCGTATAACGATCGAGAGACGTTAATTAGACGATCGAAACACGAAGCGTTCTGAAATAAAGATTTATCACAGACGATTTTTAAACTTAGAACCGTCTGTGATATTGATATCACAGACGGTTCTGCGTCTAGAACCGTCTGTAATAAGCCTCCCTATAAATACGCTCTGGCTAGGGTTTTCGCCGTATGCTGCAGTTATATTCTACATCTAAATCCCGATCTGTCTCGTCGCCGCTGCCTCCCCCGAGCCCTCGCCGGCCGCCTTCCCGAGCCCTCGCCGTCCGCCTCCCCGAGCTGTCCGCATTCGAAGACCGACGCTCGGCTCGCCTCCACGCCCCGCGCCTCCGCTCGCCCGTCGCCTGCGGTCGCCTCCCCGAACCCTCGCCGGCCGCCTCCCGGAGCCGTCCGCATTCGAAGACCGACGCTCGGCTCGCCTCCACGCCCGGCGCCTCCGCTCGCCCGTTGCCTGCGGTCGCCTCCCCGAGCCCTCGCCGGCCGCCTCCCCGAGCCGTCCGCATTCGAAGACCGACGCTCGGCTTGCCTCCACGCCCGGCGCCTCCGCTCGCCCGTCGCCTGCGGTCGCCTCCCTGAGCCCTCGCCTTTTATGTGATGCTATGATTTGCTTTTTAAAAAAACGATAGTAATTGAGTATAAATATGTTGCATGGTGTGGAGCCTTGATAGAACTTTGTTTAGAGATCTTGTAGTAATAGTATATGCCACATAGACCTTCAAGAGGCATGAAGCAAGTGACACACTCTAGTGTTCCCGTTCAATGAACCGGATACACTAGTTTGTGTCATTTGCTTCATAGAACTTTGTTTAGAGACCTTGTAGTAATAGTATATGCCACATAGACCTTCAAGGGGCATGAAGCAAGTGACACACTCTAGTGTATCATGTTCAATGAACCGGATACACTAGTTTGTGTCATTTGATTCATAGAACTTTGTTTAGAGACCTTGTAGTAATAGTATGTGCCACATAGACCTTCAAGGGGCATGAAGCAAGTGACACACTCTAGTGTTCCCGTTCAATGAACCGGATACACTAGTTTGTGTCATTTGCTTCATAGAACTTTGTTTAGAGACCTTGTAGTAATAGTATATGCCACATAGACCTTCAAGGGGCATGAAACAAGTGACACACTCTAGTGTATCCTGTTCAATGAACCGGATACACTAGTTTGTGTCATTTGCTTCATAGAACTTTGTTTAGAGACCTTGTAGTAATAGTATATGCCACATAGACCTTCAAGGGGCATGAAGCAAGTAACACACTCTAGTGTATCCTGTTCAATGAACCGGATACACTAGTTTGTGTCATTTGCTTCATAGTATTAGCAACTAAATTTGTCACCCGCGTATTCTTCAACATCATCGCCAGATGCGTCCCCTTATATATGTAAGATGGAGAGTTCCACTGCGCACAATGATTTTTAATTGCTCTTATCACTCTGTAATTGTGAATTTGTTAATGGATATTTTATTTCATTTCAATTAATTCATTTGCGAAATGAATGCCTTATGTCTGTGAATGAAATGTGATGTGAATTGGATGTTATATGTTTGTCAAATGAATTGAGATTTGAATTGTATGTACACATATACTTGTTTATCTGCTTGTTTCAGAGGGCATGGCTAGCATTTCCTGAGGCTAGCCATAAACACAAATAGATTTATAGGTAGAAAAGAACATCACAGACGGTTTTTAGTTAAAAACCGTCTGTGATATTGATATATCACAGACGGTTCGACAACCGTCTGTGATAACCTTTGATTATCACTGACCCTATAAATTCAGACGGTTCAGAAAATCGTCCTATGATGACGTTTTTGAACCGTCTGTGATGACCTTTTCTGTAGTAGTGGTATGAATGTTAATTCTAAAAAGTTGAAGTGTGACTACGAAATCGAGGAGTTCTATGAAAACCCAAGCACTCTTCCGTGAAAGGTTCTAAACAGCCGAATTAGTATCATTATGTTGTTCGCCAGTTCAGTTTGCCATGTATCTACTGATTGAAACAGATAAAATAACTCTTTAATTATACACAAGTTGATCTAAAACATCTATCAACTTTACGCACTTGTTATCTAAGTTGCCAACTGATATTAGTCCTAAAACGAAAGTTAGGGAAAGAAAAAAAAAACTTCCACAATCATTCACCCGCTCATTGCCGACAGTCACTTATAGCTCTGTTGGCCGACACGATGCGTCGTGATGCCATAATGACAGGCGGGACTAATGCATGTTGGATCACTTTACACTGTGGTATATGTACTCTTCTCCAGAAGCACAAGCAAATGGGTACATCGGTCAGTCTCGTGGTAATTTTGGCTTAAGGCGATAAATTGTTAATTTATCAATGGTATCCCAAGATCTAACTAATGGTAATTTATTACAAAATATAGATAAGAACATATGGTGTAACCGATTGCTCTCTCGTGCCAAAAAAGGAAGGCCGCAACTGTGTGCGCCACAAGACTAAGATGACATTTATATTGGCTTCTTTTGTTAATGGCTTTTTTTTGCTGCAACTAAAGGATTTTGGCTAAAAGTAAATAGTAGCAGTGAAAAGAAATGACTTTTAAAAGAAAAAGTAAGAAAGAGATACGTGCGTGAGACGAGAACGTAAGGAATGTGGTACGTGATACGCCTGTGACCCACTAACTTATCCTCGGAATGAGACAAAAGTGAGAAGAGCGGAAAAGTTGTTTCGAAAAGTCATGTATTTGTATTGGCTTCTGGCTCCAAAAACCGGAAATAGAAGCCAATGCGAAAAGGGGCTAACAAGCATGCATGTGCGCAATAGTCGCGGTCTCTATTATTTTAGTTTTGTCTAGTCTTTGTAAGAGGAAGGTGTCTAAGTTGATAAGGGTAGAATAATCCTCATTTTATTTAGTATTATTATGTCACTGAGCTCCTTAAGTATACTCCTTATTCGTAAGGGAGAAATTTAGCTCGATGGCTAAGCCCTTCTATGACCACCCCATGGTCGTGGGCCTTTCCACGACCGCTCCACGGTCGTAAATTCTCCTATGAACATAATATAGTCATAAGTCATTGTACGACCATCCTATGGTCGTAGACTCTTCTCACTACAACACAACCAACTTGCTAGGGCACCTATAAATGCCCTAGAATGTGTGTAAATGCCGCGGAAGGAATTTTTACCGGCGTTTACCAAATGACCACATAAGTGCCGTCGGCAAAGGTTTTTCCCGGCGTTTATAGCAACCTCGGTGTTTAGGAAATGCCGTCATACACAAAGCTAACCCGGCGTTTACAAACGCCCCAGAATAGTCTACCCCGGCGTTTACAAACGCCCTTCCAGAGTAATCTACCCCGGCGTTTACAAACGCCCTTCCAGAGTAATCTACCCCGGCATTTACAAATGCCCCAATTGATATTATCTGTGGCGTTTACAGATTCCCCAAAAGGAGGATAAGCTAGCATCTGCAATTGCCCTCATTTCAGTTTTTTGTACGGCATTTATGTGTGCCCCTATTGCTCTAGCTACGGCGGCGGTTACAAATTACCAAACTAAATTAATAAAAAATGTTTTTAACAGTCTGCCATCTATAAATACCTTCTTTCACAGTTTGTACATATATGCTTATTCACTAGTAGTAGACAACACACTAACATCATAGATTTTAATTCCATAATTATCACTATAACTGATAGAATCACATTGTTCAACAAAAAGTCAATGGCAGCTAGAATTTACAAGAAGTACTTCCATATCAGCCGACAGATTACATTGTTCAGCAAAAGACGGCATCACATATATAGAATTGTAGAACAGGAGTGCGATAACTTATGTTCAACAAAATATTCATAGTTTGAACATCACAGGATCCTATTTGCTTAAGTTAAACGCTGCACAAATGGTCTTGATAAATAACTAGTTAACACCATCATATCTTCTCCAGCCTGCAATCAAGTGAACACAATATATGAGAGCTAGTGCTGAAATAGGAAAACTAGCTAAGTCTAAGTACATTGCACACATGTTTGTGGGGAAAAGAACAATCCTGTTACTTCAAGCATCGCAAGGAAATATATATACTGGTGTTAACCTAATACATTCCAGAATATTTTTTTTTGTTGCAATCAAATAAGTTGACAGTCCACAATGCATACCTAGCCCACAATGCATTGCAAGATATTAGCTAGCACACATTTGTTCCAAAAGCCAAAAGGACTTGTTATTTTGACTCCCAATTGATGAAATGTAGGAATGGGCTTCAGAGCATTGTTCTGCGCATTACCGGGCTCCTGAATTATGGGAGCGCCCAAACCATGCTAACATTGATGAGAGGATAGATATATGGTCTTTGGGATGCACTCTTTATGCTATGATGTAAGATTGTCTTATGCAGATTCTTTATGATTTAATACATGGCCTCACCACTTTAAGTTAATCTTTTCTATGACTGACGGTGTATGGAATTTAGGATTTACTACATTTATGTTGTCCTCAAATAAAACTTCTAAAGGGTTGTTTTTATAAAATACTGCTGTAGTTATATAAAAAATGCCACCATGTATTAGAAACCTTTCTTTATGGTATTGTGTCAAAATATATGCTCAAGTATCTTATTCTGCCTAACTTGCTCATACACCACCTATTGCCCTATGATGATCAAGTATAATGAGGCCCCCATGGAAGGATACCTTAAGATTTTTATACATACTTGTATAATACATTTCTATCAAGTAGTCATAATATTTTCTTGGCTTACCATTTTTGCAAGCTACAGCGCCAATTTGAACAATAAGATGCTAATGCTAACTGATTAGGCAATGCGCTAAAGATATTAGTTGTATGAAAAAGATAAATAATTATTTGTCAAATCGGTTTATGTCATGTATAACATATGACTAGTGACAGTTTATCAACAACATTGGAAGCAAATCCACATGAAAGAACACAGCACACACCCAGAAGAATTTCAAATGACAGCCATTCTGATTTTGCATTAAGCAAGTGTAGCAAAATGTAAACCAGAAAATGTAAACCAAAAATTCTTACAAAATTGGTAACCCAAGTGAAATCATTTTGGGATGTCATGGTTATTTACAAAGCAAGTATTTAGGAGCAATACCTAGCCCACAATGCATTGCAATATATTAGCTATATAGTGTTAAAGATCCCATTTTCTACCATCACTACAACTACACTGCAATAGAAAAATGCCCTATTTCTGTAAGCTTCATCAAGCTGGCATACTTACAAGTAGTTGAAATAAAATAGCAGAAATCAACAGTTAATAGTAGCTGAAATAAAGTACCTTACATTTTTGCACAACTAGTCTTAGCAATAACTCTATGTCTTGGTACAGAAATCTGAAAGTGTGAGAAGCAAAGAACAAAACAACAATTAGGGTAGTTACAACATTTTTAATAAACAGGAAATAATCTTTCTATCTCATACCCAAAGAACGCTTGATGAGATTTAGAGGTGATCCATCACGTTCTAGAACCTATGATTTCAACAAGAGAAATATCAAGTCAGTTATCACAACTTGGAGATAAAATGATAGGGTGGATCTCAAGTACATACACTATGATGTGGCCAAGCGATGCAAAGACCAATAGCAGCGCCTAGCTTGCTGGCCTTGCGTAGTGGTCAAGGGAGTAAGACATTCTTGTCAATGACAACATCAATAAGAACCTGTAAAAGGCCCTTAAGGCTAATCCATCGACACCTAATGCTGTCTTTTCGGTGCATTGGAGTCTTCCGTGTGCTACTATATTGGAGCCACCAAGGTTACGCAATGCAACTTCTCTACCAGCCTAGAAATATCAAGAATCAAGGGGCTACATGATTTGGACCCATAAACTAGTTGTAAGTAAACTCTAAGTTATTCTCATGTGGAAGTTGGTCATACCACTTTTTGGTGCTTTCTTGCTAAAACCTTGTTGGTTCTTGATGGGAGTACACCATCTATCCGATTTTCTGAAGAAGATGATTCTAGTAGCCTTCCTCTTCCACTACTTGTATCCTTTTCTAGATTAGATTCAAGCTGATATCAAATTGCATACACAAAATTAAAAGTCAGAAATGTAATATGAATGCACAATATTTAGAATTGAACAACTATATACATGCTCACCTGCACGTTAGGTTGGGTTATTTCCCTAGCTTGTTCTCTGTTTGCACTATTACTAGCTCCATGTAAGCTTAATAACATGCTTTTAAGGTCTTCATACTGCTTGTCTTGCCTCTCTTTGTATGCTTCAAATCGTTTCTCGGAACATTCCTTGTATGCTGCAAATTGCCTGTCAGTATTTGCATTGCATCTAAGTTATGGCGTACTAAAAGAGTTTCCCAATACGGTAATTGGAAAAAAATACTTCTTTTCTTCCACTTGGGCTCGACCACATTCTCCTTACCCTTTTTCGAGCATTTTTGTATCTCAAGTTTTCCAGAAATAGTTTTCAAGTCTTTTGTTTGTTCTGACACATCAAATCCAGTTATAGGGACAGGTGCATCTCTTAGTTCTTGAGTACCATCAAATACATGTGCATCAAACCTAAACCTGTGATTGTTGGGTAGGTATCTTCGATGGCCCATGTAGCATGTTTTGTGCTTTAATTTGAATGAGCAGGTTCCAAGGTAACAACTAGCACAGCCTACCTCCCCATTTGTCTTTCTTCCGGACAAATATGCATTACCAGGGTAGTCACTAATTGTCGCAGTAAGTGCAGCACGTAGCTGAAACCACTCTGAACAGGATACATCACATGTTCTAACGCCTACATGCCATAGCTCTAGAAGTTCATCAATTAGTGGTTGCGAGTAAACATCAATATTATTTCCAGGAGAGGATGGACCAGCAATGAGTAGAGATAGAATGAAATTTGACTGCTTTATGCACTCCCATGGAGGGACATTGTATGGAATCAAAACAATAGGCCATGTGCTGTGAGCAACACTTAATGTACGAAATGGGCTGAAACCATCAGTTGCCAAAGCAAATCTAATGTTACGACATTCTAAACTAAACTCTGGGAACCGAAAGTCAAAATCCTTCCATGCAGTAGAATCTGCTGGATGTCGTAATAAACCATCCTTGGTACGCCCTTCGCTATGCCATCTATGGCTGGCTGCTGTTTTGGATGACATGAACCTCCTTTGAAGCCTTCTTTTCAAAGGAAAATGGCGAAGAACATTCATAGGAACTCTATGGACATGCTTCCCATCAATTCCTACCTTCTCTGATTTCCACCTTGGAGCCTTACATGTTGGGCAAGAAGTACAATTGGCATATTCTTTCCTAAAGAGTACGCAATGATTTATGCAAGCATCAATGTTATCATAGACAAGGCCAACATCCCTAACAAACTTTCTAGCCTCATGGTAGTTTATTGGTAAATTTTCACCGGCTGGTAGTGCTTCCTTTAAGTGTAAAATAAGTTCATCAAAGCAAGCATTACTCATATTCCACAAGTTTTTTATGTTAAGGAGTCGAACAATAAACTGTAGTTTGGAGTACTTTTCACAACCTGGATACAATTGTTGACTAGCTTCATTAGCTAACTTATAGTATATCGCAGCATCTATATCATTCTCTTGCTCGTCATCACTAGCAGTCACATCTATGTTGACATCATCAAAAAATCCAAGACCTTCTCTTAGCATATCATTTATTTCGTCATCTTTGTCATTTTGAACCGATGGAGTTGAACTAATAGCTGCTGAATTGTTCCAGTTCTCACCATGATAAATCCATGTATTATACCCAGGCATAAATCCATCACAGATTAAGTGGTCATACACAACATTTTCCTGTAACCAATACTGATTCACACATTTTCTACAAGGACAAAGGATTGTGTTGCCTCTCGCTGATTTGGAAATGGCAAATTCATTGAAATTCTTAAGACCGCTTTCATACTCGTCTGTGTACCTATAATATCAAGTTACTACTAACAATTATAACTAGGGGAGCTAGTGTAAATAATCTTTTAACTTTTCAGCTTTGTGTTGAAATCTCATTACCTAGGTGAAAGCATCCAATGTTTGTCCATGTTTCCTAATCATTGGCACCAATTTATTAGTTCTCCCAAGATGCACATGGATGCATGGAATTCACAAACATATAAAAAAGTTTCAGCTTGCAGCTAACCTGAAAAGAGAGTAAGGAGACAATAGTAACCAGGCACAGGAAGCACCAGTATATAGCAGATGAATCACCTCGTCAACCTTTTGTCGAAGCACCTTGTCAACCTTCTGTCAAAGCAGCAAAGATGATAAAGCATAAATACTTCTCTCAGTCACAACTCATAACCAAGCTTATGCGAGAAGGCACAGGCACAAATACTTCTCTCAGTCACAACTCATAGACACACATCACAGATCATAAAGCATCAATTTAACAGTGCACAATTAACAGGAATTAGTACCAATTTAGTTGAACAATACTCGAGAATAG